>CM021785.1:1707999-1906114 GCA_011076525.1 Nettapus auritus | reverse complement strand
GTGAAATGCTGTTAGCAAACCAGGGCAGAACTGCGCTGTGAGGGCTGCTCAGCGTTGCTGTCCATGGTTGTGAGAGCTTAGCATCAGCTTTTTCCTCTGCTGATCCGCCTGCCCTTGCATGGCAGTACATGAAGGAAATTCAGTGAAAAATATGAAGATTTGGTCAGTAAGAAGATGCCTTAATCTACTTCTAATTTTCTGGCCTGAAATGTGTTTTGACTTGTCTCCAGTGAGGCTGAGCAAAGCAATATGCTGACTGCTCATTTACTGAGAGCACACGGGAATGCTGGCGAAGCGTTTTCAGAAAATATGCAAGTACTGGATATCCTGTTGGGGAAAGTTGCATCTTTCGTTTTCGTACTTGTCCCCTGGCAGAATTTCCCATTCATTTTTTCATGCTTTTAGGAAATTTTGCGGATTGTTAGTTTACAGCCATGGATTTAACAGAGATCCTCCCAAATCCTGGATATAAAATTCATTTTAGAATGAATGGGTTCTAATGATCCTAAGAAAATACGGACGGGTAAATCTGCCAGACATATGCATATTCTCTTCTGTCTTCCAGGGTGCCCTGTCTTATTTCATTGCCACAGACAGAAGAAACCATTCTGGGTGCCCTGTGCAACAAGAAAGACCTTAAAAGTGGTTTCTTGGCTCATGCACTACTGCATACGTTTAAAAGGTGCAAAGGGGAGAGTGGTTGTATGACAAACATTAGTCTGTGAATCAGTCTGTTCTAGCAGACCCTGCAGTGAGTAGCCATGTCAGGCAGCAACAACCTGCATTTAATTTCAGTGTTGCTTACCCTCATGCAGGGGTTTGTTTATTTAAAGTTTGCTCAGGCTGCAGCTGGGTATCTCATTGCTGTATTGCTGTGTGATGCAGGAGGCCGATACAGATGACAACCAAGGCATGCTGGGCTTTGATGAGTTCTGCACCTTCTACAAGATGATGTCAACACGACGCGATTTGTACTTGCTAATGCTCACCTACAGCAACCACAAGGACTACTTGGATGTGGACGATCTGAGGCTCTTTCTGGAGAATGAACAGAAGGTAGGCCTGGCCCAGGAAAAGCACTCCAGTCCGCATGCCTGTCAGTCTGCCCCTGGGTGTACCTTGCCTTTCTAAAAGGCCGGGAACTTCAGTCGCATGTGAACAGTGAGCAGCTACTTTTATTTTAGCAGCTTCACTCTGCAGAGTGTGAATGTTAAAAATAGCCGGCTAGATGCCTCTTGGTTTTTACCTTGTAGTCTGGGAAGACTGTTTCTTGAATCTTCTTGCCCTCACTACTTCTTTCTTCTTGTAGGCTCTTTGTGCCCAGAACTATGTCTACAGTTTCTTTATTTCTCTTGTATTCTTTTAGGACAGTCCCATCAATATCTTTCTCCAATGTTAAACACCGCAGTGCAAAGATGTTGCTTCTGGCTCTGCTTTTGTCTTAGGGCATAGTCCGTGATGAGATGCTGAACTACGTTGTCACCCTTTCTCAGTTTGCAAAGTAGGAGATTATGTTCCCTGGAGCTGCTGAGAGGATTATTCATGTCTGGGGAAGTGTTTTGAGGATATGTAGTACTGCTTATTAGGTTATCTCGTAGTGCTGTAACATTGCATGGCTGGAGTGAGTCTTAAAGACTCTCCTCATTGCACTGATCTTGACAGGAGTGGGAATCTTTGTAAACCAAGCTGCCTGGAAATCTGACACACTTACTCCTATCCCAAATAGCCCCTGGTCAGAACAAGTTTTTTTGTTGTTGCTTTTTTTTTTCCTCAAACATGGTAACATGGAGGGCTAGAAAGTGACAAGGCATGTGATATCTGTATTCTGAGAAATGAGTGAATGATAAAGCCACATCTCTGGCAGTTATCATTTTAGATAGGGAGGTGTGTTTCTGTTTCATTGGCCAATCTATCCTCCACATGGCAAGAGGAAAATGAGCACTAGCCAGAGGACACAAATCAGCTCAGCTAATCGCTGACATGGACAGCACATGCCTCTAGGGTTTCTCTCCCTTGTCTAGCTCTGCCCTTTTTTATACAGTACATGTAGGGAAAACAAGTCTTCATTCTGTACGTTTGAAGCTGTACCAGAAAAACCTTCTGTTGCTTCAGAGCTTTTTCTTCTGAACCCGGCAAGCCTGTAATGTATGGACAAATAAAGGATTGATTGGGTTTTGTTTTTATTTTTTCCTCATCTTTCACTTTTGTTTGTTAGGTTTTAAATTACTCTCAGAAAAGGCATTGATCTTGTAGCAAACATGTTGTGGCTTAATTCCCACCCCCAAGTAAAGATTTCATGTTGCCAAAACCATCAACGTGGCCACTTGGCTCTGGTGACCAGGGCTGTATTTTCATGTGTTGTGTAAAGCAGCTGATGGAATGGATCTGCTTCATCACTCAGGACAGAACATTAAGTAATAGCAGGGATAATAATTTGAGGACAAATCAACGAATAGCAGGAATATTAGAATTAGATAATACTGTTTATCTTCCAATGTTTTTATAATTCAACTTTAAAGTACAGATAAAAATACAGCTTATCATAAATCGCCTTTTTTTGTAAATGCTAACATTTACAAACGTATATTTCCCTTTGTACCCTTTTCTTTTTTCAATTGAGAATGCAAAGGGACCTTGAACTTAGCAGATTTCCTCAAGCTTTCTGAGAGCAGTATGTCCTGATTTCCTTTCACCCTGCTAGTTAAAACTGATTTTTCTGACCACTGCATGAAGACAGGAGCTGTTTGTTTTCTTTTAAAGTAAAACTATTTTGGTAATGAAAATTTTGATGAGGCAAATCAATCATTAATTCTACAAAAGAAGAAATCCCATTGGTTTGTCACAAAGCATGTTCAGTTTGGGTGCTCTGTGTGGCTGAACAATGCTAATCAGTTTTGACCTACAAAGTAGACCTCTGTCTTTATTGGATGTGATCAGGCAGCTGCCAATAGGACAGAAACTTTCACAAAGCAGTCTAGTTCTTATCTGACCTGACACTGACTGGCAGGAGTGAGAATCTCTCTCCTAACTGGAAATCCTTAGTGCCACTGTGCATAATCTGGCCAGCTGATAAACTGTATACAGAGAAAAGAGCTAGGAGAAGCTGTGATTCCTAGTTAACACTTTGTTTTTGCTACTTCTACAGATGACAAATGTGACTAAAGAACACTGCTTGGAAATCATCAGCAAGTTTGAACCATGCCCGGAGAACAAGAAGGAGGGAGCTCTGGGGATTGATGGTAAGCTGGCTGGTGTAGCTGTTGCAGGAGAGGGTCGACAGTGTTTAAATTCTTATGAGAATATCATATTTGTTTAGATAAAGGAAAGTAATAAAAATTTATTATATTGTACAAAATAGTAGTTTGGTTTTTTTTTAATATGTCTATTATTCGCTTAGTTGATATTGGAAGGTTTTAGAGGGATGTATCATGATGAAGTAACAGTCATTACAGGTCAGCTGAAGCTGTGTCTTTATTTGTGCGTTTGGAAAATACAATAGAATTGAGTTTTATGATTCCTGCAGGTATTTTTGGAAATCCTTTAGACTTTAATAAGAGGAGCAGTCTGATCCCTTCCTTCAAACTGTGTTTGGCCATTGGAAGCTGTCTCTAGGCAGTGCAATAGCGTACATCTTTCGACTTGTTTCACTGAGGAGCAATGCTAGGATGCGACCACAGATGTCAGGAGGCTTTTATTCACTATCCTGCCTAATGTCCCACCATAATCCTTTGAATTGTAAACCTAAAGGTTTAAGTGAAAAGGGGATACAAATGAAGGGTGGATTAAATACAGACACGGTTTTTAGGAAAGTCAGAGTAGGGAATGGTACAAAACACCTGGAATGTTTTTGAAAGCAATAATCACAGTTGGTCTTTGTGACAGAATACTGTGGTTTTATTTACTTACTTATTTTACTTGCCACGTTCATGAATATGTTGTTAAAATGTCAGGATGCATTTTTAGGCTGGTTTTAGGAAGGCTACAGCAATAATAAGGACAAATCGTATTATTTATGGTATTGTTTATTTGCAGGTTTCACCAATTACATGCGGAGTCCATCAGGGGACATATTCAACCCAGAACACTACCAAGTGAATCAGGACATGAGTTATCCTTTGAGTCACTATTTCATTACCTCTTCACATAATACCTACCTCATGGGAGATCAGCTGATGTCCCAGTCTAGGGTGGACATGTACGCGTGGGTGCTACAGTCTGGCTGTCGTTGCGTAGAAGGTAAAGATCAAAAAGGAATCTTCACTGCTCTCCGTACTTCTGTTTCTCTTCTGTAAAAGAAGACTTATGACTTCTGCAGAAGACTTAGGTCTCGTGGTCTTCCACAGATGTTATTTGTCTGACGGGTGTCATTGTTTCTGTTCTACAGTTGACTGCTGGGATGGGCCAGATGGGGAACCAATTGTCCACCACGGATACACTTTGACTTCCAAAATTCTCTTCAAAGATGTGATTGAAACTATCAACAAATATGCCTTTATCAAGAATGAGTATGTATACAGTCTGCCAACTTTTGAAATCAGGCTCTAAGCTGGAGTAATCTCAGGCATCCTGGTAAAGGAAATGATTGAAAATCTAACCTGTTCCTGCATATGACAGACAGGCATTAGAATTCTGAGTTTTCTGTGGGGAAAAGGCCTTAGAAAGAAATAACAAGACAAAACTGGCTGAGTAGGGACATTCTGTGCAAAGTTCTGACCGAATTTTTCTAGCTAATAGAAGACAATTTAGCCACGTATCTCTGGATGTGTATTCCAGTGGTGCCGTGGTCACGCTTAGCCAGGATAAGGCTGGAGGCATAGCAGTTGATCGGCTGTGAATTCGGCTAAGGAACTAACTTCAGGCAAAGCTAGGAAGTCAACTATAGTCATCAATTCAGAAAATTTTGTCCTGCAGGCATTGTCTGGCTGAAAGATGAGGAGCTAATTCAGGCCAGATGTCAGGATAGATCTCTCGTTATTCATAATTAGTTTTTAATTAATGACTCCCTCATAATTCAGACTTAAAGTGCATTGTATAGTAGTTCTTGTTCTCATTCTAAAATATATCCTTCTCTTCCTAGAATCTCTCTGGCAAGTAGTGGAGGTCAGGACTGGGTAGTGTAGGAAAGCAAAAAGTGTGCTCTAGAAAAAAATGCATCGAACCTGACAGCAGAAATGTAATTATCCTGTGACTGTCAAAAATGTATGGTTTGGAGTGAGTAGTGGGGTATCAGTTCTCTGCCCACACTGATAAATATAACCCCTGTGGTTTTCATTGGTGCTAATTCCCCTGATGGGAATAGATCTGACAGTAATAACGCTTATCCTCTTAATGCTATAAAAGCTACATTTGTAGCTGATAATATTTGCTTATATCTCTGCCAGGTACCCTGTTATCTTGTCAATTGAGAACCATTGCAGTGTAATTCAGCAGAAGAAGATGGCTCAGTATCTTACAGAAATTCTGGGAGACAAACTGGATCTGTCTTCTGTGCACAACGATGATTCTACCAGGCTTCCTTCACCAGCAAGTCTTAAAGGGAAGATACTGGTTAAGGTAAAAATATGCTCAGTTTGGTCCATGCCTCCTTTTTTGTGTTGATTACAGTCTCTGCCTGGTTATCACTTATACACTAATTTAAATCAGGTCATGATAAACCTTCACCTCCTTGACCTTCAATTAACATGGATGAGCCCAGAGGATTTTAGTGTTTGCTTGGAATATTACGATTTTCACTTCTGTAGGAATTAATTTTTATTTCACGTTGGCAATGTGTTTTTGTTTTGTTTTAATATGTCATAGCATGAGCTGAGTGTTAACCTGCCTGTGTAATCATTTCATCCTCTAGGGGAAGAAACTTCCAGCCAACATTAGTGAAGATGCAGAGGAGGGTGAAGTTTCTGATGAGGACAGTGCTGATGAGATAGATGATGACTGCAAACTAATGAATGGAGATGTAAGTTCAGTGATTGTTTGAATGTAAATATATGTTCAGTTTTCCTGTCCCAGGGAGAACAAACCTTGTGTGAGTCCACTGGAAAGTGGATGTGGTCTAATCTTAGGGTTTCATTACAGTTTTTTAAGGTTTTAAATCTTCCTGGGGACAAACATGTCAGAAGTGCATGCTAGGTGGCACCACTTCTAGTCATAATCTTTCAGTTTGGGAATTTTGTGCCTGTTAATATTTTTGTGCATGGAACCGTGAGTTTATGCCAGGTTCTGAAGCTTTCCCCATTCCATCCAGAAGAATCCTGTGTCTGCTGCGGTTGTAGAGTTTGCCATGATATAGTATATGAATGCCAGCCATGAATGCCAATGTGTGGGAGAAATACCCTATATTCAGGTTTCCCATTGTTGTGGTTTAACCTGGCCGGCAGCTAAACACCACACAGCTGTTCGCTCACCCTCTCCCCTCCCTCTCTGGGATGGGGGAGAGAAACGGAAAAGTGAAGCGAGAGTTGAGGTAAAGACAGTTTAATTTAAGACAGAAAACAATATATTTATTAAGACAGAAAACAATAATAATAATAATAATAGTGTGTGTGAAACAAGTGATGCACAATGCAATTGCTCACCACCCACTGACCGATGCCCAGTCTATCCCCAACAGCCAGCCCCCCACCCCGGCTAGCCACCTCTATCTATTGTTTAGCATGACCCCAGATGGTATGGAATACTCCTTTGGCCAGTTTGGGTCAGCTGTCCTGGGTCTGTCCCCTCCCAGCTCTTGCTGCACCCCCAGCCTGCCCGCTGGCAGGACAGAGCGAGGAGCTGAAAAGTCCTTGGCTTGGTATAAGCACTGCTCTGCAACAATTAAAACTTCGGCATGTTATCAGCACTCTTCTCATCCTAATCCAAAACACAGCACTCTACCAGCTACTAGGAGGAAAATTAACCCTGTCCTAACTGAAACCAGGACACCCATACACATCCATAACCATTAAACTTCCATGAGGAATGGCTTATTAGCACCAATACATATTTTACCAAATATGTATTGCAAAGCATAAAGATATTTGTCCAGTTCAGTATGGGGAGTCATCTCAGTAAATATTTCTATGTTGGCTTATAACAGAAGCATGTCCTCTGAGTAGCTTTACTAACAGTCCTGGTTTCTTTCAGCCATTTAAGAACTGCGTTAATTAGTTTTACTCTCTCATGACCTCAGACACTCTGTTTGCACTTCAAATCTAACATCTACCTCAGGGCTTCACACTCTTGCATATCTTGCATGAAGTGTGATACTGAGCTGCAGGTAACTGCTTCACATTATGTAAATGAAGAGATTGTTTAGCGTGCTCTGAAGCAGTAACTAGTAGTCAATTACGACAAATCCTTTGGCTAGTTTTTTCTCTTCCCTCTTTTTCTTTCAAATAAAATTTTAGTTTTCATTAGTTCTGGTTGGAATTATTAAGACTTTTTTTTTTTTGTCAAAACCTTGTTCAATAATTCTGTTTTGTTTGTAGGCATCTACTAATAGAAAAAGAGTGGAGAATATAGCAAAGAAAAAGCTCGACTCACTGATAAAAGAATCCAAAATTCGTGACTGTGAAGATCCAAACAACTTTACAGTTACCACTCTACCATCATCAGGAAAGGCTGGTCAGAAATCAGATAGTAAGAAGGTGAACATGTCTTACTGTGCTTCACTCGACCCCTAGGCTTGACTGTTGTTTTGCTTGTCTCTGGAGTCACTTGGTATTATTATTTCATAACAACATTAGTTCTTTCAAAGGCTGTCTAAAGTTGGGCTTATCAATCTGTTTTGAGACTCTAAATGAAATTGTATCAGCTTACTGAATAAATTATATATTATAGACTTTAGATTTCATAGCTGAATTAATTCAATTAATGGTGATGCCAGGTGAGCATCGCTGTCAGATATGCAAAGCTTTTTTTTTCACTCAGCAATTAGAGCATGAAATGTACACAAGAAATGACTTTTCAACAGAAAGAGTTCATTTCCCATTATATAAAAAAGTGAATATGAAAATTGGGCTTTTTTCCTCAGTTCTCTATGTTTTATGCATTTATATTTGTATTTTTATGCTAAGAGTTATTTATAAAAATGTACTCAGCCCACAGAGCACACTTCATGAACTTGAGGCATTGTCAGTTTAGAATTTGTGATAAGCCACAAGAAGCTTAGGAAGGTTGCTGCATACAAATGAAAAACATTGGAGTCCTGCCAATAAGCAGGTGTACTAACTGGAGATTAAAACTAGAGAGCTAAAACTCAGCTTTCCAAAGCTTCCTGTTTCTGTTAGTTTTGTACGTACTTTTAATCTTAGTGATTTATGTGATATATCAGACAGTATTCCTGTAAGATCTGCGACAATGCTGAGACTTCTCCGTGTTAGCCAGAACAACCTGTGTTCTATTGGACTGGAAAACAAGGAATCTGTAAGGTTGTATTAAGGACTAGTGGCACCAACGAATTATATAATTTTTTAGAGTTTGCAAGAATTTTGTTTCTTTCTTACCATGGAGTATCCACATAAAACCGTGTAATCGAGGTCACATCTCATGGCAGAATTAAGTCCTGTTAAACTAGACTTTTTAAATATTAAGCTACAGAACAGTCTGCTGTCAGTGAATGTACGTGTCTTGGCACTCAAACTTTGAGTGGATGAAAATAAACTTTCCCGGTGCGTGGTACTAGGTATTTTTGGGATTTCTGTCTGTTCTGAATGTTTTTGTGGACAAAAGTGATGTCAGTTACTGCTGGGATAAAAGGTCTTATGCTCAGCTTGTGTTTAAAAAAAACCTGCACTGGTCTGGTGAAGTTCTGTTGATGCTTTAGGGTGGGTTGCTTCACAAACTATTTTTGATTTTGTTTAAATACGATGTCTGTAGCACCCTATTTGGTCTACTGCATTATTTTTTCTGTTTGGTTACTTCAGAATAAACTTGAGGATGATGCAGAATCTGGGGAAGACTTCAGTACCAATAAAAGGCATAGCCGAACGTTGATGGGCAGCTTTTCTAAACGCAAGGTGAGCCACTCTAGAAGATGAGGTCTACACTAAAGATTGCGTTCTTGGATAGATTCTTTGTTCTTGCATAGATTCTTTATTTTGTGGAGAGGAATTTTAGAGCTGGATTGTCTGGCAGAGGCAATCAGACTCACAGAATAAACAGGGTGGATTACTGGTTGTAATTGTGCATAGCAGGTGGTTTCACTCTACATCAAAGAATAAAGCATCCAAGAACTAATCTGAAAAACATTAAAACTGGTTTGCACTTTTTATGTGAGGATCTGCACTTCCTTAATAAAAAACTTCGATGTTGGGCTGAGCCATCCTCATGTGCGTGCATATTGTTCTGCAATACTGCAGATAAATGGATACTCAAAATCAATAGTGCCTTCAAAATGCTAAAGGTTTTACAGAATCACAATGTGGCTGAGGTTGGAAGAGACCTCTCAAGGTCATCTTGTCTGCCCCCATGCTAAAACAGGGATGCTTAGAGCAGGCTGCCTGGGATGTGGATCCAGGCACCTTTTGAATGTGTCCAAGGAAGAGGACCCCACAGCCTCTCCGAGCAGCCTGTCCCAGTGTTCAGTCACTTTCACAGTAAAAAAGCATTTCCTGATGTTCAGATGTAACCTCACATGTTTGAGTTTGTGCCCACTGCCTCTTGAAAGGCAAATTTGCTGACGCATATTTACTGACACATTCATTTGTACCACCAATATGGAAGTGGTTAGTGTCATAACAGCTGCTGTGTGCTACCACGAAGCCCTCCACATAAATGTAACTTGTGTTGCTTTTTTTAACACTATAGAACTTGTTAGTAGTTTCTTTGATTGCTTTATTCAAAACAGTTCCTCAGAACAAGCACAGAAAATTTTCTCCACAATTTTTATTACAGACTATTTTAAGTGTCTCGAGTTTATTTTTTTTTGTCGATTGTTCCACATCATTTGTAGAAAAGGGTGAGTCTCTCTTGAATATTGATATCCATTGAATACAATGGTTTTATTTCATTCTGGCACAGAAAAAAGGAAGCAAATTGAAAAAGGCAGCCAGTCTGGAGGAGGGTGAAGATGACATGGATTCTCAAGGAAACGTAGCCAGAGGCTCTGTACATTGCACCAGGTTTGTTACAAGTGTTTTTGCCTCTAAAAAAAAAAAAAAAAGATGCCTACATAAATGTGCCCACTAAATAGACATGCTTCAGCTCTAGAAGCCAATTTGTTGAAGGCTGTCTGTAGTTGTGTGACAGGAATCTGGTATAAGGGTAGATCTAGTGTCTGCCACAACATTATCACAATGATCTCTTGGTGCCATTTGGCCTAATTAGCAAAGAACAGTGGACCTAATGTGTCTTTTGAGCTTTTACCATCTCATCCAGCTGACATATAGACTGTTTGATTGGTAGCCCAGTGAATTCATTAAGGTTGATTTGCATAGTGCATCAGTTCCCCAGCAGATTTTTGGTTTCTAATTTGCCACATGCATCAAGGTTTGTGTGATGTTTTTGAGTTTTCTTTTGAAACTGCCTTTTCAAAAATCCTGACATCAAAGATCCTTTATGGAATGGCTGCATAAGATTCAGGCTGTAAAAAAAAAAAAGAAATCAGATCAAGCAGTTCTCTAGGATACTTTGGGAGATTAGTTGTTAGTGATAACCTGAAGCAAGTAAGGAGGATCAGAGACTTGTTCTGTACACTTTAATGTGGTTGTTTCCATTACTTCTGTGCTTTGACAATGAAGCTCTGTGGTATAAAACTGTTAAGTACTTCCTCGGTGTAAGAAAAACTTGTTATTTGTCTTTACTCTGATTTATTTTTAAATATGAAAAGGAAAGTTTATCTCTTAATTCACAGAAAATTGTTTTGCTTTATCGTTCTAGGATAAACCGACAGAAGAAAACAATGAAGCTGTCTCGAGCACTCTCAGACCTGGTGAAATATACAAAGTCTGTTGGCATCCATGATGTTGAAACTGAAAGTAGGTTGAACTAAAAGTATCCTAAAAGTAACTGCTGTGTAAAGAAGTTGAAAGGTTTATGTTATCATACCTATCCGTATTAAAAGCTGTTTATCTGTTTGTTTCTCCCCTGCCCTGAGAAGAGTTTAACAGAAGAGCTGCGCACAATAAACCTATACTCTTTCAAAGTGACTCACCACTTGCTATTCAGAATCCACAAAATGAGTCTAGAGTTGTGTGACAGCTTCCATAAAGGAGGTAAAGCTATTACAGGCAGTAGTAACACATGTAGTCTTCAGTAGCTTTTATAAAGGCAGCTCCACACTATTTACATCCTGGGAAACAGCAGAGGATTTAGTTATTTTCCTGGGAGGAAGGGTCTGAAGAGCATTTCAAAGCAATAGAGCTGTCTCCAGAGTTTGGATTTTACTTCCAATCTGGTGAAATGTCCAAGTTAAATTTCTAGGATATTTCAGTCCTCTATCTAAGTTTTCTGCACCTGATTTTGACAGGAATCAAGATTTAGTTAAAAGAGTCAGAAAAAGAGAATTGCTTACCAGAAAACATACTTTCTTTGAGCAAATTCAAAACATTTTAGTCTTTTTTAAAACTTCTTAATGAAGATTCAGGTCATTCATTACATTCAACTTCATTTTCCCAGCTCTAACTTCTCCAGTTAGCTCAATTCTTCTGTAGTATAAGAAAAGGATAGTACTCTCTGAGTCAGAATTATTCAGATTATGATAGATCGTTATAAGTAATTAGTGCTGTCTTGGTTTGAATGCTTTATTTAGATAATAAATAAATAATGAGATGACCTCTGATCACCTCCTGTCTTCGTTGTAGTCTCTTCTAGCTGGCAGGTTTCGTCTTTCAGTGAAACAAAAGCCCACCAGATATTGCAGCAAAAGCCTGCACAGTATCTACGTTTCAACCAGCACCAGTTATCCCGCATCTACCCATCTTCTTACCGTGTAGACTCTAGCAACTACAATCCCCAGCCATTCTGGAATGCTGGCTGCCAACTTGGTGAGCAGAAAGAAAGCTTATTTATTTTTTGCTTTATTTTGGAAGGAACTTTTTAATGGGAGCTGCAGAATTAACTCTAGAATACTTACGAGCTGTCTGCTCATCCAACTCTACTGACATTTGAGTCCTTCTTGTTATTTTCTGTATTGTTACCTAGATAGATTACCTCAAAAACGTGTCTAGCATGCAGGCAATTGTCTGATAAATGAACATCCTTTTCAAATGCAAGAAGACTTCAGAGTTCAGACTCTTTCAAGGAGCTTCTCTCCCTGAAGCTGTGATGTCAGATGTGTTTCTCTATGTAAGAGAAATATTTTTCAGAGAAACATTTGAGTCTTTGCATCCAAGAAGTCAAATGTCAAAATATATTTAGATCTTCTTCCTTTAACTTGTTTCTACAAACAGAAATGTTGTCAATGTACTTTGTTAGTAATACCACTTTTTTGTTTTTAAACAGTGGCATTAAACTACCAGTCAGAGGGGAGAATGCTGCAACTAAACCGGGCCAAATTTAGTGCCAATGGGAACTGTGGCTATGTCCTCAAACCAAGCTGCATGTGTCAAGGTAAGAAAAATCAGTAGAATAAGTGGATTACTTATTCAGAAGGGTTTATGTGGATCCTTATAGTTTGTTGAAAAATACATTTCTGATGCTAGAAGCAAATAAGCTAGAAGGTATCTACAGCTAAAGCTATCCCCAAAATTGTTGCTCTTTCACATTCTGTGGCTTCTCATTATTTCAGGTGTCTTTAATCCAAATTCTGAAGACCCATTGCCTGGTCAGTTGAAGAAACAGCTGGTTCTACGAATTATCAGTGGTCAACAGCTCCCAAAACCAAAGGATTCCATGTTGGGAGACAGAGGAGAGGTATTGAGCTATTGCTGACTGTTCTTACATTGGTGACTTTATATTTCCAAAGTAACTGAGCTAACTGAGGATTTAACTTCCTGCAGTTATCTGTTGGGAGACATAAAACATTAATAAATGAGCACTTAGCATCCTAGATCTTTAGTTGATTTTCATGTCTACTAAGCATCACAGCAACAGTTTGAATTTTTTTCCTCCAATTGTCAATACAGTTCCTCTAGGACAAGCAAAAACAGGCCAATAAGCTCATCATTCTACTCACAGCAGTACTTTAAATACCCTCCAAACCCCTCTGCTTGCATGAATCTGCTCTCAGTCCTTCATTTAGCACACTATTACACATTTCCTTTCTGTTCTTCCTTTGGCCTTCTGATGTATGAGTTTTTTTAAGTTGTTATTATTTATTTTGTTTTGTGATGACCTTTTTTTGGCTTATAATGCCCCTGGCAACTCCACTTAAGGAAATACCAGATTGAAATGAGTCAAATTTGCAACTCCTTGGCAGCTTTTTTAAGACTTTTGTTGATTTCTTGTGTTGTTTATCAGTGTTGCAATATCATTCACATGACTTTATTAGTCATTAATGAATGATAGGATGAGGCAGTTTGGTCAAATTAAGATTTCCTTTTAGCCTTTTGCCTCTTAGAAATAGAATCAAACCTCTCAAATAAGTTCTTACATGCTTGGTTTTTATGTGGATGTTGCAATCAGCTTCTAAATATTCTTTCTCCACAGAACTGTTTTAGGTAATCTACCCTAAAAAATAAATGTGGTAGAGTCATACTAAAGGTTTGGTGAACCTGCTTGGTTTTATTAATTTATTTCTTATTTTTATTAATATCACATATGCAACAATATGGAATTTGTCCTAATTCAGTTTACACTCAGATTTCAGAAGATGAAGAATAATCTTTTGAACTGCCATTTTATCCTGAACAGTAGGGGAATTTCTTCTTATCTTTTCAATATTTATTTTATGTTTTCCAGATCATAGATCCATTTGTTGAAGTAGAAGTTATAGGTCTGCCTGTTGATTGCTTCAAAGAACAAACTAGAGTAGTTGATGATAATGGTAAGATCGTATGTGTGTGTCTGTTTGTTTGTTTTTGTTGTGTTCTTTTTTTATGGCTGAAACATCTTTCAGGCAAGCTGTTCATCAGGAGACAAACAGATGAAATTTGGTGTCTGTTATAGAAGAAAATGAGAAATTGATTTTTAATCATTCTTGATGTTGATCAGTCTTGGGTCCTGAACTGTTCAAATGAGTTGGTATGATGTTGTGAAGGTCTTGGTGCAACACGGCCCATTTGTCTGACTTCTCATTGTGTATGAGAAAAGGCTATTGCAAGGGAGTGGTTGTCAAAAAAGTCAAAAGAAATTCATCTTGTTCAAACATGACTTCTTGTGCTGTTGTACCTCCTACTGAAGTGACTAGGGATACTGGATTTTCAAAGGACAATGACTGAACTATTTGGAAAACTAGAATGTCATAGCAGTTTAGGCATTCCTTATATAGGCAGTCTTCTTTCTTCATCTGTCTTGTGAACAAAATATGTAAAAGCTAATTCTTTCATTCCTAGGTTTTAACCCAATGTGGGAAGAAACATTGGTGTTCACACTGCACATGCCAGAGATTGCACTGATTAGGTTCCTTGTGTGGGATCATGATCCAATCGGACGTGATTTTATTGGACAAAGAACAATAGCTTTCAGCAGTATGATGCCAGGTAAGACAGAAATGGGGAAATACCAAATCAGTTGGCTAGGATTTTTTTTTTTTTTTGTTTTTTTTTCGATTTACAAAAGGAAAGTCTTCAGATGCTTTTTCTATCATCTGTTTCTCCTTGTCAGCTTTGCTCACTCTGTTTCAGGTTACCGTCACGTATACCTAGAAGGTATAGAAGAGGCATCCATCTTTGTTCATGTGGCTATTAATGACATCTGTGGTAAGGTGAGTGCTGTCAGCGCAGTGCAATTTGGTCTGCATATGTAAATTAACTGACAAGATTTTGTATCACACTAGGGAAGCCCAGTGGCTCAGGGTCCAAGCTAACTTATTTATTCTAAATTCATCTCTGTCATTGTCATGGTAGCCTGAGATCTGTCTGAATATAGACAAACAGACAAAGGTTACATTATAAAAAGAGATTCTTGCAGCACATTTTAGAGGGAGCCACAGGGGGCAGGTTATTTCATTGCAGTGTACGCACATTGATATGATTAAGTGTGGTTATGTCCAGTACAGTCAGTGCACCTTGCTGAACAAAAGGTTATACCCTTGAACCACGTGTGCTTTCTGTCTGCAAAGCCTATTCTTTGAAGGCTCTGTCTGCCTGATGTTCTTGCATTTTAAATTTAACTAAATTGTTAGACATTATTTGCTTAGGGTGTTTTTCCATAGTAACACTTCAAGTGCAGAGGAAAGATGATCCTCATAATCATTGCCAGGCTTATTCTTCCCTGCTTATTTGTTAGTAATAGTGTGTTTGCTTCATGTGCAGGAAAAATACAACTTGATGGGTGCTGTGCCTAAATTTGTGTGAATAACTACCAAGCTTAAAATAAAGCCCTAACTTTTCCTTCGCCAGATGGCAGTGACGTGGCTTATTTCCTCTTGGTGCACTGGATTTAGTTACCTCCATAGGATTAATTCCAATGAGATTCAGGTAGCTAAGTATGTTGTAGTGCCTTGAGAACCTCAAAACCAGTTTATATCCACTCATGATGTAAGACTGAGCCGTCTTTCAGCAAGCTGAAATTTCAGTATCCTGACAGCAGAAGGCACCATTGAATAGGCCAGGGATTGGGAGTTCTTTTTCTTGTGGTGTGGCTCATGTAAGAGGAATTAAAGTAATTCTTGAAAAGGAAAATAGCTCTTTAAACTGCTAGGTTTTAATGGGGTGAAACTAAAATAACTACAGGGGAAAACATTTTCTTTTAATAGAAAGAAGGGCTGTTTCTGGAAAGAAGGTCACTTCAGATATTTCAGTTAATGCCTGTAAAAGGAATGAGATATTAAGCTCAGTTCCTGCTTTTTTGTCTGATGTCTAACACAAAAGCCTTTTGGGCAGATATAGCTTCATCAGGATAGGGATGGGAGTACTGCCTGAAACTCCGTGTGATGGCATTATGAATCTGTTTGAAGGTAGCTCTATGGAGCAAGAGACTTTAAAAGCTTTGGGTCAAAGAGAGTTAGTGTTGGTCTAAGTAAGACAGAGAACAATTTTTAATTTCTGAATGTAGGGTCTGTCAGAAATAAGGCTAACATGGAGGTCATGGTAAAAAAGCCGGTCCAAATCTTGAGGGAAGAGTGATGGCAATCAGAGTATTTCAATGCTAAGATCTTTCCTGACTTTGCTTTTGGGCTCAAGGGAAATACATAGTGTGTAAGTTGTGCCTTTTATTGATAGTGGGTAGGGATGTGATTCTGTCAGTAACCTTGCAGATGCTTGCTGGATGTGTGCATTAGCACAAATTCAAACAGCTTTAAATTTTATTATGAACTTGTTTGGAGTTCCTGTGTTCAGGCCTACTGCTCTTTCTTGAATAGCTACCAAACTCTCCAGGCTTGTAACAAACAAGGTCAGGTAGCTCATCCTTGGGCACAAGGCCAGTGGGAATTGATCTGATCTGATTAGTGGCGGTGTCCTTCACCTCTGTCCTGTGTTTGCTGTGTGGCTCCAGCAGAGAGGCTGACTGCCCTTACCAGTCCTACTCATCCTTTTGTGAATTCTTCTTCTTAGTCAAAATGATGGAGAACAGAGAGATTCTCTTCTACCTCCCAGTGCTGTATGCAGTCTTTATTCTCCAGTTGTGCACTGCTTTCAGGTGATGTCCTCTGTGCTAATATTTCAGTATATAGCAAATATTTCAGTATTCTTCATTAGCAGTCAAAGCCGGGAGTTTAGTATCCACTGTCAAACAGAACAAAGACAAGCTGAGTCTGCCTGCCGTAGTGACTGATAACTGCATCAGCTTCCAAGTCACTGCTCTTGACTGCAGTGCTTTGTGAAAGAGATCATGTTCACAGTCATGTGAAAATATGAAGAAAATATTGAAGAAAGACCACACAGCCCTTTCTGCTTTGGTCTCTGGAGCACGTTCTGCTGTGAATTTCAGTCAACAGAGTTTTGCTAAAATAAGAATTGTTTCCCCTCTTCTAATTACTGGCAGAAAAATCACCACAATTATCAGTCTGATTTTACCCATTCTTTATTAACACAGATATTCTACTGCAAGCATTAACCTTTGGGGGCTTTATTTCTAGATGTAGATATTCCACCCTCAGTAGCTTAACATCACAAAAGCGCAGTCTTAGATTTCCTTCACCTTAACTAGTGTTGAACTGATTTTTTTTTTCTAGATCACACTGTTTTCTTGGAGACACTTCTCTTTGTCTGTGTCTCTTCTGTAGTCTATTCATGTATTGTGGAATTTCTTGTGTTTTGCTAGATGTGCATATCTTTGAGATTCTCCCTCACTGCTGTTTTGTGTCTTATTTGCCTTTACTCTGTCTGTTTGTGATTTCAGTGGGCTTCTCTATGTCAAAAAAAGTCTACTTTTAGAAGCAGAACATTTTTAGACGCCTTGAAGGTACCCCTCCTGCCTCAGGGAGGTGTAGTGACCACAACCACACACCTGCATGCCTCTAACTCTGTTAGCATCGGTGTTCCCTTAGTAGCATTTTGAAGCTCTTCAACTCATGTAACGTGGATTGTGACATTTGGCTTGGTCGGTTCTATTGGGTCATTGATCAACCAGAGAGCCCTCCATTTATGAAGTAGATCCAGGATAAAAGTCCTTCTAGATCCTCTCTTCCTCTCTTCTTCGAGTCTCTACTTACTCTCTTTTCTCTTATGTTCTGTAATTCTTCATGTGGAAAAGAACATTCAACAGTGAATTGTTTGCTAAATTGTGGGAAAGCCTCGTGCTGCTTTATAAGTCTCCTGAAGGATTAAATAGGCCAGTGAAAGCTGGAGTAGAGGCTGAAAGCACATATTCTGGATCTCCGTCAAAATGGCTCTCTTTTTTTTTTTTTTTTTTTTTTTTTTTTTTTTTTTGCAAGTTAACCAAATTTGTCTTTGCATTCTTGAATCAGTCCATTGATTCAAGCAATAGTGGCTAACTTAACAAAGATGCACCAAAGAAACTAGAATGATACCTGAGGTCCTGCACTGTGTGTCACCCATTCCATCAGTGCTTTTCTTTCTTTTGTTTTTGGGGATGTTATTTGTATGTGCGTATGACAATTTTTGTCCTGGATTTTGCAAACATTTATATTGTGTGATTTTTATACCAATAAATAAGTGTACTTGCCAACTTGCAGCAATTGGAGCAGAAGATTTTTTTGCTTTGCTCCTTAACAAATGCTGAATCTCATTTTGAAGCTTTCTAGTGGAAGCTGAATCCACCATGGTCCAAGCAGACTGTTCTGGCTCTCACAGGATACATATTAATATTTCAGTTATGTTTTCTCTGCCATGTATTATTGGCACTGTTTCCTCCACAAATGGGAAAAAAACAGTCCCTAATTTCTTTATCTTACCCTGTATATATTTGTAAAGTCCTTGTTACATCTCCTTTTAGCCATCTCTTTCTCACACCGGGTCTTGGCATGTGGTAGCTAAACTTCAGTCAGAAACTGCTAAACTTCCAGTCTGAAATAATATTCTGAGTGCTTTCACTGGGGTTCATCCCAGGCGAATAAATCATGATTCCGCATGCTGGATTGCACAGGACACTTATGAATAAAAGCAGCTTTTAAGCTAGTGCAGCTTACTGTACGGTGCAGCTGATTCTATTCATGAGGTCCTACAAAGCAAAACTTGAAATATGTCAGCATGTACTCAAATATTTTGGGGGTGAATGATGGGCCATTGTAATTTAAATGAGATATTTCTGACCTGTTGTTTAGCACTGCAGAAAAGTAACCTCACGTGGGACATCTTGGAGTAACGGAGTTGAACGGACAGCAGGTGCCAACAAGCACTGGTGCCAATCACATTTATCATGGGTTTCTTACAATGCCTGTGTGCTGTATTTTTTTTCATTGTTTATGCTTGAGGAAGAGAACTACAGATCTAACTGGGAAATAAAGGGAACAAAGGAGGAGCAGATTAGAAGGGAAATGCTTTCTCTTTAACTGATTTTTATGTATGGGGCTCTATGCACAGAGCAAACCCAATCTACCCTTTATCATACATCACCTTTAAAAGTTGGCAAGTACACCTGGAATGTTTACAGGAATGCTGAGACTCTTTCAGTTCCACTGAAATGTAAATCCTCCGGATGAAGGTGGGAGATCCTTAACAGTTAGTGGTTATATATATTCAATGCTTAAATAAGAGCCAAAGTGTGGGAAATATTCTCTTACCAGCCCGACTAACTTCCTTTGTTTATAATGTGTTTCTTCAGTGATGAAAACATACATGAGTGTCTTTGGATGTGTTGTGTGGTAGGAAATGATCAAATGTAATCACACAGGAGAAAAAAGTGAACTCTTTGAAGATCCTGTGCCACACACATAGTTGTCACACGTAACTGCTGCTCGTGGTAGTGCTCGATGCAAGTGCAGTGTCAATCTCGTTTATGCTGAAAGCCAAAATACGATACTTTTATGTCCACTGTGTATTTCCTGACAGCTTCTAAAGAATGTAAAGCTCCATTTGAACATCCAGTTTATTGTCTGTATTAAGAATATTCTTTAGCCTAAAAGGTCACTATCATTTAAATTCTGTAACCGCCCAATGTTGCATGAAAATCAAAATTGAAATTATTTTATTTTTATTTTTAAAATCTGCCATTCTACAGCCTGTTTTGTGCGTGTGTGCTGTTTTTTTTTTTCTTTCCTTTTTTAGTTTCATTTTCATGCTTCTTCCTGTCATTTATTCAGAGCATTCTTTCTGTTCCTGCTCAGACCTTGGTTGCATGCTATAAAGTCCTTGTCTAAAGTATGAGTGCTAGTTGCTATCTCCAGTATAAGAGAGAAGAAAAATTGGATTTGGCGGGATCTAATGTGCAGTTCTGCACTAGTATTGTGTCCTGCACAAGTTGGGAAATTCAGCTCTGTGTTTCCAATTAATTTAATTCTTTGGCAATTCTAATTGGCCCTATCGGAACATTTTTAAGTCTACAAAATTGCATTTTTTTTAATTGAAAAACATGCTCAATTTTTTAAAGCTGTTCTATTTTCCTGGATTGCTGTGGTGACTTGATTTCCTGCACCTCCTCCATGTTCTGCTGTGTATCCACATGATGAATCTGTTGGGACAGAATTGTTCTAAACATGCACATTGTGTTGGGAAAATGGCCCATACCTCGCAGAGCTTTGTGTTTAAAAACAAAACAACAACAAAACCAGAAAGCTGTATTGCTTGAAAGGAAACCCTTCTACTTTAATCTTAGAGTCTGAGTTATGTGGCCTAACAAATGCCTGAGTTTTGTTGCTTTCCACATGCACTGAGAAACTCTTCAGCTTTGAGAACTAGACCCTTATACACTGAAGTATTTCCTTTTTCACTTTTTCTCCAATATTTTGTGATTGTGCTTTTGTTGTAAGTAGCTATAAGCTAGTACGAAAACTATGACAAGTACAGAGATAAGGCTGGTTGGAAAAATTTATGTAAACACGGTTCAACAAAAAAAGATGTGAAATTTTGCAAAACTCTTGCTACCGATCTCTTCCATTTTTAATTCTTGTCCTATTTTTGGCTACGTTCTCATGCTGATGGTAGGCATATGGCAGAGGACTCCATGTGCATGTGTGTGTAGTGCATGAGTCTGTGTGATTTGATCGCTGAACCTGAGCTCCTGTGCCCAGAGGAGGAGACTTGCACTTCCTAGTAAGATTTTCTTTTTCTTAATTTTCCAGGTCAAACAAGCTCTAGGCCTAAAGGGCCTGTTTCTCAGAAATCCAAAGCAGGCCTCTCTGGACAGTCATGCTGCTGGTCAGCTCCACCGCAAACACTCCTTTAGCAGCCACATCTTGAGACGGACAGCAAGTGCCCCCACCAAAAGCCAAAAGAAGAAGAAGGGCTTTCCCGAAATTGCTTTGGACACAAAAGACAACAGCTCTGAAGGTGCCAGCGAAGACCGTGAAGCAGAAGCTGCCTCACAGCCTCGCTTTGAGCAAGAGCCAGAAAGTGCTCCTCTGTCACCAGCTCCCAGAGATGGTGCCAGTGGGGAGGTACATGGCAAAGGGTTGAAAGGTAAGGCCCATAGTTCTCGTAAAGCCAAAAGCCACGGTTGTGCTCAAGGGGGTGCTGCTTTCAGTGAACCCATACAGAGGTCTAACAGGGTCCGGCTTCAGGAGCACCAGAGCGAGAAGCAAAGCGTCTTTGCACGCTGTGCCATCAACAGCTCTGGTAGGATTGGCGTGGCCACCAATTGCATGAAATGCATGATTGGTTCCAAAGAAAGCCCAGATCTAGAAGGCAAGTGGAGCGACCATCCTACCAGGCCTCTCGCTAAAGATACGCTTCACCATGAGCAGTATAGCAGTATAACTGGAGAAGAGAGGTTAGAGCTAAAAGACTGGGGTGGTAAAGGCCAGCCCAGACCGCAGTCAGATTTGCAGTCTTGCAGCAGCCCTGGAAATGCCGATGACCTAACAAGGAGCACCCAGTCTTTTGTGACCCCAGGGAAGAAAAATGTTGAATCTAAATGCCACGGAATAAAGGCTCATTCGCGGCAGCGGTGGCAGTGCCAATCAGGTGGCAAGTATGGAAGCACTGTCAACTTGGTTCCAGCCAGCAATGGCTCTATATCCTCCAACTCCAGCAGTCTAGAAAGCCTTGGAAGCCCAGAATTCCCCAAGCGCTGGTCTGAAACTTCTCGAAGGCAAGTGGGCACCCTACAGAGGGAAATGAATGCCTTGTTCGTTCAAAAATTGGAGGAAATTCGAAGTAAATCCCCTATATTCTTTACTGGTAAGACTAGATTTTCTTCACCCTTCTCCACCGTAGATCACATCATTGTCTCAGCTGCTATGTAGCGTCTTAGAACCTGCTCTATGTTGTTTTGCTATCAAGAGCGCTTTTTCTTCATTTTTTGCAATGACAAGAAAGAAATTGCATAAATTTATTTTATTTATTTTTTTGTAGATGTGTCTGGTTTAGATTAGTCCTTCCCACACCTAGCTGACCATCTGCAGTAGTAAAAAATGTCAATAGTCCATGAATGTTTGGGTTGCTTGTTCGAGGTTTTTTTGTTTCCTTGTTATTTTGTGTTTTGTTTTTATTTTTTAGCAAATGTGGTATGATACTAAGTAAATTTTAAGATCCAAACCAGAGCATTAAGTAGAGATTGAATATGGGAAAACCATATTAACAAACATTATTTCCACTACCAGTGTTTGTGTTTTATTGAGCAATAACCACAGCAGAGCTGCTGTTTAGTGTGCACTCCTCTAACAACAAACAAGTCCCATCCTCAAAGAACTTGCAGTTTCATGAGTAAGTTACTGACATCAGCTCAGGGATCAGTAGATGGAATTCTCTTGTCTGGGTTATTCAAGAGATCACACTTGACCGTTCTGGCCCTGTACATATAAATCCTCAGTATACAAACACTTAGATGTGCTAAATGTTGTTTGTGTGATTTGGCTGTGACCCGAGGGCACACAGTTACGTAATATAAAGCAAGCAAGGTACGTGACCTGATGTCACTTGACATCAGCCAAGCTATGTGGACTGTTAACATTTCCCAATTGCAAAGTAAAATCTGTGCATTTAAAGGAAGGCTGCTTAAGCTACAGCATTTCATTTTAGAGTTGTTTCAAGCCAGGGATACGCTTGTGCTCACTGGGATCGTGTGGCTGTATCTTATCTTAAACATATCATAACTGTATGTTTGTGAAAATGGAAAATAGGAACAGAGGTTGCCGAGGCATATATTTTAAATTATGAACCTGGCTTTTTTTTCCCCCTGATTTGGCAGGGAGGGGAAGAAAGGGGAGAGATTTTGAACAAAATTTCCTCTCTTTAACAGAACTGTGAAAAAGAAGTAAAGAAATACAGCTTTTGTCTATGACTGCAGGAGTGTCTCTTCGGATTCTTTCCACTTAGTTGTCTAAGGAATTTGGGCATTGATGGTTACATTTTCAGGAACTCTTAAGTGACTTCAGTGCTTCTCAGAACATAATCCCTTTTTTAGTAATACATTCCTGTCCATCTGTAGTGGGCTTCTTTGAAAGCCCCATACAGAAATCTAAAATATTCTATTTTTGTAATCAAATTTATTTTTTTTCCTTTTTTAATTTTTCCCAGTATGTGCTTTGAGGTTTTAGGAAAATACCAGGGCAACAGGGGGAAGGAATAAGTTTGCCAATCCCTGTCACTTGAAATTAATCCAAAGCAGAACCCTTCCTATGCCTAAATTATTGGCGTTGGGCTTTTCATAAGCTCTGAGTAGCGTGACATACGGAACCGCTTCCCATTGTCAGTGCCAGCTCCCCTGCTAGCCCCCTAAGTTACTAAACAAATATTGTGATATGCTTGAAATTTGATTAAATCCATCTGACTTCTCACGCATGGAATCAGCAAACCTTTAAAATTGTGCAATAGTCACTTGGCCTGGACGCTGACGGTCCGGTGACAAGCACTGTTGCACAAACAGCGTGCGTTCCCCATCCGCCCGCTCCTTTAGTGCCCTGGGCCAAGGCACCAAGGAAACCACTAAGAGCAGCCTAACACGGCTGCATTTCATAATTCACATTCTGCTGATGGGAAGTGCCACAAGGGCGAGGCAGGAAAGTATAGTCTTGTCTGTCCCCTTTATGGCAACAGCATGACAGTTGCCAGTGTTTCGCCTCCTAAGTGTGCCTTAGTCTTTATAGGTGACCTAACCTGGATGAGGAGATGGGGAGCTTATCAGTCTGACCAGCTGTGGACTCCTCCAGATCCCCCAAATTTGGCCATGTTGTGACTGGTGGATGCTTATGTACGCGTATGCCTTCAACAGTCAAGGTGCCTTCATCCCTTGTAAGGCTCCCGACTAATGAAGTACCGGCTGTTCAGCCGCCGTCTCTTGTTCAGCTTCTTGTCACTTGGAAAAATTGGTGCTGAAAAGACAAGACCTACTATGCTCTTGGCATTTCCTGGCAATGCAGGTTATTTTGTCTGTAGCATTGGGAAGTGGGTTTGGTGCTCGCTTCCTTTCCCCGGGCCGTTGGAGTGCATTGCTCCTCAGTGTTTTCTGCTCTGGGGTTCAGCATGCAGGTGGCCAAACAAACAAGTAAATGCACAAGTGTTTGGTCCTGAAGCAGTGCTGCCTGTGGAAGCTTTGTCATTACTTTCAGTGGAGGAGGAGTTTTACCTGAGCGAATAAGAGCCGGAAAAGAGAAGACAAAGCTCTTTTGGATACTTATTTTTTTTTAATAGTCCTCAAGTCTGATTCTGGTTGGGCCATAAAGCTTTTGGGCTCACGCTGGGGTCCTCCAGCCTGATCTTACTCGAAGTGAACGTGGGCTGTTAGTTCCTGGGAAGCAGGTATTGTTATATCTGTGCCTCGTCTGACTTAGGAACGTGCAGTAAATGTGTCTCTTCTGTGGGGTCTCCATTTTGTCTCCTTTCAGCGGTACGGCTTCATGCTGCACTTACGCTGTGCAAGCTCCAGTAATGACAGACATCTTTTGGCCATTTTATTTGCATCCAGCTTGAATGTATGCTTTATACCAAATTCTGTGTGGCAGGTGGGAACAAACTCATATTATGTTACTAATTTTTTCTTCAGCGGTAGCAAAAATTGCTTTTTTTTTTCTATAGCAAAAGAAGTGGACTTAAATCTGTCCGTTTATGGATACCTTGAGTGCTCTGGTTGGTCAGAAATTCTTAGGATCCTACAAAAATGTGTGAATATTTGTTTGTTTCCCTTCCCTCCCTCAGCACTAATTTATCCTGTTATGTGCACCTGCCTTCCCTACATTAACTGGATTTTTCCTCTGTTCTGTCCCATTATTCTACATGCACACTCTCCCTGTCTAGTTAAGAACTGAAAGGACAAGCAAGTTAAAGGTAACTGTCAACCGAGTGTCACTGATTCAAGCACCTTGTTGCCTGTACTCCCAGTTTTTATTTGCTTCCTGCCTTATAATTATCTGCACCAATACTCCTGAGGTTGTTGTCTGCCTCGGTGCATCGCTAGTCTTGCAGCATGTTCGCGTTGTGGTTTGGAGATGTGGGAGCAGTCTTTTTGGCATGATTGCTTGGTTTGTGGGATACAGGGTAGAAACACTGCAGGTGGAGATGGTTTTTTTCAGGTAATTGGTGGATGTAGTGAGTCTTCAGGGTTATGCTGTTGGCCTGGTGTTCACGAAGCATGCTTCTGTGTGTGAAAAAGAAACTGCAAGCTTTTAGGAAAACAAAGTCACTGTTTCAAGTTTTTGGTTGGTTGGTTTGGCTTGGTTTTAAAAGCATATTGACCACACTTATTGACCAGATTGCATTGTACATACACAGATCATTTTACTGCTAATCTGCTTCAGAAGTCCTATAGTGCTTCTCTTTTGAGTAATCGATTATTAGAATCACATCTATTGGTTGGGCAACGATGTTCTGATTATTATATAGCGTTTGGTTATGATTGGAGGTACTGTCGTGTTTGAGTGTTGGGGAGAAGGAAAAGAGCAATTCAGCTGGTGCTGGATGGTGGAGGATGAAAAGTTGGATTCTAAGAGGGGATACAAGGGCAAAAAGAAATGGATGGATACAGTTATACTTTGAATAAGACAACAAAAAATAGTATGTTGCTAACATGCATGGACTGGAGTTTTTCAAAAGTAACAGGCTTTTGGGGCAGCTCAAATTGAATAAATAGATTTTTTTTGCTGCCTTTAGCTAGGCATTTGACATCATAAATTGTTTTAAAAAATCATTATTACTATATGCAACTGCTACCTTAAATACAAAGGGATGCCACATAAAGAAAAGATGTGCAGCTAAACTGGCATTCATAATGGCTAATTAACCATGTGTCTGTTTTTCTTGTTTCTTTCTTTTTCCTCTCTTTCATGTCTCCAATTAGATGTCTGCCGTTTCTCAATGCAGAGGTCAGTCACTTCTTTATGCAGCCTAGAAACTATTACTGAAGAGCCTGTTGTTGCCAATGAAAACCATCATGCCAGCCTCTTCTTCCCCGTGCCCGTTACTTACAGCGATTCTGAAGAAGGGTCTGTGTCTGATCATTCCACTGAGTCTCAGTCCAAAGGAAGCAGCCCACCCAACCAGCCTCAAGAAGTTCTTGTCTCTAGAGAACAAAGACCAAATCTGGCTGCGGAAGACCAAGTGCAGGCAGCCACGAGAGCAGCTGACACAAGTACATCCGTCCAAGCAGATGAGAGGACAAGCATGGCAGGACCTCTCAAAGAAGAAAATGGTTGGACACAGGCATGCCGTGAAGCCAAAGATCAGCCTGGTTTAGCAGTGCATCCTCAAAAAGCCCGGCTGGTAGTGGCAGCAGGTAAGGCTACTGGCCAGCCTGTTGAAAACTGCCAGAAGCAAAATGACCAGACAGTTCAGGTATTAACTGACTTGAAAAACACTACTGAATTAAAAGGGCAAAAACTTGGTGCAGCGGCTGTCCTGCAGCAAAACAATGTGATTAACGGTGCACAAACAACTTTGCCTCCAGATGTTTTCCAGAAAGCACAGGCTGTACAGGCTCTACCTTCTCAGACGAGCTCTTACATGTTAGTAAGGAAGTCAAAGAGTGAAGGGATGAAGATGTCGGACTGCTCAGCTTTAATAAAAAACCCAAGTAGCATATCTCCAGCAGCAGAAGTATACTTTGACGCCACAGTTAACGACCGGATCTGGAGCAAGCTAGATTGCAGCAGTCATCGTGACAGCATGTCTTCCTCTTCCAGCATGTCCTCCAATGACACTGTGATAGATCTCTCTCTACCCAATCTAGCTCGCAAAAGCCTCCCAGATCTTGGCATCCGTAATGAGAATTTTGAGCCCCTTGCAGCCAGAAGGGGTATGCGCCCACGGTCTGCTACAACATCAGGTAACGAAATGCCAATGGTGAGCAAGAGCAAATCCAATCCTAACCTGAGGTCTGACCAGCTGCCGGCGGATGAGCTCTGCCCCCGTCCTCTTGCCAGGAGTCCTCAAGATGCGTTCTCATCCATTCCTAGGAGGCATACCTGGAGCAGGCTGTACATCGAAAGCCTCAAGCAATCTTCTAACAAATCCAAAGCCCAGGATAAGGTTGGGAACAACCAGGCAAAATCCAAGAGTCTTGGAGACCTTACCTCTGATGATATCGTGTGCACTTTTGAAAGCAAATACCGTAGCATCAGCAGGAGTTTTGTCACTCGATCGATGCGGGAGCAGCGCCGCTCTTCAAGCCTGAGGTCCTCAGTCAAATCCCAGGATGAACTGACTGAGCAGCTAAAGAAGCTGACGGCCTTTCAGCAGGAAAATGACATCACTTCCCCCATCAGTCTTGATCCAACTGAATCTGAAGAGGAAGGGGAGAGCCTGGGACTCCTGCGCAGGTCTTCCTCTCGCAGCCAGAGCAGGGTGCGGTACATCGCCAACAGGGCCAAGCAAGCTCAGGAGAGGCAGCGGCTGCAAAGCCTCGGCCAGCTGGGTGGGAGCCCCATTGAGGAGAGGGGGAATCCAGAGGGAGCCTGCAGCGTTGCAAAAGCAGTTTGTATGGATATAGCTTCTCCTACCGTGTTTACAACCCAGCCTAAGAACCAAACTGATTATAACACTGACACAGAAGTCTTCTTTATGCTGAAACTGTAATTCTGGTGAGCACTGAGTAAGGTGATGTTTACATTTCTGTCAAAACAAAACAGGGACCTGAGAGGCACAAAATACCCTCGTACGGCGTAGTGCTTCCTGGCCCTCCCTTGATGGTAAAGGTACTTTAGACCGTGACTCCAAAAGAATAACTGCTAAATTTGTCATCAGTCTGTGGAATTAGAACAACTGAGTTTAATCAGAGACTTACATTTTTACAGTCTTAATGACCTGACCTCGCTTTTGTATTACACTTTCTCCAGCCTCAAATCTGGCCTCCTTTGTGTGCGAGCACTGCTTTGTACTTGGCTTGCTCTGTGCAAAACTCATGTTCCTTGCTAATTTCAGTAATTGCTTTGTATAACAGCTAAACATCAATGCGATGTCAGTGACTGCTAAGGTAAATGTTGCTCTCATGAGTTAGGGATCCATGAAAGGAGGCTGGATGTAAAATCGTGTCCCTTGTTCTGTTTCTTTGAAGAGTTTGAGGCATCTGGGAAGTGGTCAAAATTGTAGTGAAGTTGTTTCCTTATTAATGTAGTAGATGAAGTCTATCTTCCATCATGGACTTGTTTATTTGAGTGAAAATCCATATTGCCTCACTCTTTGAAGAATTCTCACCGTGTTCCAAAGCAATTCTTTTTTTTTTTTTTAACCGAGCTTGTTTATATATATATATAAATATATATATACATCTGTGTGTGTGTAGGTATGTATGTCTGCCTATATATGTACACATGCACACACTTAAACTGAACTGTGACTGTTCATTGTCTCAAAGCATAATCTTTGGGAATGAGACAAGAGGAGGGAATTAGAAAAAACAGACAGGAAATACCTTCTGACACTAATTCAGAAATGGCTGAAAAGCACACTAATCTTTCCTTGAGAACAGAACCATTCCTTCTTTATGGTGTTTTAACAATGCTGCTGTACATAGCACTTTTTGGATGAATTTTACTACTTCTGTATTGCACTGCCATGCAAAATTTTCAATGATATGTTTTAAAAAAGATATATTTAATTTTTTTAGATGAACATATTTAGAGTTATATAGCAAGCTGAAGAGAATAATCATTTTTCCTCCCATATATTTTTTTTTTATGTTTTATTTTTAGGGTATGTCCCCTTATTCTAACCCTCCCCTTCCTCCCCACTCCCCCCAAAAAAGTCATTTATTATAGATGTACATTTTATCAGTGATGGAGAAGAATGTTTACTGAGATGCATTTTAAAGAAAACAGAGATTTAATTTTATTTTCAGGCTGCATAGAGTCCATATTATTGAGAAGATATTTTGCTTTTGTTTGTATTGATTCTTCTGTGTATATTGCAAAACCAAAAAAAATTGTTTGTAAAACCACCTTATACTACTAAAATAAACATATTTAATCTTCCAGCTGTTGACTATTTAGCTGTAACATAATGCCTTTTTTTTTTAATGCCGTCCAGAATTTGTGGTATGCAAACTCGGTTAATTCTATTTGTTTTGCTTTAAAAATTCCGTAATGGATATCACTGAATTTTACTCTTTTTCAGAGCTGTAACCATTTCAGGTCCAGCTAAAATTTTCTCAGGCCCAGCAAAGCACCTGCAGGAACTGGTACAGTGGCGTTCTGCTGTGGGACACAGCACGTGGCTTGAGTGGGAGCAGTGTCTGGCAGCCAGTAATGGCTGTGTAGATGGAAATTCTGGGAAGACTCATATCACTGGTAGTCAAACAGACAATCCAAGGAGCTGATCTATTCTGTCACAGCCAAAGCAGGGGATGTTGTATAGAACAATACAAACATAAACTCTACAGTTTTCCACGTACGATAGATGGCCTTGTTTCATTACTGAGGTTGTTCATGTCTGACTGAAAATACCGCAGCAAAATTTTTCTCTTTGCTGATCTTATTCTAAAATATCTTCTCTTCCTATCCCAGCAAAGTACACAGCAAAAATGTGCATTACTTAGTTCATGCTCTCTCCTGGAAAGGTCTTGGGTTTACCTGAGGGTTGCAGGGCTAGAAAGGAGTTCTTGGTTCTAATATTAGCATCATTCGGTTATGAGCATTTCAGCTCTGAGATATCAAAATGTGAGGCTATCTGTAGGTAATGATTTCATCTTGATATGGAGGTGGGGGCTGGGAGGGGTTAAATTCTCTGATTAAATCTTTTTAAATGATCTTCAGTGTGCTTTGTCTAAACATGCTCCCTCAGCTTTCCATCCTGGCTCTGATCTTCATTGCTTGTCTTCATAATTTGGAGGAGAGGCCCTTGAGGTTTGTGTAACAAAGGTTTGGAACATGCACTGAAGTAACCCTACAATATCTGTGCAGCCTCTGAAGAAAAAAAGGTAAATCAACAGCAGAATGTGTGATCTGCCAAGATTAGTCTTGCATTGTATCTTAACACAAAGCGAATTTCATTAACATTCTCGAGACGGAAAGTCAGCCTGTAATACTTCAGTTTTGAGCTGAAGAGCTGCAGGGAGTTGCTGTTTTTTTTTTATCTTTAAAGCAAAAAAGTACATGCAAATTGACAGCTTTAGAAAGTTAACGTTTAAAAAGCCTATTTGTGTCTTTTCGAAGACCAAGTTTCACATTTTTTAAACCTTTTTATCGATTAAGCAATACTTGTTAAATTAATGCACCTCACAGAAGGCAGCATCGTGCAGCACTTCAAAACATCTTTGCTCACATTTTTAAAAAGCAGTGCTTGGATTTAACTTACTAGGGCACATGTGTTTTTGTCCTGCCTGTAAATTCATAATAACTGCCTTGACAAGTTGTTTGTTGCACTACATAAGACCATTAATGATGTATCCATTTATTCATCCAAGTGGAATTTATTTCATGGCACCTACACCGCAGGAGTTTACCATGCGGTTTTGCTCTTCATCTCTTCTTCTTTAGGGAAGAGGGAACACTCAGATATGTTCAGCAGGCAGGAAATTGTTTAAAAAGGTAAGGAAAGCGATAAAGGTTCAGCAACAGTGGAGGGAGTCTGGAGTCAAGGTTCTTAACAGCAGTGATTTTCTTTCCTTTTAGGACTGCCTCTTGGCTCTTATTCTCTTGACAGTCTTCTCCACCATTCATATGATGATCAAGATGAAAAAGCAGATTCTCCATCTCCCTCATGAAACTGCAGGTAGATTCAGCGTAGATCCAAGCTGAGCATGAAAACACCGCGGGCTGCGCATGCCAGCTGCTCAGCTGGCAGCATTTGCTTTGCAGTAATCACTGCTTGCTATGTAGTAGCTGCAAATATTTACTGCAATCACACACCTTAGTACAGCAGGGTCGAGAATTCATCCAAGACTGAGGCCAGAAGCACTTGCAAATGCTGCACAGTCACTGGTATTTGTTCTCCCTTCAGGATGTCATGTAACAACAAAAGCCTGGCTGCAGGTGTGAAGGAATTCAGAAAGGCAGGTGAAAACAGTATTCTTCAAGAAGGTCAGTAACGGAGTAAAAAGCTACTGAGATATTTAGAAGTGTCATTTTGCTCTGAAGAATAATTAGCACAGTGATAATTTAACCAGTAAATTTATTTTATATTTTTGTTGCATTTTGTTTACAAATGGAAAGATTCGTGCTGATTCTGGTATCACCATCAGATTTTTAAGTCCGTAGATCTTTTAGGATTTGGGGTGGATTTTTCTTGTTGCCCTGTTCCACCCCCTGCCAAATAAATGAAAACTCCAAAGCCTCAAGCAAAATTGTTTTTAGCAACTCTGTTCTTAATATTTTTTTTCCTGTTTCTGGAGTAGTCTCAAAGTTAAACTGCTAAAAGGATACAGAGGACGAAAAGGCATCATGGCTGGTAGGGAGGTTCTACTAACACGTGCAAACGCTGGGCTGTATCACATCCAAAGCTGCAGGTAAGAACTCAGTGAGGTTTGCATCATGAACACAAGTTTTTAATGCCAAGGTATTTAGTTGTCATAAACGTGTTTGGTGGGTAAAAGCAACCATCATAACTGTCTAGAGAAAGCTCATTTTATATCTTTTTCTGCTGGTTTGTAGAGGAACAGCAAGTATCTTTCCTTGTCCAGAGCTCATTCTGTGAGGTCTCAGCTTCCTGCCCTGCGTTTTTCAGCTCATTACAGTGTAAGATTAGGAGTCCTAAGTTTCCAAATGACAAACGGTACGTGGTTGGCCTTGCGATTTATGGTCCGTATTTCTCCAACTTAGTGTTTAAGAACACCGATGCTGAATGTTTGTTTGTGTCTTTAAAAACTCATTTTGTCAGAGCCGAGATGCTTTCAGCTGCTTGGAGTTGAGCTTATTAGTGGCTTAGCCCTCATTAGCTGCCAGCTGTGACAAATCACATACCATAACGTGCGTCTTACTAAAGCCTAGAAAAATATTCATGAGAAGCAGCTGGGAACCTCAGCTTATCTGCTTTTCGCTCACCTCCCTCCTCATGCAGCCCTTTGCCAGAATCTCTAGGGTGAAGCTATCACACAGGAAAGTGAAAAACAAATGACGTGCTGGCTACCAAAGGTAGTACCTGGCAATGCAGCTGTAAGCAGCCCAAAGCATCTAAGGTGAATGGATCTTATAGGATTCTTTTTGGTTTGGCTGAATAGAGAGCACATAGTTACCGTTTGTAACCTACATGAGCATCTTGCCATGTTGTGAGGATGATTTGCACCAGCTGGTGCCTGACATGCATTAGAAGTGAGCTCCCCTTAATTGCAGCGAGCTGGGAGTCAAGCCCTTTCACTCCGTTAAGGCAGACATCACCAAATGCGTTATTTTTAGTGAAAAGTAAGTGGTTTTGGTTGGCAGAAGACAAGCTGTGGTGATGTTTAATGATTGATTTGCTTAGTGGCATATCTAGGAGAAGCTTGGGGAAGAAGGCACAAGCAGCTGGAGTGTTTTCCATCTTGGACAGTGATTAAAGTCAAGTGGGAAGTAATTTTTTGTTTCTTACTCAAGTGTGGACATGTTCCAACTCCCCTGCAGGATGGGTTGTAATAATTTACTCTCTTCTGAATTCCAGTGAAAGCCTTCCTTTGTAATTGCAGTGCCTTGGTGTGTGTCTTTATAAATGACCTGGCCCAGTAGAAGCGGCTGCTTGGCAGGGCTGTCCTGTAGCTCGTGTCTGACGTGGTACTAGTAACTGGAAGGGTGAAGGGAACAGGAATTTCACTTCTTTGCCTGTGTCTTAAATGGTTGTGTGCAAGCCAGAGCATATGGTTTACCTTGAAGCTCAGGCCTTTCTTCAGTGCTGTGGGCATTGGGAGGAAAAACACGGAACAGGTCTGAGAGTGTTTTGGTGTTATACCTGAGTGCCGCAGCTGATTTGAGACACTCAGGGTGAAGAAAGCTTTAAACTTGCAGGACCAATAGACAGGGGAGATGGGCACAGCCGAAAGGACACGGTTCAGTAGACAGAAGGCTTTTACAGGGCCAAGTAGTAGCAGTCAGCTTTTCTGACTCTTGATGCGGCATCGAGCCGCTGGATTAAATTGCTTTCAAACATCGTCCTCCTCTTTCCCCAGCCCCAGGTGCCCCTGAAGCCCGTGGTGCCAGCTGGCAGTGGGCATCCTGCAGGAGCCCCCCCGGCTCCTCCCTCGGGGCTTATAACAGCCCAGCGCTGCCACGCCGCCCGCTCCAGCAGTCCCACGGTGCCTGCTGCTCATCGGTGTTCCTGCTGGTGCCCGGCCAGCCAAGCCAAGCTGGGAGAGGCTGAAGGAGTTGCTGTAAGTGAGATGCTGCCTTCACTCGCTGCTCTGCTTGTTCCAGCCTGCCTGCAGCAGGCTGTCTCCTTCCTAGCTGGTGGCTGCCCAGCTTTTCCATGCTGCTAATGCCTTCCTCCAGCACAGCATGCAGAAGGATGGCTGAGGAGTAGTGGTGTCTCTTTTTTGCTTAGTTCTTGAAAGGCTGAAAAGCTTCTGAGGAGTGAGAGCTGATTCTAGCAAAGTAGCATTGGCAATCCTCAGTTTGATATGCTGTAAAATTTGAGAAAGTTTTGTAGTACCTCGCCAGGTGAATGTGGTGAGTGGATGCTGCCGTGTTTAGTTTTAGCAGTAGCTAAAGAACTCGGCACACGGTGGAAGGTGCTGAAGCCCTCTGTGCTAACGTTATTCTCTCTGTAACTGATTCTGTTTATTCTTAAATCATTCCAGTACTAGATTAAAGGAAATGTATTTGCCTTTGCAAAAATGCCTTTTTTTTTTTTTTTTGCACATATTTAGACTGTTTGTTCTTTTAGACAGTCAGTAGTTGGTGTGTTAACAATTCTTTCACTTTTATTACCAGCTCTGAATAGCTTTTTTTTCTTTACTGAAGGAGGCTGCCTGAAATAAAGATCACTTTATAGTGTATACCCAATTGCAAGGAAAAATAGCAAAAATTTCGAGGTTAAATCTACCAGAGAAAAAGAAAAAAGCAATTCCTCAGTGGCTCAACCAGAAGATCTCTGCTGCTTTCTCCTCCCTGTGCCTTGGTGGCTGATTTGGCTGTCCATGTGCTGCCCCCCCAACAGCGAAGAGTATCTAGCATTTTGTCTGTATTCTATAATTACTTTCAGAAAATTTAGGTTGCTCCATAACTTGAATGTCAGTCCTCTCCTTTGATCCTTTAACGCTAATCCCATTTTGAAGTATTTTTAACAATAACAAAAAGAGACAGCATTTAAATTTAACACAAGTAATCCTCTGTGTAAATTTTATTCACTTCTTATTCTTGGTATGAAAGTGAAAAATGTAGAGGGAATGAATGAGGAAAACCACTGAGCCTTTCTAATGCCAAGAGTTTTCACAGGTGTGCAGGTTTGGGGAAAAATCCATAATAGTTGATGAGGTAAAATTAACTGAAGCAACCTTTCTCTCTTTAAGCACATCAGTCAGAAGCAGGTAATACCACACTGTAGCACCTTTTTCACCTGCATAGTCTCCTAAATGGTGATTTTTTTGGGGCACTTTTTCAGTATGTCTTCTGTATTTCCTGTGATAATGGTATCCTGACCCTTGGTTGGCTCTGTGATTACAAACACAGTCAAAAGTACAGCAGAAGCTTGAGATGGAGTATAACATGGCATTGTCTGTCTTTCATAATTCTACTGCTGTTTTGCCCTGACACATGTACAATTATTTTAAGTCATGCAGAAATTTTGTTGCAGCATTTGAAATGAAAAACAACTGGGACTCTTCCAAATGTGATGCAGACAATCCAAGACAAACTGATTTAACTCAGCTTTGAGGACCCATAACACCAGCCATAACTACTTGTCTTTCATCTCGAGCAGGAATTTCCTCTAGACAGTGACTATTTCTGCTCCAATGGACAAAGGACTTCACTCTGTGTTCTGTGTGCTTGCAACCGTGCTGCTCCTGAGAGTATCGAGCCACGCAGGTGAGAATATTTGGCCAACAACACTGGCTGCGTCCAAATCTGATTTTGTTGTTCTTCACAGTCTGTTAATTCCCTCATTCTTTGACGACTAGTGCTATATTAAGCCTCTATCTTAATCTAGCTGCAAAAAGGGGAATATGGGCGGAGAACACAAAGGCACGGGTTTTAGCCTAGACAGGGTAGAAAATCGGGGTGAGGCAGTTCTTAACAGTGTTACAAGCCTTTTCTTGTGAAGTCAGGCAGTCATCTCCCATTAGAAGGCTGCTTGATGCTCAGAAAAGAAGGGGTAAGGGCAAGGCTGATTTTTGCAGCCGCAGTAGCTTCCTGCCGTCAGGGCAGTAGTTTCAAGCCTTTAGGGGACAAGATTTGGAGGGATGAGTCCCTTTTATTTGCGTTACATTTTTGTAGATGCTCACAGTGAGGACCTGGCTGCTGAGAAGTGTCACTGCCATGAACTTTGAGTTAGCGCTGCCACTCGATTTCTTATGGGCCTTTCAGGAGCCCTTACAATGGGGCTTTGAACAGCTGCATCCAGTGCCGCTGTGGGGGAGCTGAAGCCCTCAGTACAGGCTGTTTTCTTCCAAGAAACCCTAGCAGGTCTTCAAAAAGGAGCCTCAAACGGCTTTTACTGGCTCTAATGAGTTTCTGAAGGGAGACAAGAGAACTCCTTTGTGAAGATTTCCAGCTCCTGTGGAGAACTGTAGTGGAGAGGGAAAAAGCAGTTTTTGTTTTAACAATAATGTAGAGTTCAGCACAAGGCAAGAAAATGCAAAACCAGGGAATGAATAATACATAATGAATGAATATGTTGTTATATTTAATGAAAAACTCACAGCTTTTCTTTGGAAGAGCAAGAACACCCTCAGTTTTTTGTTTTCTCTTGAGGGATTTTTGGCCTTTGTACTGCGTATTCTTTGACTGCAAGGAGCAATGTGCACATTCCAGAAAAACATCCTGGGCAATTAATACTGTGGTTTTAATTCTGCATCGCAATTATCACAGTGTTCTTCTGAACGTTATGAGAAAGGAGGCTGTGGATCAAATAATTTAACAGGATTTATTAGAAGAGCAGAGAGCAGAGCCAGAAGCTCAACTGACCCCATTAATAATACTTCTACAGGTGGATTTTTACCAAACGGGAAAGTAGCAGTGCCTTTGTTTTACAAATGGGAAGCAGAGGCACAAGAAGTAACATAAAAAAGGTCAGTGGCAGATCTAACAACAGGCAGAGTGTTGTTCCCTGCAGGCTGCGCTGTCTCTCATCACATTTAAACTCTTAGCTGTATTTACTCCCCTTACTTCGTGGGGTGCAGAGAAGAGGTAAAACAAGGCAGGCTTCCAGATCCTTCTCTTGTGCTGTCCCTGTTGGTTCCTGGTTTTGGTCCTGATCCTTGTGGAGGTTTGAATTTTCACAGGAAAGAAAGAGTCAGAGTGCTTCTAATTCTGGGGGGGATGCAAGAGGATGCAGTGGAGAAGGGTTTCCACCCCTGTGGTTGCAAGACAGTCTGCTTTGGCTGCTTTGACAAGAGGAACCTCTTGTTAATAGGGGAAGGGAAGAATTAGAAACCCCAGTGCCTTGGAATGTAATGCTGATGAGCTTCTGCTTTTCGTTAGGGTTACAGACAGGGTTTTGCAGGAATTAGGGGGAATCTTAGCTGTGTGAAGTAGCAGGACAGCTGGCTTTTCAACTTGTCGGGAGGGCAGTTTTGAGAAATCCATCCATCCTTCAGCGTGTGAAAACCATAATAATAAAGTTACAATCAGAATCCTCTGCAGCCTGAGTCTGGCTGTGTACATTTCTGCTTCTGTTTGCTTCACACCAATACTGTGCTGCGAAAGAGGAAACAAACTCGGCAAAATTGGTACGAGTCAGCTGCGCTGTGAGCTTCTGAGCTAAGGGTAGTCGTTCTGTGTAAGTGCAACGTGAAATGAGCTTATGAAACTGCACTCTTAAGGAACTGTAAAATATAAATGCTGCAAGGAGCTGATTTTGTTGTTTTTCAGGAGCGATGAGGAGTGATGATGCTGCGAGTAAGGTACGTTCAGTTCACTGGTGCAGAGCTATGAGTGAAGTTGTTTGTGAGAAAGGATTTTAAATCCAGAAATAGATGTGACAGTGTGCAAGGCTTTTCATCTGTGAGGGGAAGGCGACTTCACTGGCAAAAGCTTGTGCTGTTCTGAAGTGGTACTGGTCGGAAAGCACCTCGAGTTGTGTAACACTGGGAGATGCACTCATGAATTCGGTGTGTCCATGCAGAAGTGAATTTATGTTTCCTCTCCTCAACATCTCAGGTTTCCTACTGTTGTCTCCTGCAATTGCTCTCTAATGAGGCCTTAATTGGCTGCTAGCTGTTTTGTCAGCAACATAAATTGATCTTTTTCGGAAGACCGTATGCGCCGTGTATCTGAAGAATTGTGACAGCATCTAAAGTGATTTTTTATTTGCACAAAGTATGCTGATAACAAGCAATAAAGCAAAACACTTGTGATTTATTAACTACTGTCACAGAACAGCGGTTCCTGAAGGAGGTAGAGTAGTGGTGAGGTGACCTGCTGCAGCTCAGGGGGGTGGATTTCTAGCTGCTTTAACTCACGCAGACACACACACACTAATGTATACCCTAGCTAAGTGGGGCCAGCTCTGGGAAATCCAATTAATTCTTCACTTTTATTTGTAGGACACTGACTTGAGGGGACCAGAAGAGAATCTTCCAACTTTGACTGTCACAACAATCCTGGTAAGGCAGTAACATGCTGTTTACAGTGGCTGGGAGGTAGCTGGAATTATATAATTATTATATATATTATACGTATCACACGTTTGCCCAAATTAAAAACATGCTATTAAAAAAAGGGGGGGGGAAGAAGCTTCATTGCCACAATCAGGATCATTCAGAATAAGCAACACTAGGAGGTTTTCTGACTCTGCTGTCAGGCACCAGCATGTAACTCTCAACTGACGGGCCAAAGGAAATGTATTTGGGTGTTTAGACTGTGAAGAGGGCATCACTTGTTTATGCAGTACATGTGCCGTGCCCTTCCTGTATTCTGAGCTGTATTCTTTTACTAGTGGTGGCACATGACTCCTGTGAATACCTTTCAGGACTGGAAATGTCCTCCCAATAATGTGGGCAGAGGTCTTTGTGGAGGTTTTTTTTGGAGCAAAAAGGGTTAATTCATAGTCAATTGCATGCTGCAGACTGTCGTGGCATGTGATTGTGTGCATTTCCCTCTGCAGGAAGATCCCTATGTCATGGTGAGAAGGGCAGAGCTGGAGGGATACTGCATTGACCTGCTGAAAGCTCTTGCTTCAATGCTTCACTTCAGCTACAAGGTGAAGGTGGTGGGAGACGGGAAGTACGGTGCCGTCTCTTCCAATGGGAACTGGACAGGGATGATTGGAGAGATTTTGAGACAGGTAATTTTCATCATATGTTTGTGAAAACTGCAGCTCTAACAGGAGAAAGGCCAAAGGGCTGGGCTGGCACAGCTCTTCATTAAAATTTCCTTGGGGACTGAGCAACTTGGAGTTATTCTGCCTGTTGTGTAGAACTGATGAACAGAAAGACTTGTAGTTGGTTTTGTCCTACAGATAGGGCACTACAAAACAAGGAGACAGTGGCCATAGCAGAAATCATTGTTACAAGGCACTCCTGGTGCAGCCCTTGTCTTGTTTCAGAGACTGTCCGGTGCCTTTGTAATGTGAGAGGCTGCACAGACATCATAGCTCTGTAATGAAACAAAGACTTTAAGGAAAAGTTACCTTGTACTTAAGCTCTAGGCCAAACCTGTCTCTTCTGAAACGTAACCCCTCAGACTATCCAAACAGGTGCTTGAACCCGCTTTTATCCATGCTGTACCACTTCCTCCAGCCAGCATTCTGCCAGCTGTTGAACACTTGAATTGAACCCTCTTTGTTCCTCTGTACTCAGTTATGTGTCCTGTCAGCCACGTAGGTGCTGCAGCCAGAAAAAAGAAAGGAACATGCCTTCTGTTTTTTGTAAAGAAAAACACTGTGATTCATGGTGCACAGCCTCAGCTTGTTTGGATGGTTGGAAACCAGAGGCCCCAGACACCAGCCAGCCCCCCACTACGAACAGTGCAAAATGGAAAGCTCTCCTCTGGAGCTCGGTCTAAGCCCACAGCTGTCTAGTGAGACAGAGAAGCTGTTTGCTGTGTAGAAATCTGCCCACTTGGCCTGGGAACTGTACCATCTGAGTGACAGAAATCATCAGGTAGGTTGGAGAGTTGATAATATTTTTTTCATCTTATAGGAAGCAGACATTGCAGTGGCTCCCCTGACAGTCACATCAGCCAGGGAAGAGGTGGTCTCCTTCACCACGCCATTCCTGCAGACTGGGATTGGAATCTTGCTTCGAAAGGACACCATGTCACAAGAGATGTCTTTCTTCCACTTCCTGGCTCCTTTCAGTAAGGAGACCTGGACTGGTCTCCTATTTGCTTATGTTCTGACGTGCTTCTGCCTCTTTCTTGTTGCCAGGTATAAACACGTTTCACAGATTTTGCTCAAAAGTCAACTGTTTTCCCAGCTATGAGGAGATCTCGGTTTTAAAGAAAGTACAAGGGTTGCTAAAGGCCTTTGTGTTTGTACTTCAGCTTTTCTTAGTCTCTTTTTTCCAAGTTGTTTTTTTACTGTGACCACGTTCCTGTGTGCAGTTCTCTCTCAGTGTTTTTATGCACTCAGTCCTGCACTGACTTTGGTGGGAGGAATTCTTCCCCTCCCTTCTCTTCCGAGGAGATTCAGCTTTCTCCCCCCTTACTTGATTAGGCTGCATGAAGGCTCTCACAGCTACAGACTTGAACAGAAGCTCTGGTGCTGCTTTTCAAGTTTTATGCATAGTCTTTTATAGATAAACATTCCTTCCAAGGAACGGCCTTCTTACACTAAAGAACAGAGCCAGTGTTGCCTCTTAGGTGTGCCAGGGAGACTAGATGCAGTGGTTCAAGAAGAAGGGACCTGGCAAACCTGTAAGAGGAGCCTCCTGAGCCTTTACTGTTGTGAAATACTTGAGGCATTGAGCAGGAACACTTTTCTCTGTACTAATTAAACTGGACCACAAGTGAAGAAGGAAAGGGCATTTCTGGGCTAGCTGCACTGCTACATGTCATGCTGCAGGGTTGTTTTTTTCCTGACTGTCTGGTTTTATTTCCCTGCAGGCTGAGCCCCTGTGAATGGAACGAGCCCAAGAATGAAGAGAATCACTTCACCTTCTTAAACAGCCTCTGGTTTGGAGCAGGAGCTCTCACGCTGCAAGGTGAGCTGGGAGCACTGTGGCAGAGGAGCTCTGGGAGCAGAATGTTCTTGTAAGCTGCTTGCTTCTCCAGCCCTCATCTGTCTGTAACACTGGGTGCTGGATGGCTGGGTGATGCTGAGGGAAAAGACACCCAGTACTACTCAAACTCTCAGCTGGGGTTTGAGACTTGGAGTTCTACAGGTGGCTGGCTGCAGCTGAGGACTGCTTTTTTTCTGCTGGAATGCTTGTTCTGGGGAAAGTCAAACTAACCTTTGCACTGATGCTTTAGAGTCGAGCCTTTTTAATGCCTCTGGCCGTTAATGCCGCTTCAGCTCTCTGCGCAGCGATGTTGGTGCTGTTCAGCCACCGAGGGCTTTTCAGGCCTGTGCATTTCCTAGGTAGCTGCAGGGCAAGTTTTGCAGTTTGGCCTTTATTTAAAAAGAAGTCTTGTGCCGGCTTTAACTCGAGCTGTCTCTCTCACTGTACATCACCTCCCTTGCTTTTTCGGCCCCTCTGGTCGCGCAGGTGTCACCCCTCGGCCCAAAGCGCTTTCTGTGCGGGTCATTGCCGCCATCTGGTGGCTCTTCACCATTGCCTTGCTGGCTGCCTACATCGCCAACTTCACCGCGCTGCTGAGCTCTGGCAGCGAGCAGCTCCCAATCCAGACCTTTGAAGATCTCGTGAAGCAAAGAAAGCTCGAGTTTGGGACGTTGGACGGCTCCTCCACCTTCTACTTCTTCAAGGTGCAGAGAATCTGATTGTACACACGCACACGTGCCTTGGGGCTGCTGAGCTGGGGCCGAGATGCCTGTAAAATCTACTTTTGAGGGGTGGTGGTGGGAAATAATTAATGCTTATATCCATGTCACATTTGAGAGGAAATCTGTGCCAGCTAGATGCTAATTTTCATTACAAAAAGGGCCCAAAAGGGGAATGATTTATGTGCTCTTATTCTCCAAATTGTTTCACAATCTTTGCATATTTATCCAGAAGTGCTGCACAATTGTTTTCCTCTTCAGTCTAACACTTGTTTTTTGGGGCCGCAGAACTCCAAGAATCCCATCCATCAGATGATCTATGAATATATGGACAAGAGACGAGACCACGTTTTAGTCAAAACCTACCAGGAAGCAGTTCAACGCGTGATGGACTCGAACTACGCCTTCATTGGTGAATCAATCTCTCAAGACCTTGCAGCTGCCAGGCACTGCAATTTGATCAGAGCCCCTGAAGTTATCGGAGCCAGAGGATTTGGCATTGCCACAGCCCAGGGTTAGTCACAGTGCACCACTTCTGTCCCACTTCTCCACTTGGATTTCATGGGTTTGAAATAGCAGACTGAGAGTAAACAGCCTGGCACAGCTAAGTCCTGAAACTCAGGAACATCGGTTCCTTAATTTATTTCCTTAGTTTTTGTTTTTAAGCCTTGGCCCCAGGAATGATGCAGAGCTCCTAAACAAATTTATTATCTTGTGAGCTTGACTGCTTGTATTTACAAAGAACCTTCACTCCGTTACTGTTCTGCAAGTGGATAAGACAGGAATCATTGCTATCTAAAAAAGCACTCAGCTTAGTCTGTGGCATTCTGCTGAATGACCGTTTGATAGTTGGGAATCAGCACCCAGCTAACCCTGCTTGGTAGTGTAGCAGCAGGCTGCTTTAAAATGTTATAATATTTGTGATCTAACACTCTTTTTCATTCTACTGCTGCTAGCATCCCCGTGGACTAAGAAGCTCTCCATTGCAGTCCTCAAACTGCGCGAATCGGGTGACCTTGACTACCTGCGTAACAAGTGGTGGGAGACCAGCTGCCTTCACAAAAGCAGAGAGCGATGGAGTCCTCTGCAGCCCCAAGCCCTCGGTGGACTCTTCCTTACTCTTGCAATTGGCCTTGCCCTGGGAGTGATTGCAGCTGTGGTGGAGCTGTCGAATAAGAGCAGACACGCTGCTGGACATGTCAAGGTAGGTGATGGTCATCATCTCCTGTCCTCCCTCCCTGGTTCCCTGCTGTTTTAGCACGGACAGTTGGGTACCATGTCGCCCTGCTGGGCAGAACGCCAGCTTTCTTACCATCGTGATCTTGCTTTGTCTAAGGAAAGGAATGTAATGGGATCGAGGAGACATGCCAAGTATTCACTCTTTACATCTTTGAAACATTGTAGCTTGGACTGTGTGACAGATAGGTAGCCAAAACAGTATAAAAATAATAAAATGAAGCCTAAAATATTAAGTAGAAATATTTACTGTAATGCAGCCAAACTGCATTTCAACACTCTGAGTGTGTACAGAGGACAGTAAATCATCAATAACAAGTTTATTCACCAAGTATGGCTATTTTCAAGTCATTTGACAAGCAGGAAACCACATGTAAGTAAAACTGCACTGGTATCTGAATGTGCACCGTGGTGTTCTTGTTCTCCATCCGTTTCAAAGGATGGGCAGCACACGTTTTAAAGGCGGATTTTATGATGCAGAACTCACCCCCTTGTTTTCTCCCCTTTTGTTTTTCAGAAGTCTTGTTGCTCCATTTTCACAGAAGAAATGTGCACTCGTCTACGTATAAAAGAAAACGCAAGACAAAGCCAGGAGACTTCAGGAAGGGCTAATGCTTAAAAAATATGTTAAAGAATGGGCATGTATTAGGGTTTGACCATATGTATTTCATAGGAACTACATCATTGTAGAAAGGCGTTTTTCTGCAAGTCTAGAGTGTTAGTTTCCTAATCACAAACACACAGCACTTCTGGATTGGTGGTGGAGCTGGATTCAAAAGAAAACTAAGCAGCTGGGAGGAATTTAAATTGATGAAGGATGAAGTGCAACTGTTACAATTAAGGAAGGTTCAGATGGGGGATCACATCTATGTTTAGTTTAGAAGTTTACCATGTAAGTGCATGAATGCCTATAGGAGTAAGGGCCTTGGAATAGGTTAACGTGATGCCTGTTTACTAATTACAGTATGAGGAACAATCTCAAAAATTAAAGCTCTCATCTGTCTGTTTTAATCACGAACAACTGCTTCTTAAGTATTTTATAGACTACTCTTCTCCTCTTCCAGGCAGATGATGGTCACTGTGAAGGTAATTTCTGACTCAGAAAGGACAGTACTGTTGCGTAATCCCCCAAAATGCAGGACTTCACTGCATTCTCTGCAGTGGCCTAAAATCCAAGAAAGGGGATGATGCAATTAAGGAACTAGATTTAAGAAATGTCTGTTTCCCATCAGAAGACGTTTCCTAGTTTGTCTTAGTTAACCTGATTGGGAAGTATTTAGGAATAACATAATTAAAATCCACCAGCATGAAATTTGGTTATCAGTCAATTAAAGAAAGTACAAATTCACTACGCAAGGGCAAGCGAGTAACGGGTATTTTACATTATTCTCTTGCTGTCAAAGAAAAATAGTTGAACTTCATGGGGAAGTTATTTCAATTGCATATTCAACAGTTTCCTAATTAAGCTGATTTTCTTTTCAGAGATGGAATGACTGATGCATGCGCATGCTGGTTTGTAAATTCATGGTTAAATGACTGCATTTTTGTACTGCACATCTGATGGGGTGGGAGGGAGAAAATTCACTTACTTGGAAGTGTTTTTTTAACTGTGCTGCATGAACAAAGAGACAAATTCACATCAGCTCCAGCATTAAATAACCGAAGAAAGCAGACACTAACGTGCCTGTGATGGGGAAATAGCTGGGTGTTCCTGAATAAAGCATTACAGAGTCACTTGGAGCATACTGTAGACTCTAAACTTCTGATAGCTGCCCATAATTTACTTTGGTGCAGCTTGCCACCCCTCAGTGGTAACAAGAACACCAGTGGAAGCAGCAGGAGTTACGAGTTCTTCAAACTGCTGTAGTGCTGTTCAGTTGTCGGCTATGTGCTCTCACATCATGACAGTTCTATTTTAAATACAGCTTAAGCAATGGTGGTTAGAGTAGGAGGTGGATCAGTCCTTCACCCAAATTAACTGCAAAGAGCATGAAACAGGTTGGGTAAGTTTAAAAGCTGACATGGAAAAATACAATGTCAGATTCACTTAGCACTTTAAAAACTATTTGGTATGTGCCATGGCATTGCTGGCAGAGTAGGCAGAGATGTATAAAAAAAGGTTTCATTGACATTTAAATATATTTCTATATGAATGTCTCACAGAACAGAAAAATAAAGTCTCTTCATCACAAATACTGCAGCATTAAAATAAACACTTACCAAAATAAACAATGAGTGAGATATACATATATATATTTGAGTGTGTATACTATAGAGTGAATCATATTGTTGCTTTAAGTCACAAAAGCACAATATAAATATGGAATTTCCTGTGACCTCTTTTCCCTGTTGTAATAAAAATACATTCTTTACAGTTAAAGTAAAACTAGTGCAAGTCCATTCTGCTGCTCCTGTTCACCCCGTTGACCGGATCCGTATCATTTACATGGCACTTCATACTTAAAAATGACACTGAAGATTTTCCCTCCGAGACGATCGGCAAGCCAGGAATTTTTGATAACAGCAAGCTTGAGGCTCTCACACTTCAAAGCCGCGTAATAATTCGTGTGGATGGCACGACCCATGCCTTCAATGATAACCAAGTCTGTCTTCCGCTCTCTGACCAGCACAGCCAGACCTTTATCCAGGCGGCTGAAATGAGAGGTCTGATTAGAAACAGTCATCCTTACACATGCTACAAATAAAGACAAGATGTTCTATGGGCTTTAGCTTTTATAGAAAAGGTGGTGGGGTATGGAATTTATGATAGAATTACTGGTGCCATTAAACAAGGAACATCTTTATCAAAGGAAATGGGACTGAAATGTAGTTTTAAAAGCTTCATTAAATGCATACAGAATTGGGATTTCCCAGAAAACACAGGTTAAGTTCTCTCTGCAGTAGAGAAATATAAATAAAAAATAAGAAGCATTTCATGTTGTTAATCTATTTATGCTCAAGTGGATGTCTTGGTTGCACACAGTATTTTACATCATCAATAATTAAGTTCCCTGTGAAACTGACAACATATAATTGCTGAACACCAAAATGAAACAGAAGCTATAGAACAACTAGGAAGGCTTGATCAGTATCATGAGTCTGCAAATCCAGACTGAGCAACTCAGCGATGTCTGTGGAGTGTGGCTGAGATACTCCAGAGCACATACGAAGTCTCTGGTTAGCCTATGCCTGACGAAAACAAATAATTTGGTACTTTGCCAATATACCTTAGGTCTAGACACGGAGAACTTGAACCTGTCTGGACCAACAGCAGCTTCTCGTCCCTCAGTGCAGATCTTTATTTAAAAAATATAAAAATAAAAAGAGTTACAACATGATCTGTCAAACATAGTCATGCAACTCAGGTAATACGCCAGACAGTGAATAGTTGAGTGTACTTTGCAAAAGTTTCTTTTCCTGTTAGGACTCAGAAACATGTTTCCTTGAGCAACAGGTTATTTAGTTATATTTTTATATATATATATATATATATATATATAAAATGTAGGGGTGTGTGTGTGTACATATATATATATATATATATCCTCTACATATGATAGTCTGTGCATGATGTGTATTTTCCTCTATTCATTTTTAACATAGAAAGTACAGTGGTTTAGTAGCTTGAGTCCTTATCAGGGATGACAAGAGATATAATCATGTACCAACAAGAACCACTTTCTAGATTTTTCACCTTAAGCTGATCATCGTCTGTATCTTACTTCCAGGTTGCAAAGGTCAGACAGCAAGAAACACAAATAACAACTATGTGTGTTAGAAGGAACTGTTTGTTTTTTCCATTTGTATTTTGTATGCTACGTAATGAAGAAGGGTTACATGCTTACTGAATAACTGGATCCATCGCTGCTATCCGCTCAGCAACTATCAGGGATTCGCTGTAGGTGACATCGTTTAGGGCAGGGCCAGAGTTACAAGCCAATATAACCTGAAGCAAAGATGTCAGAATAGTTCACTGATTAATGCAGTCCATGGTCATAGAGGTGTTTGTTTGTTTAAAGATTGTCATTGCCTGGCTTATAAAATAAGAAAGGACTTGAGAGAGGAGAAGGCCTGAGAGGCCCATTCCTCATTTCCCCCCACACCTCCCAAGTTAATCAGCTACTTCAGGTCTTTTGACATCATAAACCCTGGTTTAGCAAACTTGGATCTGACAGAGTCTTTGCTTGGTTACTTTTTGTGGTCTACTTAAAGTTAGATCTCAGCGTACCAGGGATTTGGGGACTGAAGCTCATTGCCCTAAATTGGATCATTCCCAGTTTAGGTGTGCTGAGCCAGTCTCACAAAGTGCACTGCTAGTAGGTGCCTTTAACCAATTACAGAAGCTCCATTATGTGCTGACTCTACAACACAAACCACTTACCTCTGTCCCTCTAGAGAGGAGCTCTCTCACAAAAGGGAAGACTCCTAAAATTATGTCTATTCCACTGTTATCTGCGAAAATTAAGGCACATTTATGAGGGGGACCCTCCTGCAAGAGAAAAAACAATGCATTCAGCATTTATCTCATAATTTCTCAAAGTCTCATAATCATTGAATAGTTCATGTTATTTAGAAACGCTCATTTTAAGACTCCAGGTTTTATGCCCCTAAATGACTGGCAATTTTCATTACCTAGTAGCAGCATAATACTTCACCTACCCTTGATCTTAAGTGAAATCAGTTTCCCTAAGATTGTCTTTGCACAGTTATTTAAAACAGCCGACAGTGTGCTTCATTTGAGAGCTGTCTCAAACTCTGTTAACCTACAGCTGCCAAAGACGTGTCTGACTCCAGCAGCTGGGAACAGGAGCTTACTTCAGAGGGTTCTGGAGGGTGGGTAGCCACAACTATAATCCTACCACTGGGAGGCTAGATAAGAAATCCTATTTTGTTATGCCACGCAGCTGGACAATAACCTTCCCTAAAACAGAAGCAGCAGCACGGACAGCTGCCTACACAAACATGTTGGTTATCAGGGTAAACCTACCTTTGTGGATGTTTTAAGCTAGCATGCTCTAGGGTGAACAGGATTTCCTTCTGCCAGGATGGACTGCTGGGTGCAGTGACATCCTAAAATAAAATAATATTTCCTATTCTCCATTAACCTTTTGATTTGTTCTAAATCTGATGTTATGAAGCTTAGTTCACTGCAGTTTGTACCAGCAGAAAAATTTCTACCATAACGAATGCTCAATTCCTAAGAAAAAAAAAAATGGTCAGGACAGTGCTTGAATTTCCTTAATTAGCACTGTCACAAGATTAGATCTTAGAGGTCTTTTCCAACCTAAGTAATTTTATGATTAGATGATACTTTTAAGACACTATATGCAGTGATTTGGAGCAGTCTGCTTATACCAAACTTGTCTGTCGTTTCCAACATCAATCTACACAGAGAACCAAAAAACATTTAAGCTTTCCAGCGAACCTTAATTAAATAGTAATAAACATCACACAGAGCCAAAAAGCTTTGCTAATTGATTAATTACCTTCAGAAAGCTCCTTAATTAATGCAGGTTTTAGCTTGATTACTGAGATGGAGGAACAATGCAGACATTACATTTGGATTCAAGTTTTCAAAATTACGGCTCTAGCTGCGTAGAAATAAGTGCCCTGATAAAGAAGGGAACTATGGGCATGTTGGAAGAGCTCTGAAAGCAGCTGGGTTACAAGTGTTGCAGTTCCTGCAGGAATTCCGCTAAGAAACTTGGTAAGTAATGAAGTGGCAAATCCCTTTTATTCCTTTCTTTATGGTAAGGCTGCTGAATTACCGGTACTGTGTTAACAGAGTTTATTTTGAGTTGCCTGAACAGGGTTCTGTTAAATCTGTTAAAAACAAGCTAACAAGGTTTGTTGTTGGTTGTTGTTGTTTTTTTTGGTTTTTTTTTTCCAAGATTAATGTATTAAATTACTCAATGGTTAGTAACAATTGTGGCATCGTACCTTCAGTCGCTCTAGCCACTGACTGTAGGAGTCTTCTAACCAGGGACGTTCTGCGTCACAAACAAAATCGTATTAGTGTTACTTTTAGGCAACGAGTAAGTCTGTATGTTAGGTCTTTTTAAAGATGCTGAAGCAGCTGAGCTCAGGTTTTGAATGTTAGTTTTAACATTAATATTTTAAGAGTTCCTAAGCTCTTAATTATGGGAATAGCTCAATTACAGTGTTCTTGAAATGGAATTTTCATAATAAAGCAATGGAGTCATGAGAGCTAAATACCATTATGGCTCATCCTAAGATGGATGGTGTTGTACATGAGGGGACACTACTGCTTTGACAGGATTAGACCAGTACAAAAATAGCACAGCCAAGATATTCCAAACACCTGTGCAGCTAAGACTTCAGTGTGAGGAGATAGGCTTTCAGGTTCCAGTTTCTTTGGAATACAAAGAGCAACGCTCCCCTGAAAGTCTGTAACCTGTATTTCAGGCAAACCTAGCAAGTATGAATGGGTCCTCATCATCTGGGCAGCACGACTGTCACAATCGACACCTCCTCCACTCACATTAACACAACATCCAGTTCCAACCACCACACGTCTCCCCCTGTACCTTGCAGTTTTGATTTGGCTTCTTCAAATCCAAATTGTGGCTCAGATTCCAGAACGCTGTATCATGAGAGAAATAAAGGGTACAGAGTTCAGCAACTTAATCACATCAAAACACATTTCAAACATTCCTCTAGCGGGTGGCCAGCAATTTTATTGCATTGATTATCATGAGGAGCGTGGGTAGGTCCAATGACTGAGAAACAGACACGTTGTTCTGATGTTAAACACAAAAAGCTCAGATGTATGTTAAATTAGAGTGTTATGCTAAACAGAAAAAGCTACAGCAATATACAAATGTTTGCAGGAACTACTCTACAGGCAAAAAAAGAAACCTTTTGGTCTGCAGACCACTATAAATGGAGTCAGGGTCTTAACTATCTGCATAGGAAACCAGTGCTATATGAAATCTAATTTGAAGATTAGTTCACAAAAGGTATTTTCAAGCTGTACCTGTGTAGGCAGGGGAAAAAAAAAAGAAAAAACCTAACTAGGTACAGGATTTAAAAGCTATTGGCTGTACATATAGCAAAGTAGCTCCAAACACTTAGGTGGTGATGAGCATACACATAATGAGGGTGGATTCTAAGCTGCCAATTAAAGTGTTACACCGTGTGGGCAGTGCTTGCCAGTGCCGTCTCAAAGTTCATTACATCTAGTATTAAGTGACACGTAACTCAGCCTGTACAACTCTTAGTTCCTTCCTCAAAGAGAGGGAGAGCTACACTTACCACACGTAGCAACTAGACTAACTGCTCTTACTGGTGGCAGTTCAAGGTTCTGTGGCTGTGGGCAGCATCAGAAGTACCCCAAGTCTAAGAGCACCAAGGCAACCTTGAATGACCTCGTTTTGAGCAGACCTTTTTTTGGTTTACTCAGAGGGGAAAACTCCTTAAAGATGCAGAAAGGGAAAGGAAGAGCGGAATGTCAGCTGTGAAACAGTGACCCTCTCCCATATTATTGGATCTATGTTATCAACCCCACAAAAACAGCTAGAAAATCGAGAGCTGCAAAATCAAAAATATTTTAAGACTGTTGGCATTTATATCCTTACGTGAATTCACAGCTGCTGGAAGGATATAAGGAAAAAAAGCTCTCAAAACAGCAACAGAAATGTGTGTTGATCAAAAATACTTAGTATTTAGTCATCAGAAGAGACCATCCAACCCAGCTTACAGCCCACTGAATGGGTGATATCAGGACAACTGTGGGTGGCAGGAAGGTAGCGTATTTTCTACTAGAGGCACGTAGTATCAGATTAAGTACAACACATACCCAAAAGCAAGGCTATTAACCATGCTACAAGCAAAGCAGCCAGGCTGGAATATTAAATGCTCTATCACTTAACTCAAACACTCACAGCAACATGTCTGCCAGGTTTTTAAGGGTGGAAATGTGAACTTTGCTGCACCACAACAATGCTTGCAAATAAACAACCAACATATGATTAGGGTAAAATACAAATTATAATTAAAGTTAGATGGGTGCACTTTATTTGCTTATTTTTAAAACAAACGATTGGATATTCTGTATCTTAAAAGGGTGCTTTTAAAATATTTAACACCTACTCTGAGACTGCTTTTGCTCCCCAGTCAAAGACATTCCCCGCAAGAAGTCCTTTCACCAGAGCAAACTGCCTCTCCTCCCAGCCTAATGAATCCAAAGATTCGATTACGCTTTGAAAACATTTTAAGGCTATGCCATTTTCTTTCTGCTTTACCTGTAAGAAAGACATGAAACATCGGATTTATAGACAAAAAAATCTTACCCATCATTGGTTGTCTCAGTCCCAAGACCGCGTTCAAGCATTCTCCTCTACGTTCATGGCCTCTAATGGACCAACAAGTTACTGTTATCAGCATGCTTAGTATCAACAAGAAAAAAGTTTCCTGGGATTCTAATAAAAAGCTTTATTAGTGCTAGCATACGTTCTGCAGCCTAAGAATTACTTAAAAAAAAAAAAAAAAAAAGGTTAGAGGTATGATAGATCTTGGGCAGACTGGGCAATGGAAGAACAGATACATAAAAAAAGACACTTAAGTAGCAACGTGATCCACCCAAACCAGGTAATTGCGTGAGGAGGGTTACCGCTAGCAGTTTTACAAAAACTGGAGGTGTTTTTGTTTTTGTCTGTTTGTTTTTTTAACTTTTGCTTCAAGAGGTTCATCATCCCAGATGCCTAGAAGCTCTTGAATTTTTTTTTTCCCATTTCTACCTCCAGTGAGATCAGAGCTAGTTCTACTTAAAAACGTATAAGCGGCATTGAGTACCATCTTTTTGCCAGTATCTTGTCTGAATTCCAAAAAAAAAAAAGTCAAACATAAGTAAAAGCCACCTCACACAGTTTTAGATGTCACATTCTTAGAGCGAATGTGACATCTGACAGTGCAGCTATGGAGAATCTTCTACATACTTTGTAGAAATAGAGCAACAGTCAAAAAGTCTCTAACCAGACACTGGCACTGTTATTGTTCCTGTGTCCACACAAAAGTGGTGAGGATCAGACCTACAGAAAGCTATTTTTGAGAAGTGATGACTTCACATGTCCTCTTCCCCAACAACAGAACGTTACAGAATAAACCCCAAAGAGTGAACAGCTGCAGAATAGCCACAGATTCTTTTAAGAGCTACAGGTTATGCATTTGTGTACACTCCAACCCAACTCAAAGTATCTCAACAGTTACAAAAGCAATCAAGAAACTTTTTACAGCACAGCAGGAAATTAACCCAGAGACAAGATGCAGGAAAGTGCCAGTTTGGTTTAAGGAGAGACTGCCTCAGCAATTAAGGGACACAGTGAACAGATTTATTTTGTTTTTTCCAGGCCTTTTTGGGGAGTGATGGTGTGGGGAAGGATGACTTTGCTTGTGAAACTCTTCCTCCCTGCCCCCAATTTCATTTTCTTTCCTTTTTGGGGCAGGGGAAGGAACGAAAACACACTTTAAGGTAACTAAAAGAACACAGAAATTAACTTCATACCATTAGTGACTTTTGCATGGAGCTCTTGAGATTGTTAACTGCTCTACAAGGTAATAATGCCAATTGCCTTCAGATTTATTCAGAAGTACTCACACAGCTACACGTAACTTTCCTTAAATTTGAAAATGGTTTTCATACCATGAGGAGATGAGAAGAACAGGAAAGAGAAAAATTCCTGAAGTCTGCTAGACTGCAGTAGTAGCCTCGGTATAAGAGGAAATAAACTGATTACTCGGAACTGAAATTCTCGGGTCACTTATAAGGTTATCCATGAGCAGAAGTGCAGGCCTCTCCACATAGTGTCCTTACTTCTAAACTGAAGGAAACACCTCCTCACTGAAGGAGCAAGTTACAGTAGCATCTGATGAAGAACACCATGTACTCATCAGGAGCAGGATGGACACCTCTCTTCTCAGAAGTACAAGACAACCAAAGCCGGTAACTTTGTTAGCACTATCCTCACCACGACTGCACTCGGCAGGTTAGAGGTCAAAGGCTTTACATCCCACCAGCAACTGCTTTTTCTCCTCAGAGCAGAAACCACCAACCAGTTAAAGCTGCTGCAAGGTAGTTACTACTCTCCCTCTATAAACCATTACTTATACAGAGCTTTAGAGTATGGAAAAAGTGTCTTGAACTTACACGTTGTCCACCCTGTAAAACAAGAACAACTTACCTTTGAATAAGGATCCGGAAAATTGAACTCGTTTAAACAGTGTTCCCTTGTATCCAAAAGACTTCTAACTGTTAAGGTACCATATGCACTTTAAAAAGGGAGAGGGGAAAACAGATCAACTACTTCAAACAGAAAAAAGGTATTTTCTCCTGTTTCCTCCATAATTAGGATGAATTCCAGTAAGTCATGGCATGTAAGACAAACATTTCAGTTAAAAGTCTTCACATGCCACCTGTGCTAAACAGTCTCTAAGTGGTGAATCTACTACACAAACTACTTAAATAGAGAGGGAAAATGTTCAGAGCAAAGTTGCCAGATAACTGAATTAACACATTACTGCTTTTAATAACCTCTAGACCATTAGTCATTTTTCTGCTGAGACAGAATTTAACTGAGAAATTCTAATAGGGGAGATCCCATGGTTCTGTTCAGAGGACCTGACATTTGGCACATCAACTTGCTCCAGTCTACGTAGCTTTCAGTTTGCTCTGCTTAATATTTAATAAAAGCTTTTATTTAGCTTTTAGTTAGTTTATAGTTTGCTTTTAATTTGCTCTGCTCAACAGAAGCAGCCAGGTGACGAAAGCAGGGAAATGAAAGACACTTACAAAGGCTGCTGTCTGAGCGTCTGCAGCTTGTTCCAGTATTTCTGTCGGAACTTTTCAGCTCTCTCAGGTGCATCAAGAGAATCCGGTTGACTGGCTGCAGCACGTTTTGCCACCTGGTACAGAAGAGGAAAGACTGAAGTTACCAATCAAATTACTCTTCTTTTTAACTGACCTAAAGTTCAGGTTGAAAAACAAGCCCTCCATTTGCTTTATTCTTCAGTCATCACCCACGCATACAACTCCTTTGTGACATTTACCCCATCCAGTGCCTCCTCAAAACAGGTAAGCCAGTATTTTCTGGCCATGGCATCATCCGTGAGGTCAACAGTGTCTGGAATATAGGTTGATGGGTCCTTTAGCAGTGGCAGGTTAACCAGTGGTCTCTCCAGCCTATCCATTTCAAACATGTCAAACTAGATGAAAAATGAAAGGTTTTTAGAGCTCACTTAGAAATAGATTCATAACAAGTTAAACTAGCACAAGGCCTACACAAGTCCATAAGAGTTTTATACATCATCTTTGGGTCTAAAAAAGCCTAGTAACAAACAGAAAATAACCAACAAAAGCCAAGTTCTCTTCTTCCCCTTTCCCCCCAAGTACAGGAAGCTACTTTCTGAAGACTGGGAGGAGACAAACCAATGACAGAGGAAATTAAAAAAGACAAGAAAAACACTGGCGTGCTGATCAGCAGAAGACAGTGAAACATGCTGAGCTCCATTATTGTGCCTTCTTTTCAAAAGCACGTCAGCAGATCCAGTCTTAGAATAATTTAAGAACCTTAAGGTATTGTCTAATTGCTTGCTGTGTGCCAGTTTCACTGTGAAATTGGAGTTACTGTATTTAAGAGATGACTGGGATCATGCGCTTCTGTGCAATTATGTATTTCTCTCCTCATAGGAAGTAAATAAGTGATGCTTAAAGACCATGGAACATCAGACTCAAAATTCTCAAGCACAATATTTCAACCATAGCAAATCCAAGCTACTCCAAAGAAAGGGCAGCACACTAATGTTTTCTCCCACCTTTGGTGAGGCAGCACAAGACAAAGAAGCAGCTGTGATCTGCTTTTATGAAGCATTACATCAAACCATGACAGATGACGCAAGACATCATCGCGCACAACATGACACCATCCCGATACAAGACACTGTTAGTCACTTCTTTCAGCAAGCAGCACCGTCCCAGGGGCAAGAAGCAACTAGCTTTGGAATAACCGTCCAGGCTCAAAGCACCATTGCCAAGAGAAAGCACTTAGTTCTAGGAAAGACAACCACATACTGTACCACTCCTGGTTCTCTGCATGGGGTAGACATCAGGCGATGTGCTCATGAGACCAGAACTCCCAGCGTAATTCTCTCCCCAGCTATACTGGTTTGGATCTAGAAAAGAGAAAGAGAGAGAGACACATAATCTGAAAATAAAACTGAAAATACTCCCATGCGCGAGCCTAGCGTCAGCACCCCTTCAGAGAAGCTGTTTCACTGCAAAAGCCATTTCTCCTTGTCTTTATACATAAATCAGATTTTTCCCTCTAAGCCCCAGTAGGTATGTTTTAAATTCCTGGTGACTTACCTACCTCTAAAGAGCTTCAAATTAAACTGAATGAGACACAAGACATTTACAATTCTAAAACCATTTTTTAAACCACTTTTTTTTTTTTTAATCATTAATGGCTAGAAAGAGCAGGAAGTCTTCAAAGCACTATTGGTGGCTAATTTTTCTGTCAGAGAGCTAATTTCTTATTTCTAAATATAAACCCATTATTAACAAAACATATTGCAGAACTCCCAAAGCATAGTGTAAGTTTCATAAAACACTAGTTATTTCTAGAATTTTTCTGGAAGTTTAATTAAGTTCAGATGTACAGAACATGCTAGAGATGTAATGTCTTTAATTCCTCAGTAGCTGGTTCCCTGCCCACATCTATAAAGTGGGTATGAAATGACTTCCACATCCATTGCTCTGAGGTACATTTGATATTTACTAAAACTAAGTATCATTAACCACCTCGTTATTTTTTCCACTATTAGTAAGGTTCTGAACAGCTTACTAGTACATCAACAAGAAATGAAAAGAAAATACAAATGGCAAAATTCAACCAAAGCATCCTATACCCAAAGAATGCTGGAAAGAAGTGTCTCATCCTTCATAAATATCTGTGAGGCTTTTCACTCAAATGAGTAAGTTTTGAGATGCCGGTCTTCTGCAGTACTTTAACTGAAGTCAGAAGCTGGCCTCTTAAAGAGCAGGAAAGTTCTCAGGAAGTTAATTTACCCAATTTGATTTTGAGGTATGACTGCTCTTTGCAGAAATGCAGAAAAGGGAAGAGCCAAATCCTGCTGGATTCTCAAAGGTTAGCAGGAAGACAGTGAGAAATTATTAACATGTTCTTGCCAGAATATACAGAAGCAAAGCCCAGCATCTGTGTTTATTAGTGCCAAATGTATTCATTTAGGCAACAACTTACATGCAGCCTCTTAAGAGAAACTTGGACATTACACTGACATTTCAGAACACAGCATATACAGAACATAGCAATGCTGTACTTACTGTCTTGTTCAGCTCCTTTTAAAAATGCCCCAATGGCTCCCAGGTAGCCTTCATGTCTCAGGAACAATGCCTGAACCTCTCCCTGCCACAATATGAAACATTGCAATTGGATGGTCCCTGATGGCTAATATGTACTTCTTCGTCACTAGATTTACACTTTAAATTTAATAGAAACAACTAAAGATGATAATATTCATTTGTGCTACAGTCTAACACATTCAGTAATTTTAATGGTGCTCCAAAAATGGTGTTTCTGAAACACAGCTTCAGGAGGAACTGCTTACATACATCATTCCACAATTCTAAGACAGCTGGAAAAAAATACATGCAGAAGTGGTGCGTATTCTAAGCCTGTGCAACCACAGAAGCAGAGGGAAGCGAATGCTTCGCCAGGAAAGACCACTGCATCATTCCATGAATATTCAACTCCTCTTGCTTGAACAGGCTGGAAATGTAAGGTCAGCTGATTTCTAGGTCATCAGTGTAAGTGTGTGCCACTGCGCATCCACCACATTCAAGCCACTGTTCATTTCCTTTATTTCATTACGCTGCTGTTTAACATGCAACAATATACAGTCACCCTGTACATTCTCCATAGGCATTTCCCCATCAGGTTAGTTAGCTTAACTGTTAATGTATAAAAGAATGCCAGGGAGAACAGGACCGCCACCCACCCTAGCACCTGTAGCTTTCCTAGACAAGGCTGAGTGAGACCTCCTCTAAATGACAGTAAGCCAGGTCTACAGCAGATAATATCAGAAAAGTTAACGCTGGGTTTAACTGTAGCGGAGGGGAAACAAAAAGGATAATTTACAGTAAGATTTTTGTATAGACTGAATGGCTGATAAGGTTGTGCTTACAAGAATCTCGAGCTGCAGTTTTGTGGTAGTTTTCTTGAAACGCAACCAAGGTTTTACAGAAAGATTGCAATCGTGAAACAAAGGAAAATAAAGCGGCACATAGGAGCCTCTCGCTTGAAGCACTGAGATGAGGTAAAAAATAGCATCGTTGGTTCTGTAAAATTGCGACATGCTTTGCAAAGGTGCAGGAACCGTTCTGCCCATATCAAGCATTAAGTGAGCTTTTGGACTGCACCGGTTTTCTGCTGAAATATCGTTAGTATTTGCCACAGCCTCAAAACCTGGAAAGAATTACAACTTGCTTTTTTTTTTTTTTTTTTTTTTTAAATAAAACCACCAACAAAAGCCCAAACCACCACCACCGATACTAGCTGCTAATTATCTCAGCAGAACAATCCCACATTGCATAGCCTGGGGGGCGAAAAGAAATAGTTGAAGTCAGCAAGAGGAATTGAATAACAGTGGCAGCTATCTAATAAAATAGTGAAAATTACTGTCAATCAAAAATAAATAAAGAGAGAGGCCAGAGAGAACTCCTAGGCAATTCACATTTATTTCACCCCTCCCACAATAGATCCTTCTAGCCCTGCCTTACCTACCTAAGAGCAGTCCTTTAAGCTGATTTAAGGTGGGAATCTATTTATTTTAAGTCCCCCAACCTCCTAGAAGAAGACACCTACATTTGCTATTAGGAGAATCTCTGTTTTCGTTACCTTTGAGAAGAAGTTGATACTGTAGGTTATCGTGCGCATGGTAACTGGGTGACCCCGAATAAAGAATCCTCCAAAATATATTTTATCTAAGTTATGGAGTTTGGCATAGAGGCAGGCAAGTTGACCAATGTCATTGCTGATCATGTGTAGTAAGCTTTTTGCCATATCTTCTTTGGAAAACTCTTAAAAGAAGGAAATAGCAAGAAAAATTAATCACAGCTGAAGAATGCTCAAAGGAACCATATCGTTTTTTTTTTTTTTTTAAACAAAGAACCTGCAGCTAGAGAAAAAAAAAAATCCCTTTGTTTGACCAGTCCCTATGTGTGTAGAATAAAGGTGTTACATCCCCAACCCCAAATCTTGTTATTAACCAAGTACTTCACACAACAAGCAGCGTGCATTTGACTGAAGACACTGTGGAAAAGCACTGAGCTGCTGTGAAATATTGCTTGAAAGAAGTTTGCTTGAAAGGTCAATAGCAAATGGTACGAACTCCAATTCCTCTTTAGGAAACATGGATAATGGTTCATCCATCTCGACATGTGATGTGCTGCAAGCACTTTATTAGAACACTGCAAATGAAGTCGCAAGTTAGAGTAAGTTACTGCCATCGGTCTTTTTCTGGACCAACACAGCCAATTGTATTTTCCACATAAGCAAATTAACATTCGGCTAAGTAGACAGTTATTTTTGTCGTTTGCCTAGACTTATGGAATCCCAAACTGAAAAACTGAATGTCTGTTTGCAAGGCAGTACTGGATAGTATCTCTAATCAATAAGGTATTGTGCAGGCAAAATATACCTAGGCAAGATAATGAAAAGCTCTGGTTATTTTCCAGCTCTGCTTGCCTGGAGAACATTACAAACATCAGATTCCCAATGGCTGGTCGACATGGTTGAATTTCTTCTCCTCATTAATTTCAAAGAGCAACTCAGGCAGTGTTCAGTGCCCCCTCTCAGCCCACACACATAACATAGGGAAATGGATAAGGCAGCATACATTTACGTTGATGGAACTGGCAACTGTTTTTCCATCCTGATAAGCGTTCACAGGAAGCTTGTACAAGTAGCAAATCCAAGCTGACAGGCAATCTAAAGGATTAATTGTATAGCAAATCTTAGTAAGATCTTTTCTATACTGATACCTTTATCTGCTGTAGTAGATTTCCCGAAGCTGCTAGCTATCAGATTTCCACTTAGCCCCAGGGTCTGGCAGGCGCCTCCGTACACATCTTTCACCAACATGTCTACATTTGTGTGCTGTCCCTTTGAAGCGAGCTGCAGCAATTCATCAAATTTCTGAGGATGAGAAGCAGAGTTACTCTAGGTTTTTGGGACAGCCAGAGAACCTTGCCCACAAACTGAGTTCTTCGGCATCCTTATTGACAAAAAATAAAATAAAATAAAATGAAATAAACACAACAAACCAAAACAGGGGCTTTGGCTTGGAACCAACCCTGCCAGTAAGAGACAGCATTTCTAATAACAAGGATTTATCCCAAGCCCACATCTTATCAAACAGACTGATCTTAGGTTGGGCCCCTTCCAACCTCAATCATTCCGTGATTTTGTTATCTAGAAATAATTAGTTGAAGTTCCCTATAAAAGTAGAAGTGGAGTGCATAATTAATCACTTTGCCTATCTTGCCGTATTTTGGAGAACTGAAAAGTCTCTGGCAGAATTATGCCATTCAAAACTGGAGCAGTACGAAATAAAGCAAAATTTGCCAAATTCTGCTCTCTGTGCAACTCCAGTGAGTATGGAATTGATGGTAGGTTGTACAGGCATAAGTAAAAAGGACTTTATCCAGCATCACCAACAGGGTTGGAATTTATAATATTTTGGCAAGTAAATTACCAAAAAGTTCTTCTAGTCTAGCACCTTTAATCTCCTCCAGATCAGAGCATATGAAATAGTCAGAACCCTCAGAATGAAGTCAGGAACACAGTAGCTAACAGCAAGCAGAATTGTATCTTCATGAGGCATATTAAAAAAAAAAAAAAAGCTTAAAACGAAGTCGTCTGTCTTCACAAGTGAAGAAATGTATTAATGTCCCTGAAATTAAACCTGCACAAAATCTGCACTATCCCAATAATTAATATTTATAGATCTGTTAATGCTAATTTCCATTTTTCCATTTCTACATAATGATAAAAAAATTAGGAGCCGACATTGTCATATTCCAATATTTGTTTTTAAATGCATCAGACAACAGTATTGAAAGTATGGGTCTTCCCTTTGACATTTTCTTATTTGGTGCATCTGTAACTCTAGCTTTTTCTACATTGGTGACATTTAGGAGCACATATTTAAGTCACATGGATCCCTGAGACAGGAAAAAACAGCATGATTTAAGAGCCGAGTTAGGCAGAGTAGTACTAGATCAGGCCTTATTCTGGCAGATGACCAACCTGGGATTGAAGTGCTGAACCCCTGGAAGTGTAATGTAAGAGAGGTGTAATTACTCCTCCCTACTTCCAGATATTTTGCAATGATTAGGAGCTCTCTCTTTTGCTTCTGTGGATACTATTCAAGGTGCTATGCAGGCATTTCATATTGAAAAAGAGTACAGAAAATTAGCAGGCTATTCTTTGCCTTATAGCCATTATTCGTCCCTGTTGACCAACTCCTTGACTCAAGCAGGACCATTACTTTACCACTGCTGAGCATCTGCACATTTTTGCCTCTTTGTTCTACTAGAACTTTTTGCATTTACAGCTTCCCTTTATACAGCAGAAGCACAGAAAATGCAAACACAAGTCAAGGACTCAGCCTTTTTCTAACAGTTTAGGACCACACGCACCTAATGGAGAGGTATTAAAATCACCCTGAGCGCTGCAGAACTGCCTGTTCTGTGTCTGTACAAGGCCAGCAGCTCTTTTAATAAAACATAACACCCCATGAGAGATTTTTTTTCATTTTCTAGTGCACTGATGTTGGGCTTCTAGTTTCCTATACAAATATAACTTAAAATTGTTATTTCTCCTTATTTAAAGTTTTAGCATTCCACCTCTTAGCACATCTTTTATCATCCCATACCCCTTAAAACTGATGCTCTGATACCTTTGTTTTTGTGAGCAGTGCTCCAAGACCCCAGAAGGTTCCACCTCCAATTGAGCTCCCTCCTATCCATTCAAATTTGTCTTCTGTTTCTACCTGTCAATAAAACAACGCAGATTTGTCTAGAAAGTCATATGATAGCTACAAACACAGTAAAATATGAGAGCACGTGGGGTTTTTGAGAAGTTGAACTGGTGCAAGCAGAACTATTTAATTGCATAAACATCAGGTGAGTTCTCCAGAGCTACACGTTCCACATACCTACAACACAAGTAGTATTTGAGATCTTTGTATTTAATTCTAGACCAAAAATCCTACTTATGGACATTACGTTTAATCCCCTAAACAGTGTATTAAAAGAAAAAAATTCATTCTGATCTGACAGCCTTTGTCCTATTATTTAATATGACAACTTCTCTAAACACCATGTTAAATTTTATTTAAAAAGATCCTGCAATAGTGAATGGGAAAACATTCGTAACTACGTAAGAGAAGAAAAAAAATATATATTTTCTTTCTAAACTTTGTATTACCCAAGAAGAAATAACTACAAATCTAAAATAGTAATGTTTCAGATCATCTCTGTCAAATTCTACAACAAAACATTTTAGCAGCCACTCACCTTCACTATGGAAACCCCAGAGCCAATGTTCACCAGTAAATAAGGGAAGATATTGGGGTGGTTTGTCTGAAATCGGAATTCTGTATCTGAATCTTTCTGGTATGCAAACACTTCGTGGGGTATGTTCCTTAGCACGAAGTTGCATCCTTTAATGAGGCAGGTCATTACGTCTTCTTTATCTACTCTGGAGGGGAAAGAGAGAAAACCTGATTATAAATTTCACAGCCCTACTGATAAGCAAGTATCCTTTACATTAATTTTTAAGACTTTACTAGTAGGAGATACTAACCCACACCATATGGCAAAAGCCCAGATCTCTTAAACCACAAAACCGAGATCTGCATTTGTACTGACGTTCAACTTCAGTGACAGAACACAGTCCAATGCTGGACTGCAGTTGCACAGTAACTTTGATCTTACATTAATCTTGCTGTCAGTAAAAATAAGTCTGCTCCTGTTTGCTTGGTTCTATTGCCTCCCTGGTGTGCTACTGCTAGCACAACTCTATGCACACCCGTGCAATAAAGTAGGTCAGAAACTTATCTGGCAATTAATGGAACAAACCAATTTTCTAACACAGCATAATATTCTGTTGCTCTTCTGCTGCCTTCTTCAGAAAGGAAGAAAGGCCACCTCAACATTTCAGCACTCATTTACAACAGATTATAACGACTGCGAGGAGCTTACTGCTGGCATTACCAAACACAAGAAAAGAAACTTCACAACGGTACATATCCTGAGCAGGAACACTAGGAACATGATATGTAACTTAGATAAGTGACTTCTGTAAACTTCTGTATTGTGTACTGTTGCTGACATGTGCTGAATTTCTGATAGGAAATAGCATAAGCCCTTTTTTTGAAAGGGCGTAAGCAAAGCACAAACACACACCTCAATTAATACAGAATAGTTTAAGTTTGTCAGGAAAGACAAGCTGCTTCTACAGACCAATCAAGTATGGTTTTGCCATTAAAAAAAAAAAAAAATCAATACACGCCCCATAGCACAAGAGAAGAGGGGAAATGCAATCTAGTCTTGATTAAATGGCACTTAGTAACAGCCAATAAGGCACTGATTGAGACTGGTTTGAAAAAAAATGTTAATAGAATCCTACCTATCAGAAAAGAAAGATTGAAAAAGCAGTGTAAAAGGAGATGAACAGAGCACTTCAGAACCTGAGGAATACGCTGTATGAGAGGTGCCCTGAAGTTCTTCCCTATTAGCAGCAGGTAATGTATTATGTTGGTGTAAGTGAATGATATGTTTATCTATATTTACAGTGGCTTTTTTTAGCATGTGGCTTTTGATAAAGTTTTTGAACGGTAAACTTACAAGGCTGTAAGTTCAGGAAACTACCATTCCGTCTCCTACAAGGCTATGCTGCACGAAGTTTAGGCATGATCTATGCAATAAATTACTATTTAGATTTACTATTATTACTATAAGCTACTACTCAATTATTTACTTCTGAGCATGCATGGAAAAATGTTAGAAGCTTTGTAACTCCAGAACCAGGCAACTGGAGCTATTAGGTACACACAGAATAAAAAGTGTTTGCCAACAATACTTTGGCTTTTAATAATACAGTGTTTTTTAGATTTCACCTTTAGATCTTAATTACTGACTCATAATTAAAAAAAAAACCACAACTCAGTAACAGATCAAAAGTTCTCAATTAAAATTGTTAGTAACAAGCTCACTACCTACTTGCTGTAGTTCAAATGTTATTGCACTTTATATATTACTGTAGGTTTCGCGTAGCTGGGTGTTGACTAAGAGTTCAGAAGCATGCTACCGTCATCTAGGATACCACCGCTGAAATGCTGCTAGTTGTGAAGAGTAAAAAAAAAAAAAAAATCACTAATTACAACACAGAGTAGTTGAAGTTTAAAAATGGAATGGGTGCATGCCAAATCCTTTATACAAAAAGCTGTGATAATACCATGCTTTCTTCCTTCTTACTGCCTTTCTTGAGCCCCTGGGTTCCTTCCTGTTGGCTCTCTTACTGGACTCCTGCTGTGTCAGCTCATGATACAGTTATCTTTCTGCAACTTATGTTCAGTCTGATCTGACCAAGACGCCTGCTCAAATTCTCCTGCCTCAGCTTTGCTATGTAGATGGCTTTTAAGGGCAAAAGGGAAAGTTAGTCTACTAAAACACGCTTCAAAGAAACACATTCCCACAACTAAGTTTAAACAGTTTCACTTACTTCAACCCCAACTTCTTTTCAATAAGATCTTTGAATTTATAGGCGCCACCACCTGTAGCTTTGATGACTTTAGTCTCTGTATTGACAAGATGGTCTTTGATGAAATCTAGACACGTCTCAATGTAAGTGTTCTCAAACTTAATGAAGTGAAGTCGAGCTGTAATCTCCTCCTGAACCGATATTTCATACAAAGGTTCATTTTCTATGTCCTTTAAAAAAACAAAACAATTTCTTATAGATTATTCAAAATCCTTCCTGAAGAAACAAAGATATGTCGAATTACTAAACATCAATACTTGTGCTTCCTAGGCCTTATAACTCTGTTAATGCTACTAAATATAATACCACAAACTACTTTCAAATAGAAATACAATTTAAACACATCTTAGCATTATTTAATAATTATATAAGCTGGGAATATAATCCATTTTCTTGCACGTATTAGACATGCATGAAATCTATGTACAAAACAGTTATGTTTACTTGTTTTTTTACAAGTGTCATACTAACTGGTCTAGAAAATAACTATTTCAAACATTAACTGTGCCATCCGTATGTATCTATGGTGTGAACAAGGAATCTGAGCTTTCTCATGTATGGGCTGTACAACTTTGAAGCCTTGCAATTTCAGCAAAGAACATGTATGATGAATGTATAATCACATGAATTTGTATCTAGAGCTAGACTGAACTTCCAAAGCAAAAGTAACCACCAAACCCATGCTAAGGGTTGGTTTCCGGTGAAATACTCCAAAAGGTTTTTAACCAAAGCCACGCTCTTCTGAGCTGCTGTACAAATGCTTAAGGATATTGTGAACTCTGTCAGTAGAAACTAGAACGTGTATTTTAAAAAACATTGCAGTTGTAACAACTTCAAAACAACAGACGTTACAGGTCATACATAAAACCTTACCTAAAACTCGCTTATAGTTTATACAGAGCAAGGTACTGGGTAACTTTCAGATGCAATTTCTATTGTACTATGAAAAGCCAGCCTAGTACTTCACTTCCAGTCCTGGCTGTACCCTTCTTATGAGTCTATCATATGCAATTGACTGATGATGCAGTTCTCACCTTTCCAGAATGATCAAAGGATCTCACTCTTGCCACTTTGTGCTGCACAGTTGAATAATAAGCCAACTTGGTTAATGAACCACCTGTTAAAAAGATGACAAGTAATGATGAATGCCTCATCTTAGAGCAAACAGTCTAACTTACGTTTATGTATACTTTGTCTAAGAGCTCTTGTTTAGCTGAGTTCTCCCTTAGTAAAGCCAGATATAATTAAGCTAAACACCTACTGTAGTGACCCAAAGAACCCTTGACTGGAAAACTGATTTTGCCTAATTAACTCCAAATGCACTACTCCCCAGATCCCTAGTTAACTCCAAACTTACTACTTTACTTGGGTAAAGCTCCCCAAGACAAGCATGTGCCCAGCTGACGTGGAGACTGCTGAAGATGAGCAGAAATAAGAAACCTGAACTTCTGCTCTACAGCTAAGTGAGGACTGAAGGTATAGCACGGATTTGTACAGCATCTACTTGCTTACCTTATTAGTAAGATTTCAAGAACCCCCCCAAATTTGCTGCTTGTAAGAGGATTTTATTTGTATGTTTGCAGTGATTGAGTAATGTGTGAAGTCAGACTGAGTAACGTCGTTAAGTCATTTTTCTTAGGGCAAAACAGTACCTGGTGGTAACTTACTCAAGTAGGTATTTGACCATGAAAGTCAAAGTCATGAAGCCACTAATTTCTTCAGAAAAGTGGGGGAAGCCTGTTAACCACTTCTGTATTAAGGTATCAGTATGTTTCATAAAACTCTCAGCTGCTGTGGCTGTTTGAGGAAAACCTTAGTTTTTAACTCCAAATAAAAGTAGCCTGGGCTGCAGAACCACTCTTATACAGAAAGTCAGCTCTGACTTGGTACCCATGCTGAGAACACGAGTACAAGGCAGACAGAAGGCCCATACTTCTCAGTGCTACAGTTCTAGCAGGTGGTTGAATTTAAATCTGTATGCATAACTGGCCTCTTGACAAAGATTTGGCATGTTACCCCCCTCAGTAATTTTACCATGCAATCTCACAGAACATGCTATAAGAAAGACAAAGCAAATAATTCTAAGCAGCTTCTGGGTTAAAACTTAAGCCCTGACAGTAAGTAAAAATCTGTCCTTTAGGTCATAACGTAATGACTAAATGCAGTGGCCCTGCACTCTGCTGCCTTACAAACAAATGAAATCAAGAAATGCAGTTTAGGCAAGTGGAAAAAATAATCGGTTAGGGCTTGTAGCTTTGCCTACATAGCAGTACTCTCAACTCTTCCACAGTGCTGAATAAACAAGGAATTTTTCACAGCCTGTAAGAAAATGAAAGGCCTTCTCCAGCAAAATTCAAGTGAGGTCAATTCAGAGCGATCACTGGCAGACGCTTATAGCAACAAAAGCAGTAAAGCTTGCCTGCCCTCAGATCCTGTTTCAGGTCACCAGCCAATGCTTTAAAGTTTCTGGTAAACAAAATCCAAACTGTTCTGCTGGCTTACTGCATAAAGGTGAGTTTTTTTGTTTTTTTTTTTTTTAATTGAATTTCGTTTCCTTATTTCCTTGCTAGGAGGAAAAGCTTTCTTCAAACCAATTGCAAATGTTGTTTTGAAATGCAATAGTTTGTATGGCACTGATTGATAAATTACCAATGTACCTACATTAGTAGCACTAGCTAAATGCTATGTAAACGTTCACCTAGTGATGCTTATACGTCCTTCCCTTCCTCAATCAGTTTTTAAAGACTTAAATCCACTCGGAACACCAGCTGAGCCACGCAGCCAGGCTTTATAACTAATCCTGCAGCTCTAATTCTGCTCTGACCCTCAGGAAGTACCCATTCCAGCTGTTATTTTAACGGGAAACAAACAGCTACCTTCTGAGGGTGCAGAGAGGCTTGTGATGTGGTGAAAGCCCTTGTGTTACAGTGTGTTCTTCCCCCTGCAAGCCCCCAGCACCCAGAGCAGGACAGGACCCAGGGGATTACAGGAGCAGTGTGACCGCATGGTGCCGTGACAGGAGAACACTTCATTTTCTGTATTTTTACGCCCTTTTACTGACTAGAACTTATAGAATCGAAGCAAAACGCCTGCCCTGGCTCTCCCCAGGGGGCACCCCATCGATGTGCTGGGGCCTGGGACCAGCCCTCAGGCCCCGCCGCGGGGCGTGGGGAGCAGCAGCAGCCCCTGTCTGCGGGCCCCGCTGCTCCGGAGGCACCGAGGGGAAGGGAAGCGGGGCAGGGCATGCCCCGGCCGCTGCCTCAGCCCGCCGGGCTCTCCTCTACCCTCTTGGCCGCCAAGGGCAGCCCCGGGCTGTCCCTCAGAGCGCTCCCCCCGCGGCCCGTTAACGGCCGCGCGCGGCACGCCGGGACTTGTAGTCCCGCAGCCCACCCGCACCGTGTAACCGCCGGGTGACGGGACTTCAAGTCCCGCCGTGCTCCGCGCCGCTCCCCTCGCCGCGCAGCCTGCCGGGAGCTGTAGTCCGCCTCCCGCACCCCGCGCCGGGCGAGACGCCTCAGGGGACTGCATTTCCCAGCGAGCCCCGCGCCGCGGTGGGCCGCCGGGCCCCGGTGAGTCCCCTCAGAGGGGCGAGAGCCGCCGCCCGTTCCTCCGCCGTCGCCCCCTCCTTGCCGCGGCCCCCCCGCGGCTCCGGCCCGGTTACCGATATCGATGGCGAAGCGCTTGGCGTTCTCCAGGTTGCGGAAGATCTCGTCGGGCGGCAGGGTGATGCTCTTGTCCAAACTGCCGTGACCGCCGCTCCCTCGCCCGCCCCGCTCCGCCATTTTGAGCGCAGCCCGCTCCTCGCCGGGGGCTCATTCGGTATGCAAATGCATGCGCATAGATTTGCATGGCAATTAGGCGGGGCGCGTGCACTATGCCGTGAGGCGGCGGGCGGCTTGCGCATGCGCGGGGGCGGCCGCGGGTCAGCGGGCTCGCTGAGGGGGACGCGGCGCTGTCGGCGACTATCGGGCGATATCGGGCGTTATCGGGAGCTATCGGGGCCCTCACACCTGCTCTGATTCCCCTCCGCGCCAGGCTGATGGCGGCCATGGGTCGCCGAGCGCCTTTTGTCTGCCGCCCGAACGCGATTGTGCCCGGGGGTCAGATCTCAGGGCCGTGAGGCGCTGAAAGGCCCCGGGCGGTGTGGTGCTGCCCTCCCCGAGCCCGGCCTCTCCTCCTCCAGCCCCCAAAGCCCAGCACCATCCCTACAAAGCGCACAATAAAGCCAGCAAGTCGTTCTTAGCCAGATTTTTATTTATTTTCGTGCCAGTGAAAGTTTGTGCAACTTCTGAAGGTCACAGTGGTTTCTGTCACGGGTTATGAGGTTGGTGCATCTCACATACAACGTGTCAGAGCATCCGCGGGTTGTACTGAATTTGCATCCTCCCCTGAGAGTAGGGTACCAAGCAGTAAATACAATTTGTACACCTGCCTTTCATAAAAGACTTGGATAAATATTTATTGCAAAATCGACAGCACAGCCGTAACTTCCTTTCCTATAAGGACATAAAAATGAGCTGTTGCCTTTATAAAAGGCGTACGCATCCTGCACCTCACAAGCAGTACCCTGGCTTTGTGAGCAAGACATCCCGAGGAATTTCCTCTACATCGTTTGGGTAATGGTTCGACCATTTTCAGAGCACGCTCGGTACGGTCTACAAATATCATAGAACCCCTCACAGCACCCCGAGGGAGCTAGGTTTTCAGAGGTGTCTGGTGGACCCCATGGCTCTGGGGTCTCGGGGGCCAGGGAAGGGCTCCCGCTGGTTGGACACCCCTGAAAACGCTACCCGAGCGTCTCGGGAGGCACAGCTTTCTGACCAGAAGTACCCGGGCAACCTCACTAAGGTTAAGAACCGGCGGCATTCCTCTCTGAACCGCTCACTCCTCCTAGCAGGAGGATTACGTCTCGCATTCCTACAGAATTACTTTCCCTCCACGTGGTGGGATCGTTGCAGTCCTTCTGGAAGAAGGGAGGCATCCAAGCACCGTAATGCTCTGTAAAAGGAGAACATTCTTCCCTACTCATAGGAGAGGAGTTGGGGACTTCTATAGCAAGTCATGGTCTCCTCTGGAAAATGAGCCAACGTCCAGGCCAGGTGGTAAGCGTGCTCTCGGCCTACCAAGGCCTCCAGAGGTTGCAGGAGGGTTTTACTGGTGCTTGTTTTGCAGAGGGCTGGTGGCTGGAAGCGGGTGCAGAAGAAGAACCCGAGTCCTTGGGCACTGCTTGTGACCTCTGGAAATGGCAGATCAGCTTCATCTGCGTCTCTGTGTTTGCCGAATGGAGAGAGAGGAATTGCAGAGCTTCCTTGAGGCACCAGGCGTACCCTTCGCAGTAGTCCTGCTGTAGGCTTTTGGCAGATGCTGCAAAAGCTGAAGGAGCGGAAGAGGAGAGAAGTTAGACAGGCACACTCAGGCTGGTGGTTTGCTGAAAAGTAAGGGCAGGTGATCAGGGAGCTACTGACCTCGGCTGTACTTCAGGTAGCTGACGGTCATCTCCAGGATGTCGGCTTTCTCCAGCTTGGAGTTGGGCTGGTGCCTCTGGAACTCCTTCTCCAGGAGCAGCTTCAGCTGCTCGATGCTGCTGTTAATCCGATCACGCCGCAGCTTCTCTACGATGGGTTTCCTGAGCTGTAACATAAAACAGGACAACAGTTAGCAACAAGACTTTCCCCTTGCGTCGTCGTTTAACCCGCTGCTGAAGCGGTTCAGCCCTTCTCATCTACAAGCCCTTGCTGTCAGAGAGCGGCTACTTACCCTGTTCTTCTCTTTGGGTGTTAGGATTTCCAGGGAGAGAGCACTGGGTGCCATTACCCTGAGTGGCTGGCTGCAGGGCCGCTGGGGAAGGCAGGGAGAGCTCCTCTATTTATACTTGGTAGCTGCATACAAATGTCTGGGGCCGAAGCTTTGCCGAGTTTCCCACAGTCGATAGCCAATCCAGGCATGCCGCGGGACAATAGGGCCAGCATCTATTACAGCATGGTAAATTGACTGTGAATTGCCTGGGGATAATACCCTGCTCCCAAAGGAGCAGGTGGACTGGGGAGCGTGCGACACAATAGGGCTTGGCATGACGGCGCTGGGGTAAGGACGTGGGAAAGCGTTTGCCGTCATTATAACCCGGCTTCTGCCTGATGTTGGGAACGGCGACATCTCAATGTGCTGCCTTTTCCCAGGCCGGGGTGAAATTAAGCGCAGAAGACTGATCCCAGGAAGAGATAATGCTCTGTCCCCATGACCGAAAGAGAGGCTGAAAAGGAAAAGATGCAGAATTAGAGGGGCTAAAGCCTTTCATTGACATTAAACCGTGCTTAGATGAATACAGTACCAGATAATTTTCAGGCAACAAGTGACTAAAATCAAGGGAAGAACCCTTAAAACAACTTGCTCTAAGCAGCGAGCTGAAATATTTCCCTCTCCCTTGTTTAAATGAGTGAAGTCCCTCCCAAGGTTGCCTGAAGAGCTCTTCCCTGCTTTTGTTGGGGCGAGCTGGGCCTCCCGTGGCAGCCCGTGCCGTGTCACAATTACGATGCCTTTCCCAAACACGTCCTGTTTGATTTCATGCTGCTCTCCAAACGCCTCGCCGTTCCCTTGGTTCGAAGCCTCCGAGTAAAGCCCCTCCATGAGTTTCCCCGTACCGACAGCTGAGATGGAGCTGAAGGACAGCTCTTAGCTCTCTCTTTGCTTGCGTTGCCCTGTTTGCAGAATGGGAATAACCACAGGTGCTGGGATGTCCCGGGGCTCGCTGTGGGTGTGAGCCCACAAAGTTTGTAGCTAGCCATCAGGCTGGCACTCGCAAAGCCCCTTGGAACTTCCCGCTTCCCATGGCCGTGATTTTTGCTCTCTCTTCCTAGCCCAGAGCCACCTGACGTTTCCTGGACCCCAGTTTTCATTGGTGGTGCTTGGCAAAAACCTGTCACTGACCACGGAGCACGAACCCCGCTCAGCAAATCACCTCCCTGATTTATTCTGCCCGCTTGTCACCGGCAGCATCCCCTGCATCTGGGGCACCTCCGTCGGGCACGGGGCCTCGTGCAGGACCCACGGCGAAGTGCCAAGCCCGGTGGGAGCACAGCTTCGACCCCGTTTTCAGCTCTGGAGCTATGAAACGAGCGCTTTTAATACCACCAGCCTGGCGCAGCGCCCCTGGGCTCGGGCAGGCTGCAGCAGCTCGCGCCGCTGAAGGCTTTATCCCTCGCAGATGGCGCAGCAGGCGCTGCCTTTCTGCTCGGCCCCGCGGAGGCACACGCCTTTTGTTGGCAGTTTAACACCGTGAACGGGACAATGCGGGAAACCCTCGGCACCGCGGGCTCGCGCCCTCCGATGTGAATGGTGAACCAGGCGAGCTGCCTTGTGGCCCTCTGGGGCTGCGGCCCCCGGCTTCTCTCCCCCGCTCTTGGCTGAAGGGCAGCAAACCCACAGTGCCTCCCGAGCCAGCCTCCCACCCTCCAGTACCTATTTTTTTTTTTCTTTTCTCCAATTAATTTTGATTATCGAGGGCTGGAAATGCAGTGGCGACAAGCTATCTCCCAGCTGATGTTTCAGGGTCAGAAATTCTGCGTTACGGAGCTGGGTGCAGCACGAGATCACCCATGAGGAGAGGGAGGTCTCCCAGCCTCGCCTGGTGCAGATGTTGGAGGGTTTATGGGGTCAGAAATCCGCAGGCGGTGCTCGTGGATGCTGCGTGTCAGGCACCAGCCCCGGCTCCCCCAAGGCGAGAGCTCATTATTTGGAGGAGCTCAGGGCCGGGAGCTTTCAGGCCCCGCCTGGCAGGTGCCCATTTCAGCCCCTCCTGGGCTCTCAGGTGGCTTTGGAAAGCAGCCCTCCGTACATCTGGGGCTGGGCTTTCTGCTTGCTGGCTCGGGGTTTTCCTTTTGCTGTCGCTTGTAGAGCGTTTTTACTTCAGGCCGTTTCCTACGCTGATGTCAGCCTGTCTCACGAGTGCTTTTGATGGCGTTTTTGAAGAAATAATTACGATTTTTTCATTTTATTTTTTTTTCTGGCCCTTCCTTAAATGGTTTAAAATCTTTCTGACAAGCCCTCTCAAGACACCTATTTAGTGTCAAAGAGCATAACGTTCCCAAGTTCTAAAAGGGCTCGCAGAATACCGATCGATCAATGTGCTCCTTGGGAAAAGAGCTCTCCAGATGGTCCACCGGGACAGGAATTGCTGGTCACCACAATGCGGAGCCAAAAAGCGTCACTAATGCGGGCTGTTGTGAGGCACGCTTCCTTTGTGGGCCCTTTGAATGTCATAAATGGGGAAGAAAGTGTGGGAAACTCTGCGAAACTCAGGCCCACACTCTGAGGTTAATAGGGGCTTTGTCGGGAGAGTCCTCCCGGGCTGTGGGATCAGCATAATGAACAACATCATCCCGAAGGGTGGGAACGCGGCGGGGCAGGGGAGCGTCACCCCAGGGGACAGAGCAGCAATAAGCAGCTTTGCATTCAATTATTAGAAGTGATAATAATTAATAAACTGTAAACATAACCTTCGCTTCGCAGGGACCGCTGAGACCGGAGGTCTGCCTTTTAGCTCGTGAGTAATCGGGGAGCCTGAGCCCGGAGGGAGGCGGCTTTGGCTGGCGAAAACATGAAGTGCTGCACTTGTACGGCGGTGCTGAGCCCCTGGTGGGGCAGGAGCTCACCCCTGCTCCCTCACGCTGCCCTCCAACAGTAGGTGTGGATCTCTCCTGCTTTCCCCATGTGTTTCAAACAAGGCAGAGCACAATGCAGAGCACAGAACAGCAGCGGCCCTGTGCCACTGCTCCTGGTCAGGGTGCTGTGGGCTTCGGGGCCCTCCGCCTGAGTCCCGAGTGCCCCAGCCTGCCTGTCAATCTGCTGCCTTAATTAGGCTTAATTTAAAAACACAGGCGTAGGTGAACAGCTTGAACGTTGCTGGGATTCAGAAGCTTGTACTAATTGGCAAAGACAAGTTGAGCGCAGCAAGGTGAAGTGACTTTTTCAAGATCACCAAGCAACCCGTACATCTATAAATATCTCCTCTGAATTATTTAGGAGCTCGTTAGAAAGAACAAATCTATCTGCAGCACGGGTGGCAGCTCCCGATGGATTGCAGAGCTGCACAAAGATCCCACCTCGTTGGCAGGCAGGTGAACAGCACTCGACCAGTTCGTGCGTTTGGGGTAAAATGAGAACCAGAGGGATCCGTGCAACCGTAACGAGGCAGGGGAAGAGGTTCTCGATGTGCCCTGGTGGTGGCTTTTGGGCCCCTTATGTCGGTCTAAGGGCTGCATCCCAAACCAGGTGAGGACTGGCCAGGTGCAGGTGGTGACGTGTGTATCCACTCTGATCTGGTCACCCCGGAAGGTCTGAGTTTGTTTGATCCCTAAATAAGCAGCCACTTGATGAGATCAGCTATTTCAGGTTTCATTGCATTCAGGGAAAAAAAGCATGTGCTAGAACTGAAGTTTTTCAAGGGCATCCCTCCCAGGCAGTCTGGTGGGAGGTGGAGGTGTTGACCAACGGAGTTCTGTGCCATTATTATGTTTTTGAAAGAATGAGAGAACCGTCATATATCCAAATCAACATGTTACTGAGATTAGATAATAATGCTGTGAGCTGATGATTTGTGCAGGTTTAGTTTACTTTGAAAAGAAGGGAAAACAAAAGATGAGGGGTCCCAACCGTGCACGAAATGGGAACTCTTCTAAGGAGAAGTGAGTGAATGTTGCCGTGGGGAGCGCTGTTTTGGTGAGGCTGCTGGTGTTCAGGTGCTCTGGGGTGACTCAAGGAGCCCCTGTCAGGCTTTTCTTCCTGCTTCTACCTTCTGAACCTCTGTTTGCTCACCCACCTTGCCCAGTCTCTCTGTGTAGCTGTGTAGGAGGAGGACAAATGCATCCTTTTGGGCAGGTGCTCATCTTCCTCACTGTAGTGGGTTTATGTGGCAAGGTTTTGGTAGCAGGGGGCCATAGGGGTGGCTTCTGTGAGAAGGATCTAGAACCTGCCCCATGTTAGGTAACGACCCCACTGCTGACCAGAGCTGAGCCAATAAGTGATGTTGTTTTGCGCCTCTGTGAGAGCATATTTAAGACTGGGGAAAAAAAATTCTGCGCCACACAGCAGCTGGGAGGGTGAGAGGAGTAAGGAACAGACTTGCAGGTGCCAAGGTCAGTGAAGAAAAAGGGGGAGAGGTGCTCCATGCACTGGAGCAGAAGTCCCCTGCGGCCTGTGGTGAGGACCATGGTGAAGCAGGATGTCCCCCTGCAGCCCATGGAGTACCACGGTGGAGCAAGGTTCCACGCTGCAGCCCGTGGAGGAGACCACGGTGGAGCAGGTGGACCTGCACCGACGGAGGCTGCGGCCTGTGGAAGACCCCTGCCGGAGCAGATTCCGGGCCGGACCTGTAGGCCGTGGAGAGGAGACCACGCAGGAGCAGGTGACCCGGCAGGAGCTGCTGCCCGTGGGGGACCCAGGTTGGAGCAGTTTGCTCCCGAGGGATGGACCCCGTGGTACGGACCCATATATGGAGCAGTTCTTGAAGAGCTGCTGCCTGTGGACAGCCCACACCAGATCAATTCAGCAAGGACTGCATCCCATGGGTGGGACCCCACAGCACAGGGGACGAGAGTGACCGAGAAGGAGCGGCAGAGAAGAAGTGCTGTAGACTGACCATAACCCCCATTGCCCCGTTCCCCTGCGCCGCTCGGGGGAAGGAGGTGGAAGAGGGTGGATGGGGGGGAAGGTGCTTTTGGTTTCTTTCCTTTGTTTCTCACTTTTCTAGCTTGTTAGTAATAAGCAATAAATGTTACTGTCTATGCTGAATCTGTTTTGCTCGTCACAATAATTACTGCATGATCTCCTCGTCCTTATCTCAACCCTTGAGCCCCTTTCATCGTATTTTCTCCTCACTCCTCTTTGAGGAGGGGGAGTGAGAGAGCGGTTGTGGTGAAGCTCGGCTGCCCACCCGAGTAAAACCATCACACTCACCTTGCCCGCGTGCAGCTCTCACCACCCTCAGGAGGGAGGAATTGTGCTGTTGCAAATCCTTGCCGTGGGTCACCCAGCTGGCGCGAGCCGCGTAGGCAGCCTCTGGTAAATCTCCCCTTAAGAGGATATGGCAGGTTTGTTTTCTGGATTGGGGTGGGGTGAAAACATCAAGGAAGGATGATGTAAAATTGGCAGAGAAGCCGTCTCTTCAACAGGCTGGGTAAAAACCCTCTGAAGCCTGGTGGAGCTTCTCGGCTCTGAGGTGTGTTTTGGAAGAGAGCGTGTGTCAGAGGAAGAGAGCGACATCCCTGAATAAAAGATTATGAAGAAATAACTTAGGAGAAGAAATGCTGTTTTAATCTTTGATCACTATCAAATTATGTGTTCTTTTAGCCTTATGTGGGTAGCTTTCACTTCAGCTTAAAAAAAAATCCCCGTTTAGGTAACAGAAAGTGCTTGCTGAAATTAAGAGACACCAACTAGCTCAACCCCCTCTGGATTCAAGAATAAGGATAAGATCCCCAAGTACGGTCAGGTACCAAACCATTGAAGTTATTAGGAGCTTTGCATGTTATCACCTCTTAAGTGGACAGAAAACCTAAGGCTGGGCTCACTTTGGTGAGCAGATTAATGGGGAAAGGGGAAAATAGGCTGGTCGTGAAAGCAGTGATCTGCTGAGGTCTGAGCAGGCTGCTGTTAAGTACCTGGGGCCACACCGCTCAGTGTGCCACTTCACCTTCATCTCCATCTTCAGTTCTGATAGCTTTTCCAGGGGTTGCTTCTTTGCAGGATCTGAAATCCTGTTCTGCCAAGTGAATTTCACAAATTCTGGGGTGAGGGGCTCAAAAAATGACATCTCCTGCCAGCTGCCCCACTGCGGGGCCTATGTGCAGCACTTAGTCCTGGAACGTTATCCATTTTAATCATTTCAAACCAAAGGCTTAAGGACTAAAACTGTTTTTATTGTATTGTACAGCAAAGACACTGAAGTTGAGCATCACACAGGATGAATACATCACAACTTTATAAAAGCTTCTTAAGCTCGTTAGCATGCTCAGTGAATGCTTACATAGTACTTACTGCCTGCCTTCCTCCCCAGCCCTCACCTCAGATATATCCCAGGTATTTCCTTTACAAAAGGCATCAATTATCCCTCAAGGAGAGAGCACATCCTGGCCATGAAGAGAATTTTCCCTACAGCTGTTATCATAATAACGATCTGTGAGGAGGGATACTAAAAATAGCACAGGAACTTCAGAAGAATCGCGTTCTGAATGCCACCTTTCACTCAAAAGGTAAAGGCTCAATACTCTCTTTATGATACACAGTACATTCTCCAAAGTGCTCCTGCTTTAGGAAGGCCGGTACATTGTCGGGAGACAATGGAACACTTGAACCAGTGACCCAGGGAGTTCATAGAAAGATCTCCACTGACAGCCACGGGCTCAATAGCCAAGGGAAGGGGTTGAGGGCATTTTGCTCCACGCCCCCGCAGCACTCGGCCCTCTCTTTGGCAAGGAGCCACCACCAGGAGCAGCAGCTCTGCTGCCAGATACAAGCACACTCCTTCACTGTGAAGGGAAACTACTGAGCGACCTCCCACCTCTGGAAAGCAATGTTTCCTACTGTGAAGAGGGACTCTTAAATCACAGGTCCCTCTATTTTTTTTTTTTTTTTTAAGCAAAACATAGGAATAAAGCAAAGTTCGTCAGCAGGTCTACCAGGGTCTCCAGATGGTAGGAGCCGCAGTCTTCTGGGCAGGCTTTCTGGCGAGCAGACAGGGTGATGGAGGTGGCCTGCGGGGAGCAGGAGAGTACATGACATCTGCACCCGTCTGGGCTTTGCAGAAATGCTTGATGAGCTGGGCCTGAGTTTCCCTCTTGGGTTCATAGTAGGACAGAAAATGCATCGCTTCCTTGAGGCACCGCAGGTATCCGCTGTTAAAGTCCTGCTCTGGGTTCTTGCGGATGAATGCTAGAAAAGAGAGAGAAAAGCACATTCAGGGGGTTAAGATTCATGCCTGAAGCTTCTTTCAAGAGCCTGAGTCCATGAGCCTTGCTCGTGGGACCAGACCTGGCGTGGTGCTGCCTGGGGGAGTGGGCTGTGGGTCGTGATCAATGTGTCTGTGCTCACCTGGGTCCTGCAGCTGGCTCTGCTGTTTGAGGTAGCTGACAGCCACCTCCAGGATGTCGGCCTTCTCCAGCTTGGAGTTGGGCTGGTGCCTCTGGAACTCCTTCTCCAGGAGCAGCTTCAGCTGCTCGATGCTGCTGTTAATCCGGTCCCGGCGCATTTTCTCCACCACCGGCTTCCTGAGCTGTAAGAGATGGGGCAGGGTGTTTAGGGTTTTCTGAGACCTGGCCTGCTGGCCCCTCCTGACCCAGGCCATGACATGCACAAAGTTCCAGAATGCTTTCTGTTGGAGACCTTTGCCACGGTGCCTGCCTCTTGCCTCATTTTAAAGAATCTCTGTATTTCCCTTTATCTCTCCTTACCCTATTTTATGCCCCAAGAGCACCTTCTCCCTCCTCATCTCATCTTTTCCCATCTCATTCTTGTTTGATAGAGGCAGCGCCTTGCACGGGGCACAGGCCAGTCCTGACCATGTCTGACCGATCCCATTACGGGCTCTACTTACTTTATTCTTTTCCTTTGGCAGCAGTTTCTCCTCCACGTGGATCATAAGAGTGTTACTGGGAGCCATTCCTGGTGCTCTCCAGGCTGGGCGCTGAGCACGCGGCTGTGCTCTGGCAGCGACCGGCTGCCTCTATTTATACCTCGGAGCATTTTGGCAGCTATGTGAGTCTCGGGGTCGCTGGTGTTTCCCACAGCCCTCCAGCCAATCCAGGCACGCAGCCGAACAATAGGGGAAGCATCCATCAGTGCACGGTGCATTGATCCTAAATGCCCCCGAGAGAATAACCTTCTGCCCACGCCGACTGGTGGAGCGTGCAGCCCGGCTCTCCAGGGCTGCCCAGGGATCTGGGAAAGCACCAAGCCTCCAGCTGGTTGTCTGGGATCTGTGATATTCCCGAGGCCCTGCATGTGCCAGGCACGTTTGTGGCGTGGAGGAGCCACGCTTTTGGGGGGAAGGCAGGAAAAAGGGGGCAAATGCCTTTTAGGGTGAAAATGAACAGCACCAGGGACATCTCGCTGCTCTTTCTGGAGAGGGCGCTTTGCAGCCAGCCTCCCAGCTGCAGTTTGCTGGGGGCTGTGCGTGTGTTTGTGCTTGTCCATACGGTTCTTACACTTCTTTGCAGCAGTGATGGGTGAGCTGAGGTGTTGGAACAACAGGTTTGTTGGCCCAGCGTGTGCCACTCAGGGTGGCAGAATGGTGGGTGGACAAGGTTAATAAATAAGGAATGGGAAGCCAGTGGAAGTTGTGACCTCTGTCTCTTCCCCATTAACACACGGGGCAGTGAGCCCATCGCACCGGTGTTTCCTTCCCTTTCGTTAAGGGCAGCCAAGCAGCTCCTGGCATGCCACGTTCTCATCCCAGCCAGGAGCATCGCCCTGCTCCGCTGCAGACTGGGCTAAAAATTAAGCCAATGTTACCTGTTTTGTAGGAAAGGCAAGAAAAAGAGTGAATCTGTGTGGACACTTGAGTCAGCTCTGGTTTCTGTCTCTGGTTTCTGTCCCAAGGCAGCACTGAAAGCCAGCCGGGAGGCTCCAGAGCAAAGCCACACTGCATGCCACCATCAGAGACCCAGCCTGTGGGGACAGAGGTCGGCTCGTTTGCTCCCCACACACCTGGAAGGGTCTGGAAATGGAAACAGCAGAGAGGGGAAGCGTGCGGCGAGGTAAGACAGCCAAAGACACGTTCTCGCTTGGAAATCCCGTGAAGCCCGCTTCAGGGGCAGTTGACAGGAAGGAGGGAGGTGTCACCGCAATAGCCAGCTTCATGGCTCACATTGTGCAGCCTGAATGGGCTTAGCTCTTTGTTAAGGGCAGATGTTGTCCTCCGAGCCCTTTATCCCCGTGTTGTGGGAAAGCCAGGAGACAAGTCATCTCAGGAAGACTTTGAACCGGTCAACAGATTATGATGCAAGATAAGATACGGCTCAGAGACCATGCCCTGGGTTTTGCCAGCTACAATAAGGTGTTGCCCTTTCTTCTGTAGTCTTTGACTGGCCTTCCTCCGGCGTTGAGTGTCCTCTGCTCGCTCTCTCCTCGCAAGGGAGCAGCGGTGTCAGGCCTGGAAGCTAGGAAGTGACAGGTAGGCATGTACCAAGCTGGTTAAAGAGACTCTTCAGTGTCAAAGAACATCTTTCTCCTAACTCCTGAGAAGCAGCCCTGACCTTTATTGCTGTATTATAACTGATAGCCAGATGGTCTTTTGGGAGTTGGATCCTTTCCCTTTAAATCATTCAGGTTCAAGCACCGTCACTAATGTTGTGAGTAGTTGCAAGGCACACTTCTATTGTCCCAACAAGAAATGTTATCAATAGGGGAAAAGTATGGGAAACGCAGAGAAATTCAAACCCACACAGCCTGGTGCTAATAATTCCTTTGTGGAGCCCGCGCTGCCGGCAGGGCACTCTGAACCCGCGTGGCTTTTTCACTCAGCACGGCTGAAAAGCGCGTGTTTGGCCGTGCGGGCAGGAGTTTCTCAGGGATTTGTGTTCACCAGGAGAAAGGGGCACCGTGGGGCAAGGGGGCAGGGACGTCGATTCACACATGGGGTGGCCAGCCGCAGTACTGGGGCGCCCCTTTGGCACCACTGCTGCAAGCAGGGCCGGGCAGGATCTGTCCTGCAGACAGCCTGACCTCTAGTGAGCTCCTCTCCCTCAGGCCAGCCCACGGTTAGCTTTGCTGGAGAGGCTGGTGGGCACAGGTAAAAGAGAAGAGATTCAGGACTGCACTAGCTCTGCGCTAGCTTTCATGGGTACCACGCTAGCAGCAGTATCGCTGAGGAAGACAGCAGTGAGAACACTTAGAACATGCAGACCGATGCTGATAGATCTCTGCTGAAGTTACCTTTGAATGCTCGGTGTAACTGAAGGGTCTGCCTGTTGGGCCACACTCGTGTGCAGACGTGACCTGTATTTAAGGTTCCTAGCTTTTGGCACTAGGGGTTCAGATCCTTGCAGTGTCACCATGTCCCTTCAGCTCGATACTCCTGTGATTCGCTTTGCGGTGTTTTCTTGGATGAGGTTTGAAAAGACAGGGTGCTGTCTTTTGGAGGAGAACCCTAAGATTTCTTTGACACTTATTTTATTTATGAGCCACTGCTTGCTGTTGTGTCACAGAGGAAGGTCCCTTCTCCCAGCCCTCTGGGTGCACCTCACCCTGCCTGCAAGAAATTACCTTGCAGAGCTTGCTGTTCAGGATTGGCTTCTTCCACTAGCACCAGCCAAGCATAATTCTGCTGTCTGAACCAACAGAGTGCAAGTGTAGTGAAATCTGCCTCTTCCAGGGGAAAAGGTTATGTTGTTGTTAGACTGACTGTATAAAATATTCCATTAAATGTCATTAGCATGGCATCATCTTGCCTTCTTTAGACATCAGAACCTTGGCCAAAAATGCCTTTAATTACTGTACAGTACATTCTTTACATGTTTAACCTTTAATATTAGTTTTTCTTTAGATTCAGAAGAAATGCTGCCTTTCCCAGGTGCATAAGGGGAGGAAAGTGGACTTTGATCGTTAAGAAACATATGAGACAACTCGATCTGCATATTCAGGGTTGTTAGAGGCAAAAGCAATTTCCATAGCTGCTTGTGTGGGTGACCCTGAAATAGTCATGCCCCAATGACATAGTCTTACTACAGTGAGTATTACAAATAATTAAAAATTAAGGAGAATTTATTATTTTTCTGCCCAGCTGAAATTCCCACAAGTCACCTCTCAGCATATTCAAGAGCGCACAAGAGGGATTTATTATTTCCTGGTATATTGACTCTGAAAGGTCTGGGGATTACAGCTGCTTTGCACATGAATAGCTGGAGTGTGTTGTACAAAAGGCATGGTCTGTGGGATAATGGGGTTGGATGTGGGAAAGCGCTGACCCTGGGGGAGAGCAGGCTGGTGCCTGATGGCAGGAATCAATTATGGCTCAAAGGAACACATTGCCCTGGGAGCAGGCTTTGCGGGAGCCACCATGTTATGTGTTTACCACCCTCCTCCTTCCAAAACCCGTATAAAACAGTCACAGAAAATATCCTCTCCTCCTGCCCCTGCCGGGGACCCAGCCACGCCGGTTGGTGCTGTGTTAGGATCTCGGTACCGCAGCTGTTCCCCAGCTCAGGGACAGCGCCGAGACCCAGCAGTTGTCTCGCACGTGCTGCCAGTTTGGAGAGCCTAACCCCCCCCCAAATGCTGGTGATTTCATGGGGGACACACGCTCCCAAAGCCCTCTGAAATTCCCAGAGCCCATCAGTCACCGCCTCAGCTCTGGCCAGGAGAGGCGAGCAGCCTGGCACTGCCAGGGGATGGAGCAAACACAAGCTGCTGAGCTCATGCACTTCCTTCCCTGTGTTTTATTTATTTATTTATATGTTTTATGATGGTGGTATTCAGTTTTTACACCAACCCGGTATTAATGCCAGCCTTTCAAATGTCAAAATTTGGGCTTCAACAAATCAAGAAACAAGCTGAAAGCCGTAGGGGTTTAGCAAACCTTTTTGACATGAATTCCTACTGAAGGCCGTAAGTATCATATAGCCCGCGATAAAATTACAAGACTTAGCAGACAGCTAAGCCAAACGTTTTAGGGAGGAGAAGTTCTCCTGCACAGAGAATGTTTCAGAGGAGCAGGTTTAGGATTGGGTTAGCAGTGGTTTCAGGGTCTGGTCCCAAGGACCACGTGGTGTGGCAGGCAAGATGGGTTGAGCTGGCAGCAGAATAAGGATGGATCTGCCTGGCAAGAGGGTTTTTTTTTGGAAGTGAGATAACTTAATCCAGAGCCAGGCAGAGGACTAACAGAAGGACACATGCAGGAACTCATGTGGCACGTAAGGTAGGGTTGGATGCCCTCGCCACCATGCCCCTGGCAAGGCAAGTTGTCAGATGTCAGTGTCCAGGGAATGTGGTGCAACAAACAGAGCCCAGCTCTAAACAAAAGAGTCTACAGAGGTGTGAGTAGGACCATGACCCTCAGAAGATCACCTGCGTAGCTGGCAGCATAAAGTGTGCCTACTAGCGTTTGCAGCACTAGTTTCTGGGGGGAACTGTTAACAGTGTGGATCTTTTTGCATTTCTAAGCCCTGGTTTTAACCAGCCTCGGTGTCTAGGGCCTGAAATTCCCTTATAAACTCATTTCAGCGTCTGACAGAGTTGATGTAATTCAGGAAACACCACATCCTCTCCTCCCAGGAGCCCCAGTCCCAGAAGAACTGTGACTGCTGGGAGGCAGCTGACTGGCGCTGGGTGGTGCTGACAGCCAGACCTGCACAAGGACTGGGGACAGCTGCAGCTTAACGCTGTTGGTTTAGTTTTCCAAGAGATCAAGTTCATTTCTTTTGATGAGGTTATCAAGTATTTCCTGATCAAGCATTTGAGTGCATCTTCCTTTTCAGTCAGTTCACGGACTTCAAAAAATTGTACTGAACACCATTCTCGAAAGCCACTGCTGAACTTGAGACCAAAGAGAATTTTTGCATCTGCTTATCTAGGAGAGGCACGACTCCAAGTGTGGTCTGGGCAGGTAATCCAAGTTCTCCCACAAGCTGTGGAACTGGCTGCTTTTCAGAGCTGACAAAGCTAATTAAAACAAAAGTGAGTGCTGAGCATCTTTGCAAAAGTCCCAAATGGACTACTTGGGTATAGAAGCATTGCAACCGCGAGGCTATTTGAAATACGGGGTTCCTCCTTTCTACCTCATTTTCTTCCTTTGTAAAACATCGCTAATAATACATCCTCATCTTGCAGAGGAGGTTGCTGAGAATTCATTAGCTGGTATTTGTAAAGCACTTTGAAAATGCAAAGCCAGTGCATTATTCCTGGTCTTCTGGATGCTTTCCATGTTATTAAAAACAGGATTTCAGAAAGGCTTATAGGGGATCAAAACAGCATCCCAAACTTGAAAGGAAGCACGACTGTTAAACCATCAACTGTCGCCTCCCCCTCCAGCCAGATGTTAAGCCCTAAAGAAGTGAAGTGGCACAAGGAATTACTTTCCCAAGTTCCCCCAGCTGGGCTGACAGGCCTTGATCAATGGTTTTCTCCGCGGTGAGTGCTATGCAGATGGTCTACCCAGAGCAAGGTTTCTGTGAAGTACAAAGGGAAGTCAAACACCATTTCTAATTCAGCTTGTAGCATGGCACACTTCCTTTATCCTCCGCCTGAATGCAGTGAATAGGGGAGCAGTGTGGGAAACTGGAAGGGACTCCAAACTCACACAGTCTGAGGGGCTGTAAGACAGTCCTGTGCTCAGACCACATCTGCCTGTGACACAGAGGGGAAAAAGAGTGACAGAACGAAAAATCAGATTATAAAAACCTGCGTGATGCCCGAGGAAAAGGAAAGAAGTGAAGGAAGCTATGCAGGGAAACAGAAATCGTGCCAGGCTTGAAGAGAGGACTGCCAACAGCAGAATGAGGCAGGGCTAGGAGGAAATGGCAGAGGAACTAGCTGCAGAAGCAGAATCTTGCTCTTCCACCAGTGAGGCCAAAGAAAATTGCCCCACTGAAGGCAGCAGAGGTGGTGCCAGCCCACACCAAGGCCGCTGAACCACATACTCTGTTGTGCTGCTTTAATTCCCCAGATTTGTTTAATATGTCCCTGGAAACACAGACCCTTGCTGTCAGTTGAGCTGCTCCTGAGCTTGTTGAAATTGTTGGAAACAGACCAAGAAGCTTGTCCAGTCTTTAACTGCGCTGGTGTTGCTCTGAACTGCTGCTTGTTGTAACTGTAGGGTGTCATTACAGGGTGGATTCCCTCCTGCCAGCCTGGGTGTCCTGCTGCAGGTGAGGCATTGCCACAGTTCAGCTTTGCTCTGAAGAATAACGTGGTTTTATTTTGCTAGGATCATCCACAGGGTCCCTGGTGGACACCAAGACTCTGCTGCCATGTCACAGGCATGCTGCCCCTTCCCCACACTGCTCAGTCCTCTGTCTTGCTGGTTTTTACCAAAGCCTGGCCTGCCCAGACGCGATGGCAAACATCAGAGCACGTCACAGGTAGGGATATGGCAGGGCACGGACCTCTAGCTCCACGTGCCAGCCCACAGGCTTCCCCTGAACAAAGGTGGAAATGCCGAGCTCTGGAACGCCCCCAGGGCAGGCAGCATCACTGCACTCGGTGGTGGGATTCTCCCATGTCTTTGCTGCACAGTGCTAAGGGCAAGAGGTGGCTCTTTTACGGACCGTGAGGATGTGATGATACCTGTGTATGGCCCCTGTACGCTCACCCAGCCTCCTGTTTCAGAGGGGCTGATGTCCGCGGCCATGCAGGCTCCTTACAGGTGGGCCAGGGAACTGCCCCTCGGCCCGATGTGTGCTCAGGTGTTGGCCAGGAACTGCAGGAGCCAGCCTTGGCTTTTAAGAAAATTAGCTTAGATTTTATACCAGTAATACTATAGGGAAACTCTTCTCTTCGTTAACACTTCTGCACTGTTCCACAGTGTTCAGAGGAAAGAAACGGGAAGCAATAAATGGTGGTGGTAATAATAACTGGAGATTATGGTACTGGTATTTGTCAGGGGAAAATTTGGATAAATTCCCCTTGGAGGTGATTTGTGTACCCAGAGACCTGAAAGCAGCCCTGGAGGTACAGACCCGACGGGCCGAAAGTAGCAGCCTGCTCCCTGGAGGCCGGAGTGCCTGCTGGCTTCAGCGAGGACCTCCACCCACACGGGGCTGTTAGGACAGGACCTGTTTTATTTCCACCTCGGTTTGGTCTGTAGGACGCGACACTTTGCTGAGTTCCCTTAATTTTGTCTTCTCGGTTCTCTGGAGTGATGCTTCCCGGCACCTTGGCGTTCTCAACGCCCCTGACATACGGCTGGGGAAGTTGGCGTACCTTGGAGTTTCCCACACCATTTCTTAACTGCATTCATGCCCGTCACAAAGGAAGTGTGCCTGGCTACAAACCGCATTAGCAACGGTGCTTGCCTCTGCATTGTGTTCAGTGGGAAACCCTGCTCCCAAAAGGCCATCTGGGCAGCACGGAGCAGGAGAGAGGCAATGGGGGCAAGGAGCGGCCCTCCAGACCTGGGAAAGCAGCAGCATCCTTACGTCGTCCTACAGAGCTAACATCTGGCCGAGTTTCTGGGGGAAGGCTCTTGTTAAGGCCCTATGTCAAAAACCCAGCTCCAGCATCTCAGGGTCCTACTAACTTCTATCCAATATTCTCTGTGGGACCATAGTAGATGTGGGTAATTCAGAATTCATTATCCTTAGTGCAACGTCCATAGGCTCAATTAACTTTATACCAGGGGTGATTGTTATTATTGTTTTTCTTTGGGATTTCCAACCAAAGCAGAAGCAGAGCGTCCATTTTGGGTACCTGGGCATCTCATTTGAGACACTCTTCCAAGATGGTCAGTAATTGTCTGCTTTCACCCCTCACAGACTGCGAAACTACAGAGAAAATTAAAAGCTATTTTAAATATATGCTTTTATTTGAGATACTTTAAAATCAACGTGTGACACAGAGCAAGGATGTAGGAACCTCCATGGATATATTAACTGGGGGGAGATTTTGTATCTCTAAAGATACAGGGCCGCCAGCCTTTGTGGTAAAGTGAATTTCTCAAGGCTGCAGGAGCTTAAATAAGCAGTCAGCCTGCTCAGCGGCAGGCTGCGGGTCAGTCTGGATCCTAAAGGGGAAGAAACTTGGAGCACTGCCCCCTCATGTGCCAAGGGCACGGCCACTGCTGCCCTGCGATCTGGCGAGGCGCTGGCACAACTTTTCCTTGTTGCTGCTTGCCTTCGGACTGGCCAAATGTGGGGAGCTGAGCTGCTGGGAAAGCTGATACAGGGGAGGCATCTGACACTTGTAACACCTTTGTTGGACTAAAACCTGTGCTGCAAGGGGTAATTATGGCGTATAGTTGCTTACTAGCGAGTTAGTCAGGGAAACAGAAACTTTCCCTAGCAAAGTTGCCAGTGGAGCCTGCTGATTTTGGCATTGCTACATTTCTTCTTCGTGCACTTGATTAACGAGCTCAAGCAATGAGTTACTGCTCAGGGGTTTCTCTTTCAGGGAGTCTCCCCAAGAGGGATGCACAGAAGGAAAGATTGGTTTCAGGGGTGGCGTTACATGGGCTCAGAGATAATCCACCAGCTTTGAGGAGAACATGTGAAATGGTGTCACAAAAACTTTCCCACAACTTGACATAAAAGCCTCAGAGCCCAACAGCTGCTGCTCTGTAGGGCAAGAAGGGAGCCTATTCAGCAGCAGCACAATGGGGATGGAGCAGCAGAGCCCAGAGGAGGGCACTGAAGCCTTACCTGGACCTAGAAATAAATGAGTTGCAGGGTGAGAGAGAAATATAGGCATGTGTGTGTGCATTCATGTTAAAATCTATCAATATATAGATGACCACACGTGTATTAACGTAAGCACAAGCAGGATTTACTTAGTACCTTTTCCATTTCAGTAAGAGACTCGCAAACAAACCCCAGCATTACGTTACAGACTCTCCGACAATTACCACTCCCGCATTGAGAGGGGGGGTACCGAAGCACATAGGAAGGTGAGCTGCACCGATGGGGACTCAGAGCACGTGGGGAGTGAATGTGGGAGCAGCACGGCTCTGACACACACGCTGCTGGCAGCTTTCTCCGTGCAGGTCATGGGTGTAGAGGATGCAGGGAACAAGCTGCTGCCGTGCCCTTGTCCAGCTGTGTGCGCCTGCAGCTCGTAAAAGCAAGCAGCACTTGCATGGGCAGGGGGCAGGTTGGGTGCAGGCAGATCTGGTTCGAGTTTTGCAGTGTGAATCTCCGGGGGTGTTTATGGGATGCAGAGAGCAGCACCGTTAACACCCCCAGCTGCAGGCACTGCTGGAGCAGAGGCTGCATCTCAGCACAGAAACCAACCCCCTGCAAAACAACGAGGAGTCAGGAACTTGATGTCTAACAATTTTGTGGGCTAGGTGAATTTGTTCTGTGCGTAGATGAAATAAAGTACTTAGAGCAAAACAAGGTTTGGGGAAGAAGTGAGAGTGACCTGGGCCCCAGGCCCCCAGATCTTCTTTCAGATTGATCCTGCAGGTGTTCGGGAACAGCAACATCAGGTGCTCATCACAGGGCTTGAGAGTGTTCCAACGAGGTGCCTAAGATCTTGAGGAAGGAAACCAAAGGTCAAAATAGGATTTTTTTTTGGATAACTGTGTGTATATATGTAATACATATAATATGTATTTCTTTGCAGTGAGGCAAGACAGAAAAGCAGTTTTCTGTTTCACTTGTGCAAAGCGGGTGCCACACTCACCTAAGGGAGCACAACTGAGTGCCTTGCAGTGAGAACAAGGCAGAGGGGCTTAAAGAAACCGCTCGTGTGTGCACGTGCATCTGTGCACGTGTACGCGTGTGCCTCGGAGCATCCCCGGAGGGACCTGCACGGAGCTGTTGGGGTCCTGCCATCAGTGACCGGCCTCCGCACCCCGGTGTGCTGGGAATGTCACTGATCTGCAGCGGTGCTCAGCAGCCTCTGCCCCGGATGGCCAACTCTTTCCCAGCTTCTGAGATGTAATTCGGATCCCACTCTTTCACGCGCCATGCACTCCCCACCTGCTCATCTGGGAGAAGGTCATTATCCCGGGGCTATTCACTGCCAGCCGAGCATGCAAGAATAGCAGCTTCTCCCTTTGTGCTGCCCATCTCTCTGATTGGCCCTGCAGTGTGGGAAACTCCGCCGAGCCACAGACCCACAGGCTCTCAGGGAGGCTGCGGAGTATAAATATGGGGCAGAGGCAGCTTCCAGCACCACGTTTCTCCCGGACTCCCACTCTGAGACCTTCCCTCCTCTCGGGACAGATGGCTCCCAGCGCTGTGTTCCTGGAGCCCGACAACCTGCTGACGCCAAAGGAGAAAAACAAAGTAAGTCCAGCCGCAGCAAGGCAGCTCGGAGCCACGCTCTCGGCTGTTCTCGTAGCAAGTTACAGCAGCTGAGAAACTGGCCCACGTTGTTTGGGAACTGTGTGAGGTGGCACAGAGATCATCTAACTGTGGGTCTCTTTTCCTTTGCTTTTTACAGCTCAGGAAGCCGGTGGTGGAGAAAATGCGCCGGGACCGGATTAACAGCAGCATCGAGCAGCTGAAGCTGCTCCTGGAGAAGGAGTTCCAGAGGCACCAGCCCAACTCCAAGCTGGAGAAGGCCGACATCCTGGAGATGACCGTCAGCTACCTGAAACAGCAGAGCCAGCTGCAGCTGAAGAGTGAGTATCAAGTTTACTTCGGTCTCTAGCTTACTATAAAGCTGTTACTGTTTTATGAATCGCTAGCCATGAACAACTGCTCTAAACTTCTCTTTCTCTCCCCTCCCTCTTTTCTCTTCTAGCTGTAGCATCCTTCCATAAAAGCTCTCAGTTTGACTTCAGAGAGGGCTACTCGAGGTGTTTGCAAGAAGCTTTCCATTTCCTCTCTCTTCATAAAGTCCGAACTGAGACACAGACCAAGCTCTTAAGTCACTTCCAGAAGAGCCAGGCAGCAGCCCCAGGGGTCGCCTTTTCCCCCGGCAAGCCCAGCGCCCTGAAGCAAGCATCTCCAAAAGACGCCGGTGCTCTCTGGAGGCCCTGGTAGTCAGGGGAGTCCTCGCTCCGCGGACCTTTGCCTTTAGAGTCCAGAGGAAGGATCTGACTGCATGTGGTAGTCCAGCTCCGATCCTCTCTCCTGTAGGGAATACGATTTCCCCATGTATTTTATTTATGTGTGAAAAGAACAGCAGACTTCTGACTTTCATGGGAGCCTTTGGCAAAAGTTGAGGCATTCTGCTGAGTGGCATTGAAGCTGTGGGGAGTGGTGGCACAGCACCCAGCGTGTTGCCCGGTCAGGGGGTGATGTCTTCAGACTGAAGGAGGGTGTTTTGTAGATGTCACAGTTGTGACAGACGAGAATTGCTGTAGGAGAGATTTCTCTAATATGACATGTACGAGCTATTGGCTTTGCTCTGGCTTGGCTAGCAGCACCTGTTTGCTCAGTCATGCTGGAGGATAAATGCACCACCCTTCTGTTCACCCACACTTGGTTAAATTTCATTTCCCCCTGTTTGCTTATAACTTGTCCTGCGTCAGGTGGCTTTGTTCTGCCTTGGATTTCTCTCTAATGACCTTCTGATAGTCATAGTATATAAAGTGTGATGGATGAACAGGAGGTAGAAAACTATGTGGAATATTTCTACTGTTCTGCTGCTTTTTTCGATTTAGGAAAAGAGTGTGTTACTGCTTTATGTTAAAGAAAAGGTGGTAGATAAGAAGCTTGATTGGTCAATGTTATACATTTTGGGTGTAAGCTGTGCTTTTTCTATCATTTTCATTATAATAATGATTGCTGTCTGTATTGAGTGGTGTAATTCATGGTGGATGGTGTTTCTCCCACTATTGGGACAGCCCTATGGCGTGTGTGCATACTGTGTATGCGTCTCTGTGTTTGTAGAGAGCAATAAAATGCATCTGTGTGCAACTTCTGGCTGGGTCCTGTCTCTGTGGGATATGCGGCCACTTGGCCCCTGAAAACACCACGTCAGCCTTCCAAAGAAGCGGGGCTTTCTGTAAAGTGAAAGGAGCTTACGTTCTTGTCTACTGTCTATATTCTCATGACTCCATCACCTTTACACCTTGAACCCCCTGAGGTGAGCAGATGCTGCTCACACGTTGTTCCCGGCTGAAGCATACGGAGCTCCTCCTCAGGCGCTGTGCCTCCCAGCCGCCCAAAACCTTCTCACCTGGGTGGAAAAGCCGTACACCTGTCCGTCGGGTGGCCCTGCAGGCAGCAGCTGGGATCCGACTCCTCCTTTCGCCTGGTTTCTTTCACCTGGCATTGAGAGGAGACAGCCTCGATCACTGCAGTGCTGTGCACCCTCTCATGCCTTCCTGTCATTTCTTCTCTGAGAGCGCTTCTGTTGTGTTGTCACTTTTGTTTTGTCATGAGCTTGCTTCCTTGCCTGGCAGTGACACTGTGCTGGTAGCGCTTGGTGGTGGTTTGGGAGCTGTAAAAGGCAGGACCTGGATTCAGGTGAGAGGAGCAGGTCCCTCCCCTCATCAGTAAGCAGCTCTGGAGGAGGCACAGGGCCGCTGGGGTTTCTTCTTTCCTAATATTTGTGACAACAGACCAACCATGGCAATGAGCTGCCTTTGGGCAAGCTCATATTTAGGTGCAAAGCATTAAAACCAGGTAAAACAGATGTGGTAGTTCTGCAGCTTGTGTATCAACATAGGGGGTGTTTCGGCTAGGAATCCCTCATCGAGCTGTGTTAGCCAGCAACTTCATCAAGCTAAAGCCCTTCAAAAGTGTGTAAGTATTTTAATTTTTAGCCACCAGAGGGCACAGCTACCATAAAACCACCTTCCCTTGGCTGTGTTTCACATGACTTTATTTCGTTTCAGTCATCAGCTGTCAGCCAGTGCTGGAAAATCTCTTCCACCTCCCAGTTTCTCTCCTTATGACACAATGATTGCTTGTACGTGGACAGACAAACAGGGTAACTCGGTAAGGCACAAAGCACAGTTAGAGAGTGTATTTTTTCCAGCAGTGCTTCCAGTTACACTGAAGGGTTTTGCTTATGAGATGCCCACGCAAAATGTGTGTGACTTACTGAATACATCACAAAAAAACAAACAAAAAAACCCAAACCAAACAACAACAACAACAAAAAACAACCATAGAAATACTCATTGGGTGGACGATTTTTTTTTCCTTGACTTTTTTTTTTTTTTTTTTTTTTTTTTTTTTTTTCTCTCTGAATTAGTTCTTTGGTAGCTGGTTTATGCTTCGTGGGGTTGGATGTTTTCCACCAAAACCACATGGCTGGCTGTAAAACCCGCTAGGTGTTCATTCCTGCTTGTTCTGCGATGCACGTGTACGAAGGGTCACATCCATCGCTCAGTTAAAAGCTCTCGTGGACAAACTTTCAAACCAAATCCCCAAATGGCAAGAAGTCGGAGAACTGCCTGAAGAGCTGAGTAGCACTCAGTCCGCGCTGTCACACGGAGGAGGGATTCCTCACAGCGCTCAGGCAGCAATTGTTGCTGTGTTTTTGCAAAGAGCCGTGTCCTCCAGCCCAATCATTGTTTGGTGACAGCAGCTGGGGATGGCTGATATAAGACAGGAATTTCCTGCGCTTCCTCTTCCCTGTTGTCCCCAGCACCTGATTTCCTACATGCGTGCAGAGCGTTCGTGTTGGGAGTCAGCTGAAGTGCAAAACGTGCCACAGAAGCGGTGTGGGTGACATCTACAGCAGGTGTGGGTTTCGTGTGCTGGAGTTTGAAAAATCTTGCTCCTGTTTAATGCATCTTTTGGTCTGTTTTAGGAGTTGGAGCCTGCTTTGTCGCCAGGTGGCAGCATGGGAGCAGGAAAGGGTTCCTTTCCTCTCCTGGAAAACATCAGAAGGGAGCTGCTTTTTCTGGGTGTGTAACAGAGCCTCTGAGATGCTTCAATACCTAGGAATGTAAAACAAAATCAGCTCTGCAGCAAAATACCTCTGTGAACAGAATTTTCTGCTAGGATGAAGTATTTTCTGCAGGAGTCTCTGATTTCTGCCCAGTTACCTGTATTTGTCTGCTCCCGTGGTTGAGGTGCTGTGTAGGGCTGGGGTAAGGGGTGGTGGAGGGGCTGGGCTGGGGGCTGTTCAGCCAGGTCTCTAAGGACGGACACAAACAGATCTTACAGCGTAGCCTGGAAGCAACTGTAAAGGACAGAAGTAGTATGGTGTGAGAGTGGCTGACAGGCTTTATTGTTTTGGTAGGGCACAATGCGTGGGGTAAAATGTGTCCAAAAGCTCTGCAGGTAGAGTATGCATCTTGTTACTTCGTGGCGTGCCTAATCCCTGTTTCAGTAGTGAAAGCTCTGGGTTGTTGGGCATTCCTTTAAAAAATATAGGCCTTGGTTTTGGGACAGCTTCATTCTTAACTAATGCTAAGTGTGTTACTTACTTGTGCAGGTAGAGGAAAAAGATGGTCATGCACAGGGCTCCCAGGGCTCCCTGGGTGACTACGTTCCTTTGAAAATAACTCAGAAGTGATGACAGTCACACAACTGCTGAGGAAAGCAGGAAACCTCGCGTAGGAGCACCACGAGTTACTTGGTCAGGTCTCTGCGTGCTGGCTCCTTGCTCTTGCTGGCTTGCACTCTGCTGCTTATGCTGTATAAAACCGTTGTGTGAACGATAATTTTTTTTTCCCAACCTTGTCTCGAGACTGCCAGCCAGACACTACCTCAGTCTTGTGCTCAGACTTATCTGTCCAAAACACTGTGGTATGCCAGGCTTCAGATTAGAAGTTGTTGAAAATGCTGCAGCAATGCTCTCCAAATTTAGAGGGGAAGAATAGCAGCTTGTTGGACTTGAGCAACAGCTTTCTAAACAAGGAAGGCTATCCGTAGTTCTTCTTAGATGCTTACTCACACAGGAATTAAAGCAAAAATGTTTGCATTTGCTTTCTGAGACCTGAGAGGTGGGAATGGGTCAGTCAAAAAATTCAACAAAAGCCACTGCTGCTCTTCCTATGGAAAAGGCAAGTTTTCTTAAGTTAACCAAGATGCTTGATTTGGGAGGCAGAGGAGAAGAATCAATTTCTTCGTATCAGCACTACATCTTTGTACATGTCCATGGGAGAATAGGGTGTACCTTACAAAAGAACTTTTTTATTTTCCCCTTGGAAAGACGCCCTTTCACTACCCAGTTTTGTTTTGAAAAACTTTAGCTGGGGTCTGGCTCATACTACAAAAGCTTTTTCATTCTATTTATTTCCTCTTTCTTAAGATGTAACTCAAAATAGTAAATTTGTTGTTTTAGTTATGTCCACTTTACCTCACCAAATTATAAACACTTTCAATTTACTGTGTTGATCATGGACTTCCCAAATACTCTTGTAAAAGATGGGTGTGGGCATCACCATTTGAGATGATTTGGGTTGTTATTCCGCTGCAGGTGGGACTTCTCCTTCAACACACCGTTCTCAAAGACACCATTGCTGCAGTCTCAGTGGGGTACGCTGCACAGAGGTGAGTAAGGGAAACACTTTTCCTTTACAGTGATTACTGGGGCCCTAAGGAAATGAAATAAGAGCCAAACTTGCTATCTGTAAGAATGTCTCTGGGGAAGAAAATAAATGAACAAAAGATTCCTGCACCAAAAGGTGCCGAAGTTTCTTGTATCTGTCTAAATACCTCTGTCTGTAAGAGCTAATTTTATGAAGGCTTTTTTATTCTTCAGGCTGCTGTGTGGCTGGGGTCCTAGCTTTTTGTGTGCTTTTCAGTTTTGGGGAAAAAAACAAATTTCAGTCTCTGCCAAGTGCCAAAGCCTCCTCCCAATTTGTGTGGTGCCCTGGGGCAGCTGGGCTAGCACCAAACCCACCTGCAGGGACCCACCTGGTGATGGGGTGCACCTAGGACAGCGAGATGCCCACCTGCAGCCAAGTTGCTCCGTGATCCACTAAGCACCGAAGTCCGACCAGGCTCCAGAAAGGCAACCTGCTGCAGAGCAGCAACTTACTCTGAGTTTGTATCTCTTCTCGTGTCATCAAGGGTGCTGGTAGCTATCGTGATGTAACTGCAGAGAAGATTTATGACTGCACTAGGGGTGAAATAAGAGGGCACGTGTGGGACTGTAACGGGTGGTTGTAGCTTATGCACTTGGGCTGTGTTGGCAAAGACAGAAAGCAACAGATGGAAAGATTCTTCTGCAGGTGGGAGGCGTAATAAACTTAGAATAAAAAAATAAAGTAACTTCCATGTGCTGTAATAATAACTTGGAATAAAACCTCCCAGGCACATTTTAATTATCCCTTTAGCAGTTGCATGTGCCAGAACTTCTAATGGCACATCTCCAGAGCTTAATGATTTTGCAGAGTAATTAAATTGTCAGCCATGTGAACCTCCTCCACCTGACCTCTGCACAGTTGTGTGCTGTTTCCTTGCTTGGCATATATATACTGTTGTCACTTGCCTGAGTTTCCCAGCAGTAGGCAGCGACTGCCTAGCAGTCGGGTATCAGACAGTTTCACAGTCCCTCTGCTAAGACTTAAGTGAATGAATATAAAATAATTCCCTAGGCCAGAACTGCCATGTGAATGTAGTAACACAGGACAATAGCTTGTGCTTTCGCACAAGGATTACATGCAAATCTGACCAGTCCCGGGACCGCTTCTAGTAACTATACAGTACTTAAGTTAATACCACTGTAATATCTGCAGCATACTTATAACTCTTATAGTCCAGTTAAAACTGTTTATAGCACTGTATTACTGGTCACAACTTTGGCAGACTCTTCTTTTGTAACTGTGTGGTTTTGCTCTTGTGCATAACTCTGAGCTGTCTGGTGAGTAAGGGACCTTTCCAGCAGGTTGGGAACGTGCCGGGATATATAACCTGCTCCCCAGCCATCATTACTCTTGTGTTTCTTGCAGTGCAGTCAGGAGGTCACCAGATAATGAAAAAAAAGAGCATGAAAAAACGAAGCCACAAGGACTCTGTTCTCTTCCTGCCTATTTGTGGTAAACTTGCCTTTGTGCATTAGTAGTCCTCTATGTTTGCTGCATCACTACAAACACGAGTATGTACGATATGCAACAAGATACTGTGCCAGATTCTGTCCTTAAGGTTGTGATACTGTTTGTGTTGGCAATTAACAGTATGTGTTGGTTTTGTGTGCGTGTTGTTTCTATTTATTTCCATGTATTGTCTCTTGGATTTTACATCAAAAGCTTTTCAAGTTCTTCCTCAAATTTGCTTCTCCTTACTGTCCCTTAAGAAGTATTCCAACTGTATGTTATCCAGAGGTACACCCACTAGTGACTTAGCAGACAAATTACTGCTCAGTGTAGTATCTAAAATGTCACTCTTTATAATAACCCTAGAATAAAAACATTTTCATGATGGTAAGTAAACTACTGAAAGCTGTTATGAAATCCGTATTTGCCAGATTAATCTAGACCTAACTGTTATTGTTCAGCTCCGAGCAGAAGCTGGCAAAAGGAACATAATGTTCAGAGCATAGCAGGACTCCCTTTAGAGCCCTAGGGAGAACTCCTTTCTCAGAGAACAAACTGGGAAAATGGGTGTCTATTACTGCGGTATGCAGGGGGCAAAAATTGAAGGCATTTCAAAGCCAGGATGCTATTCTTGGAGAGTCCTGATGCAGTGTGAACTGTGCTCTTAAAGGCACACGAGGACAGAGGAAAGAAATGCATTTTGGCCAATGTAGCTTACTGGAAGAGCCACGTGAAGGTGTTAGATACACAAGGAAAACTTTTTTATTGTCTGAATAAGAAATTTAGCTTTACTATGCGCATGCAGCATGGCGTGGAAAATCTGAGTAAGTGAAGATGGACAAAATGCAGTTAAATACAGTTTATTTTGCCTGCCACCATACACATATAATCAAGTTACAAAAGCTGATTTGTCAGAGCACTTGACTATCTTGTGACTAGTCATTTAATGCTAAAATAAATTAAACTTCTTCAAATAGGAAACAGTAGTCAAATGATCTATCAGTAAGAATCAGTTTTAGATGTGATAAGAAAGGTTAACCTCACTTAATGGCCAGGACAAAGCTTGGACAGCATTTCATTCTACAGAGGATTTTAGGTCATGTTGGTAGCTAAACAGATAACACCTTAGAAACAATAAAGTTCTTAGTCTATTACACGTATAATCCAATCCAGCAGCAAATGCAAACCTAGTCTCTATGACAGTCTTAACAAGATGTGGGCCAAGAGCATTTGGATAATTCAAGAGCAAAACTACTTTTGTTGTTGTTGCAGTGGATAAAAACCAAAATAGAACATTGCTAGGCTTGCTTTCAACATCCAGTTGCAAGCACCTTAAAGCACTGTTGTTATGCAGAACTTAGTCGTCAGAATTCTCACTAGCTCGTTGGTATGCTGGCCTCCTACCTCCCTAATGATGGCCAACATAAAGTGATGTAATATGCAGAAAGCCTTTTAGGACACTAAAATCCCAACAGTCTCCTGCTACTTCTCCAGTCTCGCGGTGTGGTTCTAGTTCTGGATGGAGTCAGAAGCCAGTGGCTAGTCAGTTTGAACCAATACTTGATTCATGTCTAAGCCAGCTGCTATCCATTTGTGTCTGTTACTTCCTAGCTTTAACTTGCATCCTTTCTGCTAAAGGACACCAAGCAACATCTAAGACAGGGGACAAATAAATGTAACTGGGCAGAAATCAGAAGCTCCTGCAGAAAATACTTCACCCTATTGGAAAAATTTTGCTCACAGAGGTGTTTTGCTGCAGAGCTGATCCCATTTTTCCTAGGCAGAGGAATACAAGCCCGGTTCTGTAAAGGTTTCCTTTGAGAGCTTTCGAGCCATTTAAGTGAGTTTAATCCCAGTGTAGAATAACATTTTTTGTTTGTTTTGGAAAGGGCTCAAGTGCAATTCTCCCCAGTTAATAGACTCAGTTTAACATAAAACCAAATGCAATTTAGGCTGTGTTTCCTTGAAGAGGCCTGTGTATGTAGTCATCTGAGGTGCAGCACAGAAATGAATTAGATGTGAAGCAATTTTCCTCTATTAGCTGAGGTGAAAGCCAAATTCTGTGCTTTGTGTAATACTTGTTTGCAGTAGGCAACTTTAGTGGTGGGTGCTGAACAGTCTGTTCTTAATCTTTTGAAGAGAGATTAAAGGAATAAACCTGCAACTCAGCCCTATGTAAGTACTTATTCTCTCTTCTATACTTAACTCTCAGACTTTGAAGGGCACAGATGAGTGGTTAATCCCTGAGGTAGCACTGATTCTCTGACAAAGTAATCTTCTAAGATTACTTTGAAGATAGAAGTAAGATGCCATTGAACTATATATTCCCAGCTACAGTAAAAGCTGCAATTTATCTACAACTTGATTTCACTGTAGCAGATAAAACAGTCATGAAAAAAATTCAGAGGGCTTCATTCAGTGATCTATCCAGCTCTTACTGCCAAATAGGCCAGAATACTTCAATGGGTCATCTCTGTTGGGCAGAGCTTTTTCTCTTAAGTGATTTTCGCTTCCTTCCCTGTTGTGTAGGTGATCAAACCTCTTGTTAGTGGTGTGCAAACAAAATAAGTGAAGCAAATGAGTAGTCTGATTTGGCACTTCATAAGCAAAGCACTGGTAGTTACTGTCTTGCTTTCCAGCGATTCCTGTGCTAGAAAGAAAAGCATTTGATGGAAGAGTACTTAAAATGCACTATCAGGTGTTGGCAGTTTAAAATAGTATCATCATATTAGAAAAGTTACTCAAGAAAGCCACCCTAATGTTTCTACAGCAAAATCATTGCTGAATTGGCTACTGTGATTTTGTTTTAATTAAAATTTAACATTTGTCACATTTTCAAGTGTAAATACTGTAAAATAGACTATGGCAAAATGAACAGGCTTGGGCTTAAGAACTAATTAATTGTTTCCATTCAATTATTTGTCCAAAATAATTTTATACACTTCTACAAGAATAAGCATCTTTTAAAATATATCTTTTGAAGGAAGAGACCCTGTAGTTTTATCCATAACAATAGAATTTTTACTCCTAAAAGTTGATCTTTCTATCTAGTAATACCTCACTTTAAGGTCATGATACTGTTGCTCTTTGGAGCAGAAGAACTCAAACAGGAGAGTGCAGTTCTGCATTAAGTCAGCAGCTGACAGGCGTTTTAACATACAGCTCATTTTGTAACATATCAAGACAAATAGCAATCTCTTACATCAAAGCAGTAATCAAAGTGCAAGTAGACAGATAACATGAGAATTTCAACTAGCTCTAACCTGAACTTGGGAAGAATGCACCAGAAACTGAATTGGGATACTAGAAAACAGTTCAGTGAAACACTTCAAACAGGTTTGCTGAATCTCAGAAGGCGCAGTTGTAGGACATATTAAAAGTATCATTCCTTTCTGAAAAATAGATCTGTAGTTGCTTGTTGGTTTGTCTTTTATTTTTAAGAATTAGTCTTTGTAACCCTGATGTGGTATCTTAGTAACAGTCAGGATGTCATTTTAAACAGTCATGTCTGTTCTGGAGCATACTGTGGCTTTCAGCACAGCCTCTCAGTCACTGAGATTCTTGCATACTTCCCTGTGGAAAAGTGAGAGCTTGAGTGCTGTGGTTTCCTTGCTTCAAACTACAGTAGCTGCACCATTGGCCTTGGCTGTGACTGAACAGGAAAACATCAGGCACGTCATTGGCAAAAACTGTTCACTGTGTCACCAGAATATCTGTCATTCTTGCCAGTGTTCCTTTGGTTACCAAACTCTGCATTTCTCTGCAGGATGCATGGATGTGCCTTTTTTACAGTGGAACACCTCTGAGAAGGCTTCAAAGTTCTGCAGAGATCCCATCACCCTGCACAAAGAGAAGGAACTTATTTACACGGATGCAGTGCACGGAGACCATTGCTCTGGAAAACAAAAAGCTATGTCCATGAGGTGATTTACAGTCAGATAACCCAGTTCCAGTGTCAGAGCATGAGACACCAGCTCTGCAAGAACAACACAGCTCATACAGCTAATTAAGTGCTACAATAAGTATTGTGTGTAAGTTGGCAAACTCACCAGGCTAAGATAGGAACGTACTCTTCAGCAGTGTCCTACTGTGGCAGGATTTCTGAAAGTTAGCCTACATTTATCTGGTCTGTCAGCAGCCAGCTACTAGCAACGAGCCACTCTCTCCTTTTGTGCTGTATTGGTGCAAGGCGTTGAAGCAAGTGATGCTATCAGTAAATAAACCCACCTGTACTTCAGAGGGCTGTGAACATCTGTCTTTATTGACTGGCTGGCATATTCTGGTCTGTAGGAACCACACCAAACCTAGACAAGGAAAATTGACAATTAGTGGGTCAGCATTAAAAGGAATTCAATTCTGATACCTTCTCCCTGTTTTTCAAAGTTTTTTCCTAAGAGCCATCCCATTCATTACAATATAGTTGGAAGTATGTTTTATAGAGGAAGCAGAATAGATGCAACAACTTTCCAAGCAGAACTCAAGACTGATTTTCTCCCTAAACTCTAGACTAATGCGATTTATACTTTCATGTAGCATGTAGTGGGTATCCAAGGGTTATTACCTGAGCGAAGTTGAGGAAGAAAAGCTGTTTGTGGGACAGATTCAGTCCAGGCAACTTTGGTTCCTTCCCTTCCCGTTCCAGCCATTTTAAATAAGCCTACAAATGATCACAGATTCAATTCAGAGAATGGCATATTCAAACATGATGAGTATTTTGAATGTTACTTTGGGGCTAGAGATTTCAGTCACAATGTATGTGAACCCAGCATGTCTTCCATTCTGTATTTTCTTAGTTTTCATCTTTCTGATACAAAGAGAATGATTAATTTTATGGTGGGGAAAAAAAGTTTTAAGTATTCTGTTGACTTCTCTATACAAACGAATACACCAAGATAATTTGCACTCAGCTTCTGAACCAATCTTTGAAGTGAAAGCTGTTCGTGAAAAAGGGAAAAATACCATACTCTCACATGGAAATAAGAGTTTCACATTAGTAGTTGTTACTGGCCAGAAGCTGTGTGTGTTCTTTAGGGAGATGCCTGGAGATGTCTTCTGAGTTTCTTCAGCAAGGTGGTGTACACAGTTTTACTGCTCTGATGGACTATTGGTTTGCTGCTGTGTCTCAGGAAGCAAGCCTGACAACATGTGACAGCTACTGTGCTGAACTGTAGCTGGTGACAGATATTAGATCAATAAAGCAACTCAGACCGAATGCCTGTGACTGCAGTTTGAAGTAAAATCATCAGCTTTTGTCTGACTTTCTCTGTTGGAATTTCTGTATCTGGAAATAAAGTGTTAAGTTGTCTCCACACTTCTGTGCTGATGATTTCTGTCTTCAGGTACTGCTTATAAAATATCAGGTAATACTCTTGCTCAATGTTAAATCCATTACCTCTTATCGTTACACATTAATTGGCCAATTTTCTTTTTTTAGCTATATTGACATAATGGAGACAAGTTAATGTGTCCTCATGCTGGTTAATTTCAAAGGCTCTATTACTTTATCCCCGTAGATGCTGAGGTAGTTCCAAAAGCACACAAAATATAAAAGGTAGAGCTGAGGGTAAAAATACATTCAGCTCCACAGAGCCTCTGAAGATCTGTGTGCAGGACATTATGTCATACCACACCACTCTTCCACATTTGTAATACCTTTCAGAACCAAGTACATATTCACTTTAACGAGGTAATTAATTCTAATGGCATTCCTCAAGAGTCAGAATTGTCAGTTGAGATTTCTAAAAACTCAGAATATTCTCCCATAAACACCCTTAACTATTACCATATAAAAACACTGGAGAGGAAAAGTTTTCCCATGACATCTGTCAGGATCAGTCTTAGAAAAGAACATTCCATGCTCCCACCTGAGCTCCTTTGTGCCGATAAATGCCGTGTTCCTACTTGTGATGATGGTTTGTGGACCTGGAAGATGGTTCATCAGCATTCCCTGATGCTAAACACTCTTCCCCTCATGTAGTGGGAGAAATAGGATGATTATGCAATGGTGTTTTTAACAGATAACACCATGCTGAACAACACTGGTTTTCAGCCACAGCATGGAAGTAGTGCCCTGTTAGTAGTACCAGTTGCGTTCCTCTTATTTTCAAAATAACTGACTGAAACACCCTTTTAACCTTGGAAACAGGCAGGCAGTTCTGAGACTAAATATTCTTGTATTTTTATTCTACTGACTAACAGAATAAATAGCAGCAAGGTAGAAGAAACTTCTGTGCATTATCTTCCTAAAGCTTGTAAAACAAAGAAAGCAACAAAAGGAGCTAGAATTTTAGAGATACATACTTCGGTAGATATGCTCTATATCCCTCTCGGGAAGGAGATGGTACGTCTAAGTATTCTTTTCACACCCTACCTGACGTGTTGCTTTTGAGATCAAAGACGAAAAGTGTGAGAGAGAAACCTGGAAAAAAACAGTTGCTCTGCTTCATAATGTCACAAAACGGTTCTGCCACAAAATTAGTGCTCTGTTGCTGTGTGACAAGCTGTTTGAAGTTGTAGCTGCCATTTTCAGATTAGAGGCTTTAGAAAATGGAGGGTGCTTTACCTTCTTCCTACCTAACACTGTACCTATTTATGAACACAGCCCTTGTTTCCCTGAGACCAAAGTATGTAGCATCAAGCCTTGTGGTACATCAACTTATGGCTGGGATAATTAGGTGTTCTCCTGGGTGAAAGCATGCCATCAGATACACTGGTTTTGGATCTACTGGGACATAAACTTCCAGATATGTAACTGAGGCTTTAAGTTTCAGAATAGGGCAGTAACATGTCAGTTGTCAAATTGTCTATGCTATAAAAAGCAACCCCATTGATGGATCTCAGGGGTAAAATTAACTCACGGTATATTTGAGAGTTACCTTATAAGCCTGGCGGACTCCTCCATTATCTGCAATATTTTCTCCTAACGTGCTTATTCCACTGACCTGTAAAAGAACAATCATTTGTTTCCTCTACAGTCAGTGTCATCAGTAACCCTAAGAACCACAAGCTGAAGCACGGCCATAAACCACAGATAAAAAGTCATGTCTGCAACAGAAGGTAGCAGTGACTTTGTGCTCGGACAAAGAAATTAAAATTAAAAAATTAACATGGTAAAAGCCCTAGATTAGAAGAATTTGAACCAAGTGCTTGAGCTTGCTGTTTCAATATCCATTTCCTCTAAAGAATCAAAAGATCCTAAATATGCCTGTTGCTGGGAACCATACTTACATTTTGTCCTCCAGCAAGCTCCCACGTGTAGTTCCCATACTGATAAACCATACAGCGAGACTGCTCCTTGAAATGCATGGCTGAGAAATTGCTCCACCAGTCAAACATATTTCCATCTTTATCAAAATTCCTACCTATGTGAAAAACCCAAGGAAAAAAGGATAGCTTTGAGCCAGAGTTTGTTAATCACAGCAACTGCTCTTCCAGTGCAGCACCTCTTTCTTCTTAATGCTCAAGTCACGCCACCTCCCTTTCTTTCCTCCTTTGATTTAGAAGGACTGTGCTCTAGAAATTTATCAGAAATGTTTTTGGCGCAGTTGATTCTCCTCTGGCAAAAGAGTACAGATAAAACTTAGTGTGTTCCTTTCTTTTATTCTCTGTTATTCTACGATATGTTGTTCAGCCAGCAGCCCTGACTTCAGTTATGACACTAAGGTCCAGTTTTATTTCAAACTGGATTACCCAGATGTCATGTAACAAAACAAAACTTACTACTTTCTTTTGAGGTTTCTAAGGTGCTTATTCTGTGTGTCCATGTGATTATACGAATTAAGGTTCATAAAGAATTAATTACTTTGCCACAACAGGGGAAAGATGGAGTTGGTGTTCTCGGCTCTCTTGCTGAAGCATTCTTTTTATTTGCCAGTTTACTGAGGCTATATTGTATGCTTATGTGCACAAGCCTAAATAACATAAAAAAACAAATTGAAGAAAATCCATGTATAAGAATTTACTGGCTTATTGTATTAGAAGTTTTTGCTCAAAACTATTTTATACAGCATTAAAGAAAGATAATAAACTTATTTCAAAAGTTTATGTTGGAAAAAAAAAGTCTCCTGTTTTCAAGACCAACAGCTACCAACAGCTCTTTCATCAGAGGGAATGAATGAGGAATGTAGTTCTCAGATTTCATTTTCATTTAGAAGCCAACATATCTGCTTGTTCTGACAGTATTTCTAATCTGATGATGCTGTAAAAGTAACAGCTTTTCCTGAGAACTGTGATTGACTCAATTCATTTAAAAAATCTTCTTACACCCTGAATGATCTGCTAAGTTCATGAAACATTCACTGCAAAATGTTCAACAGAACACTTATAGTGTGCTTGTGTGGGTCCCAGATAGTTACTGAGCAGGTACATACACATGTATGCATGGATCCTTCAGTCACAGCAGTGTGTAACTTCAGTTTTTTATAATGTAATGAGTGCAACTGAAAGAATGTTTTCTGAATTATCTTCTCACCATTGTCATCAAAGCCATGAGTAATCTCATGCCCAATAACCATCCCGATTCCTCCGAAGTTCAGGGCTTGTGGTTGGTGTTTGCTGAAGAACGGAGGCTGTAGAATCCCAGCAGGAAAAACTGCAAGGAGGGGAAGAGAGAACGAGATGCTATAAAATTGCTTTTATTTTTGTATATTTTGCAAACTGAGTGGTTTATTGGTTTAAGGGTCAGGAAAGAACCTAAAATATAAAATTACTAGATACACCATCTTGCCTCCCCATGTGAATTTACTTCTCTCTAGATAAATGGAAAATGACAAGTTAATAAAGGTTTAATTTAGCACATCTGCAATGACAGTATCTCCTTGTTTGAGAACCAACCATCATTTATATTTCAACGTTAGCTTAATTTGGTCTATAATGTATGCTCCTGCGAGTCAAGAACAAAATGTTTAGCAACTGAAGTTTGGAGATAGGTACAGTCTGTGCTTTAGAGACATTTTATAGGGGAAGTAATGGTTATTTCATTGCTTTATTTTTGTTGAAGAAAGTTTAGCAATCATATGCTGACTACTGACAACACTCAGTGTGTAAAACATGCACAGCAGTAACCTACAAACATCTGAGTGCTCTTAGATGTCAGTCTGGGGGGGAGGAGAGGGAGGGCAGAAGGAGGTACATCTTCAGTCTACTGAAGCCTTATATAGAATCAGTAGGATTTAGTCTTTTTCCCGTGTATGTAAAATGAAAGACATACATGCTTCTAGAATAATTAAGACTGTAAGCATTTCAATCTAGTGAGATGTTCTCTGAAAACCGAAATACTGTAATTATATAGCAAATACTTCATTCAAAGTCACAAGCCTTTTTGACCACATAGAATTTTCTATGCACGCAATCTTGAGGATAAATATATAGGACAGGCTGTAGTAAGACAGAAACAGGAGACTGAAAGTAGCGTGGAAAATTAGTTTCCTCAAACTAGAGACATAAATAGGATTTAATGGACATCTACACTATTGCAGGCAGCTGTGCTGGGATTTGCCTTGAATATTCATCTTCAATTTAAGCCAGTTACTTCCACATTGTTTACAAGAGCAAAGTTGTAGAGGAAATAGACTTCTTCAAGGCTCGAGTTGTAGAGGAAATAGACTTCTTCAAGGCTTGAGTTCACTGAGGGAAAGCTGGCTCACAGCTGATTACTATCAGAATAAAAACAGTGTGGATAAATGGGGAGCCAGGTTCATTAAGTCTTATAGCTGAGGACCTTCTTGTCTGCTAAGAACAAGAAAGGTCAGGCTAGCGATTCTTCAAAGTATCTCAGACCTAACATCGCGTTAAGCTGAGGCAGCTTTCTTTAGTCTATTATACTCCTTAGTAAAATTATTTCTGTACCATCTGTACAGAAAACAAACTGGAAAGCTGCCCTTGTGTTTATCAGGAATGTGGAAACATGAGTAGAAACAGCCCAGAATACGCTACGAGCACTCTGGTTGCTGAAGCTGGCACTCACATAGTAGCAGTTACTGTCTCAGGCTTTCAAACATAAGGCTGTTCCAATTACAGTATATGAACCATGCCTGCCAAGTGTGCGTGTGTGGTGGGGAGTTGAATATTCATCAACAAAACAACATTTTGAAAAGAACAGCCTGTCTATCTTGCTCAGAACTTCCTCAAAGACAGAGGCAGGTTTACCTCTAGACAGCTGACGTGCACTGTTGTGGAGCAATAAATGGTTAATTAGGTCCATACAGTAAAATTGTTGTAAACCTACCTATCTGGTTCCGATTGGGGGAATAGAAAGCATTGACCACTGCAGCCCCGATTATCCATCTAAAAATAAATGTTGCACATAAAGTTAATCATCAATTATAAACATTCTTGTTACTGATTAATCTTAGTCAAAAATGCAGACTGCAGATAAGGATTGAGGTAGGGAAGAAGGCTGCCACTGCACACAGTTGTCAAGAATTATACGAGGAAATACCTGATCTCTCACTCATTGGCATCTTTCACTCAAAAGAATACCAAGTTAAAGTGAGAAATGCATTTGCTCTTAAACATTGAACAGCTACACTGGGGTGAAGTGTGGTGGCTGTTTACCAGGTCACTTTAACGCTAGATGAGTTTAAGAGGAAATAAGAAGTATTGTGTTAGAAAGAAAATTAGAATCTAGACGACGTTTTCAGCAGCAGAAGGCAGATACTCCAAATTAGAAGTTAAGACCAAACTTACCTGTTGAAAAACCTTAATTAAAACTGAACATTCACTCTTACTGCATATCCAACTCCAGATTTGCAAATGTTTGCATTTGGAGTCCAATACTTTATAGATAATGAGTACTAACTTTAAGTAATTCTTGTTTGAAGTAAGCTGCTCCTAGAAAATATTCCCAATATCTAGACAGCTTTTTAATTCTTTGTATTTTTTCCCTTATGTCCATCCCTCCATCTCTCCTACCTGACGTACATTTCTAGTCAGCCTGTTTTACTGAACAATGCAGTAACAGTTGGATGCATGAGCTCATTAAACATGTTTAGCAGTGTCAGACTCAGACATCCCTCTTGCCACATCTCTCATCCCTACAGTTTCTAGTGGTGCCAATAGTTGCTGTATTTACCATTATCTTGACAAAACTACTTCTGGGCTGCTCTTAAAATGAAATCTAACTATGAGCAATGACTTACTAGCTGATTTGTCATTATACACACTCCTTCCGTTAATGGAGCAGTGAGCTGGAGTGGAAGTAGTTCTGTCTCTGCGAAAACCTTTCACGACTCTGGGTTGATGTCACTAGAAAACTGTAGGTCATTGGGTAAAAAAGTGCAAATTACTGATATTTTGTATATTGCCAAACAGAAAGGTAAAGAAGGCCCAATACAATAATTGTTGAAAAGGCTCCTACAGTCTCTGTGGACAGACTGCAAAAGACAGCAGTGATCTGTAACAGTTTGTGGACGAAGAAAACCAGTCCTCTGCAAGAATTCTTGCTATGAAGAGCCCCAGGACTGAAGCAATCAAGTAATGAGGAAGCATTTTAAAAAGCTCCGTTTAGCTGACTGATCAGAAAACCTCCTTGGTGAATTATTCATCAGTAATTTACTTCTAAGTGCCTGCATTGTGTACTCTTGTTTTGAGTTATAAACTACCTCACAGGAAGAGTGATAGGAAAAGTATTAATAGACTTAGCAATTATTAACTTGACCTGGGCTTCCCTTTGGAGAATCTTTTGTTTGCATATTAATAACTGTTGGTTTATTTTTGGTCAAGATGCGTTGTTTCCTTTTCTCTTCCAACATCACGAAGGCTGGAAGCCCACTAGTGAACAACACATCAAGTTGGTATTAGCTTCCTTACTTCATCCTTCCATTATAATTGTCTCTGTCACTAATGCATTCGCCAGCAGCTTTGCCAAGTAACAGTATTGGAGCTGTGTAGCTCAGGAAGCCAAATGGACTATTAAAAGTTCAGATTGGTTAGCTCATAGCTCTGGAAATTGGGTCATATTCTGGTGCATCTGTTGCTGCAAATAATGTATTTTATATATAATAACTTATAAACATGCTACTTATATTTGATTTTTTTTGAGATGAGCACCAGTCTGAGGATTTGTCTAAGACCAGAGAACTATGAGGTAACGGCCAGGGCAATACAGGCATGAGACCTGAGATTTACTTGGATGCCTTCATGAGTCAAAGAAGGAATCCTGAAGCAGCCAAGCCTGTACTTATGACAGGAAGTATCTGAAAAATACACTTTCACCTTACTAAATGTAGTGTGAAGTTATCAGCTTGGAAGTAGGCGTTAACTGGATCTGGTGTTCAACTTCCTCAAGACTGACCATATTTCCAAGAGAATTCTGGCCAGAATACTTCAAGCTTCTTTTTCCTCTATTTATTTTGGAGATTCCAACACTACTTATCTCCTCTCCTCCTTGCTGAGTCACCAGAAGGATCTGTCACTGCTTTTGTGTTAAGTAGCTTTAATCCTTCATCAAGCTGCTTTGCATTCAGATTCATTAGTGAGATTCCAAGAGAACTGAATGAACTCCTACTACAAGAAGCAATGAACTACTTGTTTAATTCCAGGAAATAACTTATAAGATCTCAAATATAATCATTTTCACTTATCCACAGCATATGACTAAAACATAGTAACTGTTCCAGGACTTAAGATTGTGTATGTAGTATGTAGTTTCGAAACTTACATATCTTGGTCAACTCTCTCTCGAAGTTTTCTCAAGCTCTTTTGGGCTCCAGCTCTCAGATTTTCTAGGATGTTTTCAAAGTAACTGTGCTCGCTGAAGTTTAGCTGAAGAAACAGATATCTCTGTATCAGCTGTCTGAATGAGAAATTCCTTGTGCCAATGAATGTATCTTCTAAAATGTTTTGTATGCAAGTTATCACTTAACTGCATACAAAGAGCTAACAATTGTAAAACGCTCAACACAATCAATGCTTTGTAGCCACTTGGAAATAAGTTACATAGGTACAAGTACACCAAAGGGTGAGAAAATAAATGTAGGCTTTTATATTGAGGTACTTACTGAGGTATGTACAGAATACTTACATTGGCATATTCCTGATCTAGTTTTTCATTGTGATCTTCCAAAATATAATCTGGGTAGCCAATCTGTTCTTTAATTGCCATTGCCTAGAAGAAAAGAGTTTACTTTTTCCTCATTTGATTCAAATTCATTTTTGCATTTCCCCCGTGTGTGTAAGAATTTGGATGCAAATGGCTGAAGACAGTCTTCAGATACACCCTTTTGCCTAATGAGGTGTTTTTTTTAAATGTGTAACAAAGCCTCCCTCTCCTCTGTGGCCAGCCACTATGCTAGACTTGCAGACCTTATAGCACTATCTGACAGGGATTGAGTTTAACCCTCACGTAGTGCCTCTTTCTTGGTAATGCAACAGCACTGATAGTCCTAAAATCAATGAAAAGTTTCCATTGGGTCTGCATTGTATTCAGTTGTCACTGTAGCTGATGCATTGGGGGTTATCTTCTCATTTACAATATGGTTCACAAGACTCATTAAAGGAAACAACATGTGAGTGAACTAATAAAGGATTAAAAAGAAAGGGACAATGTAATAGGATAATGGATAACAGGATAGTGAACAGTAAAGTTTTCTCCTCTCATTTGCAGAGGAAATGGGAATAGTGATGAAACAAAATTCCAAAGATTTCATATTCATGAAGGGATACTGAAGTTTCTTGTTTTCTCTGACCTTCTCACGAGCTTTCTCTTTAGATGCCTCATCCATCCACTGTAACTCATCTAATGTCTCAATGAACACTTCACGAATCTTATCTATTAAATCTCGGACCTAAAAGAGGCAGTAAAAAAAAAAAATTATTTACATCCTATTTTTCCTAGTCACAGCAATGGTGATGAAAGGCTTCCTACTGAAAGCTGACTTTTCCCAAATTCTGTGTTCTAAATTATGATACTTTACATTAAAAAGAGCATTACAAATGAGTTCTTATGCTTTCTAATTCTTGGCTAATGAACCTCTTTACCAGATAAACCAAGCTGGGAATTCAGATGGAGGGGAGTGTTCTCGGGGGGTACAATAGTACAAAGGGTAAAACTACATACCATCCTCTTGCTCTCACCAGCAAATGTCTCCCTGACATACATTGCTCCTACTGCGTTCTCCATGTTGTTGTTGACATAACTCACACATTCCCTCCAGCGGGCTTCTTCCAGTGTTGTCCCATAAAGTGCCTAGAACGTAAAACACCACAGGATCAATTCTGCCTACACATCTTTATTCAAAATCCTCTGCCAAACTGCTGCCTAATGAGGAAGCTAACCTGAGACAAAGGTTTCTATCATGACTGTTCTCAGATTTGTTTTGTGTTTTATATGATATAACTGTATCTTTGGCAAAACTGTACGTGGTGACTGGGGGACTCTCTGCCAGTACTATGCTCTGCAGTCTCTAGAGGAAGAGAGGAAATACCTTTCTGTAGTTTGCCCGTGCATCCTTGAAACGCCGACTCAAGCTGCTGACTCGATCAATTATGAGTCGCCAAATGAGGTAGTTCTGGATGGTGCTGTGCAGGGAAAGCAAAACTGAAGTTAATCTCTTGTAAAAAGTAACAAAAAGTTCCCCTCTGACCGTCTGCACTACATTTTGATTAGAAAGTTGGTGATTACCAGTCATCAGTTTCATAGCATCTACAAGTGACTGTTCTTATTTAACAGGCTGGCTAACTCCAGAATTATTCAGACTGAGCACTGTGCTTTCTGGTCTGTTCAGGGATTTGTTTTTCTTCTCTCCCTGCCCCATCCTCTCAACAACAGTGTAACAAGCTAAAGCCCATGTCATGTTTCTTCCCATTTAAACCCTCTCCCAAGCACATGAGCCAATGAGACACCTAGTACCACAGTACTTTGGGACCCCTGGACCTTAGAAAACACTTCACATACTTCACAGTGAATCCCTCTGATTCTTGTAAGAGCAGCTCTGGCAGAACTAGCAAGTGGGCCCAGTAATCTGTTTCCACAGCATTTCTGTCACTGTTGTCCTGGGTATTTCCATTTCTTTTTACCTTGCTGAGTACTTTGAGATAATTGCCTTTAGCTCTTGTAGGTAGGGCATGCCATATACAACCACCTCTTCTTCAGGGTCAACCTGAACACTTACTGAAGACATGACACCTTGGATGAAGAAGGTCCAGTTAAATTCCTAGGCAGAGAGGAAGACATACTCATGCCAGGTGTTTACGTGCCTTAGTAACTGTCCAGAGTTTTTACAGTCCATGGTATGGAATGTTCTAGTGTTGGCAGTAGAGCTAACAAAATCACAAGAAAGGGTCTGCTGAATATACAGATCCTTGTTTCCTGCTCCAGCAACGCTGATGTCCAGTTGCTGTTAGCAATTTTTTCTAGTGTATGGTCTAGACTTAACCTTATTTTGACTGATTGTTTGGGGCTTGATCATTTTTTTTTTTCCAGAACTTGGTTTGGAATGTCTGAACCAAAGAAGCAGTTCACTTTCTTATATGAAGGACTTTGAGGCACTTGTTTTTATCTTTACACCGAGTAGGTAATAACCATTATTAATCTAGAGACAGAAAAGACAGCAATTACTTCAGCTGTAGTGTTGATCAGGAGAAAAATGCTTTTTAAGACTCTGAAGACAACATTAAGAGTGGAAATAATTTTATACTTCTTGTTGCATCACTCTGACAAATTCACAAAGCTATTTCCAGTTTACATAGTAATAATAGGAGGCTGAAAGTTGTAGACTGCTTGTTAAACACTTACGTTCAGTGCAAACTTATCCTGTAGTTCTTTTAAGGTCATTTTGTTGTATAGCAAGGTTACATCGTGCCTTTCTTCTGCTGGGGTAGTTGCCTGAAGACAATCACAAGATTATTACTAGAATCAACTGACAGAAGTGTCAATGGTTGAAGCCACATGTATGCATGTGTACATAGACACACTTAAATAGTACTGAGAATAAAAATAAATTATTTTGGAAGTGAACGCTTTGACACTTCAGTACAGCAACTCAGGCCCCTCTAAATAATGCGTCACTAGTATGGACAGCCAAGCTTTTATCAGTCTACAACACCAAGGAAGATAGCTCTGGGGTTATCTTAGTGTATGCTTAGCAGAACATAAATTATCCTGCTTTAGGAGACTTCCAAAAATAAGTATGGTTAGGGTTAGAACCGGCAGAGTAGCAGTGGCTACAATGGATGTAATTATACACACAGAGGCTCTGATTTCTGGGCTGCTCACAGCACAAAGTCTCTCGCCCCCTCCTTTTCCTCTTGGCCATGAGTTCTGTGCTCTGTCAAGCTGCTACAAAAAATGGTGACTTATGGCTTACCCCAACCCAAACATCCTGAGAACTTCTTGATTTCTGTACTCACATTTGCAATCTCTGTTTCAAGCTCCATAACCTTTGCCATTTCCTCTTGGACAAACATATCATCTTTAGATACGTTCTTGTCTTCTCGGATCATTTTAGCAATAGTGATCATGAACTGCAGGTAAGCTTCTCTCACCTATATGCAAGGAATAGTGTGTGTATAGAGTAATAAAGAAGAGGTTTGCCGTCGTTCCTCATTCAGCAATTATTTTAGCTTTTCACAGTCTGCTGTGGAAGAAGTTTGGCCCAGTGGCCACAGCTTCTGCCATGGTCTCCAAAGCAACACTCCACACCCATTTTTTTTCTTTAATGTAATGGATACTACTGCAATACCTAGGATCTTACTTCACCCTGGAATACCTTGCAGTGCAGTTGAGTCTCAAAACACATAAAAGCAGAACTTCTTGCTTCCCTATATGCTGTAACTCTGGAGTTTGAGGTTAGAATTTCTACTTGAGCAAGAAGAAAGCCCTGTGCTTTGAGTCACAATAAGGGAATTAGTGATCCCTAACTAGACAAAGCACTAGGTAAAGGTAAACACAGAAGATTTAAGTTCTCTGGAAGTAATACTGTAAATTCTCCAAACTCTGGCTTTACTGCCTGAAAGAAAAGCTCTCTCAGATGGTTCCCAGTGATAGCTTTACTTTATTTGTAATAGGAAGGTCTGGCTGTGAGTTATTTCTCTGAGTGGTCCCAGTAAAGATATTTCACTGCTAAATACGTATCTTTGATAGAGGAAAGCTTAACATTACCTATTATTCTTGCATACTTTTCTTCCTACATAGACCTTGGAAACCAGATAAATAACTGTTGTGAAATTGAGTCTGGGCACTTACATGATAATGGCTTGTGTTTTTAGGCTGAATGCTGAGGCCTTAATCAGGCTGGACTCCCACAGGCCTCAGTAGGAGTCTTGCCAAAAGATGCTGGACTAAGCAGAGAGGGAGTTTGGGTCATCAGTTTGGTTCATTGTTTGTGGGAAGTGAGCTGTTAAATAGCAAATAAAAAGGGGTTGTCTCTCCTCCTTATTCATAAAAATTAAAAATACAGCCATAGTCCCTCTTTATAGCCTCAAATTAAAGCTACTTTAAATATTGAGTTTTCTTTTGCCAAATTAAGATTATCAGTGTATTATACCTGTTTTTCTACCCCAAGTTGTTTCAAATCTTAATTTTGTGTAGTGATGCATAAATGTCCTTCTTTTCTAATGTAACTGTTACTACATAGGTGAAACCTGTAGAACAGAATCCTAGTTCCAAAAGCTACCAGTGAACTTCAGAGCAGCCCTCTACAGTTCCCAACACAACCATGTGGGAATTGTATGTTTTGTATTATGAGACAGATTAACAGAAGTTGACAGTTTATAAAGCTGGCCAGAAGGTGTGGAAAAACAACCCCATGAAAATTTCACAGGGCTGTGTTTTAGACTATATTATATATGGAAATATATTCCAGTACAATGAAGTCAGAAGAAAACTAATCAAACGGATTTTGTTTTTTATCTGTCTTTTGAGCCACTACAGAGTATGAAATGCTGATTTTTTTTTTTTTTTTCTCTGTATTCCCTTCTGTTCATGTTAAGAAAACTAGTTTGATGTTAGGTTGCAAATCCTCTCTGCAAGTATGACATAATTGACAAAATAAAAAGTACTGAAGCAGTATTTTCAGCTTGGAAACGGATAATTTATCCGAGTGTTTGCCACAGCTTACTAAGTTCTTACAGAAACCTCATACTTTCACCCTGAGCACTGACAGGGAAGAGTAGCTAGAATTCAGTCTGTCACAACTTTAATGTAATTTGGGGGAATGGTGGGAGGGAGGGGAGGAAGTAAGTGGCAGCAGACTCTTACCAGATGAGTAACCATTACTATTCCAGTTGCTGTAAAAACTGTTTTTTCTCAATGAACATGAACTTTTGAATATTTTGGTGTTGAATTACAGTCATTTTGTGGCATTGTATTCTCAAATATGGGAAAATTGTCACACTAGATCATATTTATAATCCACTTTCTAGTACCTTCTTTAATAGTAGCTAGAACCAGTGGTTTTAGAAGATATAACCACTAAAATGTGAACCTATCTTTCAAAAATAAAAACTTTAAAGTTATAGAACACAATTGTATTTTGTTCACACAGAGCAGAAGAAGGCTATGTGAGTTAGTTGGTTCTGGGGAGGCTTGGTGCTTATATAATTGTTCATGTAAATGTAATGAAACTTTGGCATAAGTAGAAAAAAAGTAGCAGTGAATGTCAGTTGGTTGCATAACGTGAAGATTCATATATTTGAGTTTTCTGAAATACAGGAATAATTAATGATGTTACTTTAGTAGCACATAGTAATTAGATCACAAGGAGTACTTACCCTTTGATAGCTGCCTCCATTAAAGTAGTAATCTCTTGATGGCATTCCTAAACTAGGTTGGTCAATCTGAAAGAAATCATACATTTCTTTAGAGATGAACTGGAACTGGTGTTGCCCAAAGTTGTCTTTGAAAGAAAACATGAAATGCTGCACATGCCATCCAGTGTTGGAATAGCCAACAATATGCTTCTACCAAACAGTAAAGAACTTCAGTTTTCTAGCAACTGGGGTGGGATGGAAGACACAACTTCTGTCTCTGAATTTCTAAATGACAACAGGATGGATACTTAACAAGGGTTATTGAGCAAAATCTTTAAGTAGTCATTGATATATAAGAATAAGTTTAAGCAACTTAGAAAAGAAGCTGCTTGACTTGGGGGCTAGAATTCATGCATAAGATTACTCAGATGAGTTCTGAAATATTATTTTCATATCTACCTTAAAAACATGGTTTTCTGCTTTATATTAAACCTCATAATCATTTTGCAAGTCACAAGCATTTTCAGTTAAGTGTTGTAAATCAGCAAAGGTCCATTGACTTAGCTGAAACAAAAACAAATTATGGTACCACAAAATGTTTCCCAATATAACTTTGAGACATATCAGCCACTTGGGGGTATAGAACCATTGCATAAATTTTGTCAGTTGAGTGTATGACTTATGGAAAGCTAATCTGTATGTGTTATAATTCTGCTGTACATAAATAATTCATTGAAATATTTTTCTTACATAAATAATGTGTCTGCTGGAATCCCGGTCATCATTCCATACAAACATGTCAATGAGGACACGTTTGTTAAATCTGGAGTTCATTATGGAGAGTTTCTCTTCCATGCTCCAGCCCGGTTCTGTGACATGAAAGGGAAAATGTACATTATTTATAAATATATTAGGACTGATAAAATTGTAGAATCTGCAAGGCTACTGCTGAAATTGTTTAGAAACTGACTGGACATCAAGTGAGAATATTTGCATAGGACATCTCTACAGAGGTTAGAAATAGCTAGGCAGTGTTCTCACTGGTCCTACCTATCTTGATGATATTAATCAGCAGCTGATTAATTTATATATTGCAATATATGCATAATATAAATCAACATGACCTTGACTAATTAGGGTGTTATGCTTCAAACTCTAATTAGTATGCAAGTATTAGAACACAGACTGGTTATATAGCTTTTTTGTTTTCAATTTTCACGTTGGTCCGCTAGGTTTCCTAACCATGCCTTAAAATGTCCGGTGTTCAGGAATGAGATCTTACAATATGGGTATTTTAATTTAAAGTACTTTACATATCACTGCATGTCAAATGTGTATGCATTACATCCTACATTTTAATCTTTTCTTTGTGAGCAAAAATCAGGGTATCAAGCACAGGCTGTCACCTTAGTGCAGTAACTAACTCAGACTTAGGGCTACTGAACTCTTTTGGGCTCAGCATTACCTTTGGTGTCGTTCCAGTCTGCAGAAGCCACTGGCCAATCTCCAACCATTGTTAAGACCTCTAGCAGAGGCAATGAATCTCGCTGCTCTATAAGACCTGAGACAGGAAAAACAAATACTACATTGTTTTGGAGAGCTGTGGGAGGAGGGATGGAGAAAGGACTATTACCTATTTTTCTTCTACCAGTTTAAATCTGAAACTGAATCTGTCATAGTAGAAAATAAAAGATACCCCAAATCATCTGTTTTCTACATTAGTCTTCATAAAAGTAGAAGAAATATGTACAGACTCTGATTGAATGGCTTTGGAAAGAATGAAATAAGATGCACTTTTGCACTCAGAAGGAAAGGCTTTGCATATGAGAGGTTGGTAACCAGCATCTGCGCAATGTATGAAGGTGTCTGTATTCATCTGAATGAAGATTAACTACCCAGGCAAGGACACTGGACTTTTGCTCTAGCTGTATGTTTGTTATTGAACAGGAGAACAGAAGAAAAAGGGACTCACTCTCATTCATGCATGATTTGTAAAGTATCTTAGCTTTCTGAAATGCTTCTCTGTCCCCTTGATCTGAAGTCTCCAACACACCTGTGGAAGGAACCACTGCAGTGAGATTTTTGCCCTGGAGAACTTTGATCTTTTCATAGAAATCACTGAAAATTCAGGGCTATGATAAATATCTGTTACCTTAGGCTTCAATTAGTATTAAACTAGAGTGCTCTTTAAAGGAGTTATTAAAGGAAAAAAGTGTCAGGAAGAAGGACATGCACACAGCTTGTCTGTCTCCCTTTTAAGTTAGTACCAAATCACCTATGGCCATTTTTTTAATGGGAACAGCATGTTATCACAAAATGGATGTAGTCAGAGACAGATTAAAGGACTAGAGGAAAAAAATCACAATCAACACTTCTCTCCATAGTGTACAGTAAACAATATCTGAAGTGAAACTCAAGGGTAGAGAAGGCTCACTCCTACCTTTTAAGATGATCTCCAGCTCGTCTCTCAGGATGTCAAAAATGCTGTATCTGGAGCTAGTTTCTGGGATAACGTGCCGGTTCAGCCAGCCCCCACAAGCATACTGATAGAAATCCTTGCAAGGGTCAGCTGTTGTGTCCATATTCTGAATTATTCTAGCAGCTAGGTATCAAAATAGGAGAGTTGAGTTCCACAGACTGCTCAGTAATCGCTGGGACTACCAAAGATTGGCAGAAAGGCATCTTTCTTATACTGTTTATCATGGATAAGACTTATGCTCATGTATTATGACTCAAAGGATCCTATTCTCTATTTAAAAATGCAAAGAAGCATCTGATGGCAGACATCTGCACTGCAATTATAGTGCTTCACAGAAGGAGCCTCTCAATGACAGAATAATTCTCTTAAAGCACAGTGCCTTACAACAGGCATGTAGATCCTGAAGCCCTAGGTAAGTTCTCTACCTATGAAGCCAGTCTTTCCAGGGGATAATTGAACATCTGTATTGTGGTCTTACCTCTCGATTGTATATAATGGAGGTATATCAGTAGATGTTCAAGATAATAAGGTGAAGAGCCCCATGTGTATGATACACTCTCTTTCAGAGAGAATTAGACCTAAGGAAATTTTTGATACATCACAGATACAGACTATGTCGGTAAATCCACATCTTTGTGGCCAGAGAACTGTTGACCACAATGGAAATCTTGCTGTACTACCTTATAAATGACATTAAATGATGACAAAGCATACAATGGAAAAAGAACAATAGTTGTGTTCCTTCCCCCCGACCTTCCCAGTCTTTACACATGGAACTGTTTGAGGATGCTGTACTTGCTGCCTTTGACAGAAAGAGTTTCATTCCTTTTAAACTTCTCTAGTCTTAAAAGCCTGCACTACTGTTTATTCAGATTGGGTGGAATTAACAATTTGTAAAACACCACTTCTGCAAGAATTATTCACAGTACGACTCATTACCTGCTGTAACACATCCAGGTGTGGTACATATGTTGCCTGAATTGGTGCCATAGTGAGTGCCTGGAGGAAGAGGAACAAGAAAGCAGACACAATTAGTTGGAAATTGCTACCAATGTCATTCACCAGCAGCCCAACCTTAATGACAGGTCTGTTTAGTTTTAGAGCAAGTGAACATTACGTGGCAGCAAAAGGTATCAAACTGTAAAGACATCTCTTAGTGAAGACCTCTTCAGTGAAGATCCACAAAAAACCTATGCACTGCTAATGTCAGTGAGCAGGAACTGGAGCAGTGCCTAGCTCTCGCTGCTTGCTGCTCTGTAATAAATGTACTGCTATGAGTCTGATGGCAGTGATACAGAGCGTCTTGATGTGAAAACAAAAACCTGACACCCTGACTTCCCAACAGAATTTGCCATGTTTTAAAACTCTTTTTTATCCTTGCACTAGGTTGTTTGCAGAAAAGTTACTCAAATTCCTTCCAAGGAAAACAAGTGTTTTACATGAGAGCAAACAAGATTACAGTAATTCAGATAGAAATAAAACAGTAGGGAAGAAAAGAGGGCTTTGAAGTTCATCAGTGGAAGCAACATAAAAAGCTCCCACTGTGATCGGGAATGTAATATTCAGGGTTCAGCTGAGTGCTGTTGTGCTGCGTGGGAGTAGATCTGCATTAGAATAACTGCATGCCTTATAATAGTTTAGTGTCTACCAATCTGAACACGGGATGAGCAAAATATGTGTAACAATATGAAGCTTCACATGGAGGGGTTTAGCACTTTGGTACCAGATGAGGCAAGCGCAATTTCTGGAGTTTCCTAAACCCTCTAATAAAATATGTACTTAACAGTCCAGGGTACATCCAGGGGGGAAGGGTATCTCTAGGGAAAAGCTAGTAGTTCAGAGCCAATCTGAAATTCTCCTAGAGGAGAAATACTACTAGGCAAGGTGGGAAGGAGAACTGCATTGAGCATGCTGTATTTCTTTCATTGTTTCTCAGGGATGGCATAGGACAGGAATCACCTGAAGCCTATTTTTAATTGAAGTTTCTCCCTTTAATATAACCTCACAATGTCTAACTTCAATTTCTGGAATCCAGCTGCTTTCAACAAGATTCTAACTACCCTCATTCAAGAAACTCTTGTGATTGTGAAAATGTAATTGAGATACATAAGCAGGGAAGCCAAATCTGGTTTTGAAGCCTTGGTTACACACACAGAGCTCTGAAACTCTGCCACGAAAACAGATAATTAGAAATGGCTGGTGAGGGGCTCTCAGCTTACTTCTAAAAGTGGTTCCTTTGTTGTTTTATCAATTGTCTCTTCTGCCTCGCTACCATTCCTGAAAAAGAACCAAGCCAGCCTGACTCTGAGATATGGCCAACGCTGCCCTGTTTTCCTCCACAAGGTATTTGTGGAGCCTTTGCTCACTTGGCTCTGGCAATTGCACCTCTCAAACCTCAAATAACTAGAAACAAATGTAAAATGCACCTTCTAACACCTCATTTTCTCAACCTGCTTTGTTTAGAAAAAAAAAATCACAAGCAACCAACTGCTCAAGTTTTCAGTATAAATATAGGGATCAGGAGTTGGACTTGATGATCCTCGTGGGTCCCTTCCAACTCTGAGATTCTATGATTTCTCTACGTATTTTTCTGGTTAAACATCAGTGACAAGTTGAGCCAGGACAGAGCCCCCTGTTCCCATGATGTCAAAGCCTGCTGCGAGCAAAGAGGTGGGAAGGACAGCTTACAGGTTCACCTTCTACAGAGCCCAGAAGCTGTAACAAAAGAAGAATCTGGCAGGATTTAAAGAGCTCGAATAGGAAACTTCTGAACAGAAGATTGTAACAGTGGGGCGTGAAGTCACGTCTGATACTAATTTAAGGCATGAAGACAGTGATTTGTAGCAGAGGAAAACGGGTACGCTGAGCTCTGAATCCCACATTCCCCCTGCTGCACAGAAAGTACACGCATCCCTGGAAGGGCTTGTGGGGAATCAACACTCGGCTCTTCTCCTTAACTCCCATTTGGTTTTCTCCCAGCCAACTTCGTCTAGGATCTAATTTCTTACAACTTCTTCAAAAGCTAATCATTCCAATTTACCACGTTTTCTTCCAAGATGCCCCTCGTTGGGCATACCTTCTAAAACAATCCAAGAGGGAAGTCAGACGAACAGAAATGGGACAAAGATCTCAGCAACTGCTCTGTACAGTACCAGGTTCTGCAACGGCTGACAGAATTCAGCATTACCCTTGCCTTTGCTTCATGAAGTCACGCTCGTGCCCTGTAAATAGTCTTCTTTTCAGCAGAGAAGAGCCAGAGATCCTGCTGCAGACTGAAGGCACTCCTCACCTCCAGGCTGGCAGGGCACCATCAGAGAACTGATAAGGGAGGGTAAGCTTTAACGGAGCTAAATAAAAGGAACTTAGCTGCAGGGCTATTCCAGAAAGAAGAAAATGGAGGGAAAATAAGCACTTCAGACAACTTCAGAGGCCAACTGCTCACCAGAAAAATGTCAGAGCTGGGGCACGCTTCAGACCCCACTGAATTCACTGTGAAGAATCCCATTATCTTAATTTGACTTTCCAGGAAGCCACAGAGCAGTACTACATTTAGAGGTAAGCAGCAGGTTATCTGAATAATTTCTGAGACCTGTAGAGCACTGTAGTTCTTTTCAGCAGTTCATCTTTTGAGTCACGACTTTAAAAAAAAAAAAAAAAAAAAGTTGCTTTTTGCTGCCTTACTGAAGTTTCTTTCCAGACAACCAAACCCAAGAAAATCATCCTCTGGAGTCTCTGAAATGTACAGTTTGTGTTTAGTGGTTTGCCACTGTGCTTTCTGAGGACCACAGATGGCTGGGGATGGCACACATTGAAACAATTTAGATCCACAGTTGTCATCAGGCAGTCGAGCGTGAGCTTTACCTTTCAGCACCTTATCTCTTCCTAACACAGTTCTCACCTACAGAAGCGCTGTCAGCACCGCAGACTGCCTTTGTTGCTATATAACAGCACATTGTTTGCAACAGATAATGTCATTGTCAAATTTAGCGTCTCTTTCTCTGAAAGGATCATCTGTGCCACACGTCGCTGTCTTCAGATGGACTCCATAACCCAGATGTTTTTTCTATCCAATCTTCTCATGATTTTTTTCTTTTACCTACACTCTATCTCTAAGCATGGCTGAGGCAAATTTAGGTGGGGATCAGTAGGCTGAATAATTGCCCACTTTTGCAGCCTTGTGTGGCCTGTCACTCCCACTAACAACCTTCACAGTTTACATTGACTTAGCTTCATCTTAGTGGAATTGAGTCTTGCCACCCAAATGTCATTTCCTCATGACTTTTGTATTAGCTACTACTTTAAATTCTCCATGTCCTTGACTAGATGACTCACTAATGAACATCCATGGAGCCAAAGAATGACGACACATCAGTCTAGGAGATGAGCAAGATCTCAGCCTTTCCTTGCTGTGCTAGCATTGAGTTTAGATATTGCTCCTACTCAGCAGGCTCTTGCAAACCCATTATTTAAATGCACATTAATTCCATTCACAGCACAGGAAATGCAGGGGCATGGTATGGTCTTCTGAAATCCACTCCCAGAACAAGGTGCTCCTTATTCCAAGGACTGTATTTCTTTTTGTTTGTAAACTGCCTAGGAGGTGCGTGAGTAGGCCCACTAGCTCCATGGCAGCCTGTATAATAAACGTAATGACAACCTGTAGGGATGCAAACAAACAAACAAAAATCTGCAAACCTTACCTGAGAAACCTTACAAGCTTGGCAGCCAGAAAGTGAATAAAAATATCAATTAAACAGCTAATACATTTGAGTGGTTAGGACTGGCAATTAGGTGAGAATGCAAGTTGTTGGGAGAAATCACTGACTACAACTTGACGTGCCAGCTACAATAAATGTTGAAATGTTCTTCAAATTGTAACCTCTACAACAAGTGATGAGATTTGGAGGTTGGTAAATATTTGTGGAACATAGCTGAGAGAGAGCTGTGAAAAGGCTGCAAAGATGTGTGGGTGGTGATGGAAATATGTAATTGAGAGCATGCTGTAGTCAGATTCAAAAATGAATGACTTCATTTCTGTCTGCCTGCCTTCTATGTTCACCCAAATATTACTCTGCTATTCTTACTATACTTTCTTTTAGCTTATTTAGACAAGATTTTATGAGTATGAAAACTACTTGGGATGTCAAAAATCCTTCTAGAACTATGTAACAACCGCTGTGTGAGCTTCAGTGTGGCTTTTTTTTTTTTCCATCTGGGTATATAGATAAAATCACAGTCAATATTAACGCGTATTACATATATTATTGCTTTAGCCAGAGGCTCATTTCATGCACCACAATGCTTTTCTGCAGGATACATACAAGAAGAACAAAAATATGCTCCCTGAACCAAAGCCTATAAATACGTTCATGTATTTAAAAAGAAAAGCCCGATAATCCTCTTAATTTTCCATTAGCTAAATAGAATTATTTTTAAAAGCCTGTCTGGGTAGTGTTAGCCTGATAAAGGATGTAAAAAGATGAAGCAAAGAGCTCTGGACTGAATAGGCTTTTAGTAAACAAACCACTATCCCATACAGATTTCAGAACTCATATTTGAGTGAAATTAGTAAGAAATAATAAGTAAAATAAAATAAAATAAATAAAGGTAGTATTCCTGGTTCTATCACAAGAATACTGTTCAGCTGCATTTTCTCCTGTTGCAGTGCAGGATTTATTCTCATGTTATCCAGCTTTGAGCAATACATACTTTTCACTTGGTAAGTCAACGACAGACTTTTTGACCGGGCATGGATGTGGGCCTAGATACCAAAACAGAACCAAGTGGAGCATTTGAGCAAAACTTTTCAAGAAACAAAAACTGTTCCTGTCCTGTGTTTGAACTTTCACCAATAGCACTGAAGAGCTCTTGCTTGTGTAGCAGCTTGTGTAGACTGAAGCTTCTGCTGTCCAGGTCCTACCTGTCACTTACATAAGGCTGATTGCTGCTCTGGGGTATGACAGCATCTTGGCATCTCCTATTGTAGAAGGTCGACTATGTATACTTAAACTCCACTTGAGACAGGGAGAAACCTGCTCTAGGTCAGTGCTGAAAATACTAATTGAGAGCAGGAGAAAAGAGCAGGGAGTAGCTGCACAGAGCACAGGATAAGCAGCATATCAGTTCTGCTATCATTTTGCACTCACGTTCTGCTCAGGAATGTCTGGATCTGGGAAACATTTGGAATGAAAGCTTAATTGCTGATACAAGCCCGCAAAATATTTAGATTTTGGAATTCCTTTTCCCCAAACAAGCTTGCCTTTTTTTTTTTTTTTTTTTTTTTTTTTTTTCTTCCCCATAGTTCACACTAGCTTTGTGTGCACTGATTCTTTGCATGGATCCCGATGTCAGACTGGCATTCGGGCAAATATTAATAATGCCTAAATTCTGATTTGCCTGAGCCCAACAAGCAATGTGTACAGCAGCCTTGTCAAATCTTTTATACACCCAAGCAACAAAATTCTTCATAACCCAGCGTTCTGATGCAGGATTTCCTACTCCTGGGAGTTTTTTTCCTACCTAGCTCTGGGGAGGTTTTTTTTTTTTTTCTGTCTCCTGAGGTAACAGAATATGACCAACTTAGTGTTGAGTAGTATGAATACCAAATACTCAAGGATCTCATCTTGCACTGGAACAAATGCTGGTAACATTCAATCGCTGGCAGTGAAGGAGTAAACAATAAGGCTTTTCTCATGAATTATTACTTAGAAATGCACGGTGTTGATGTACTTACAAATACTGAAGAAAGCAGTTCACTGCAGGCGGGGGATGCAGAGACAATGTAAGGAGAAAACTGCCTTGCTTTAGTTTTGCTATTTATACTTAGAAGGTTTTTGTCTCTAGCAGCTTAACAAAGCTCTGAAACCAAGAGGTACTGACAGAACTGATAAACACGAGGCAGGTGCTGCTACCAATCCTGTTTATAGCTTCACAGAATTTTTAAACAGGACTTTGCATTTGGTGTGCTAGTGGAAAAACTTGGTTTTGGGAGTTAAGCGTGCTCTGCAATTAATATATTGAGGTAAAGCACATCAAAATAACATGCTTCTTTGTCAGGTTCCTGGCAAGTCATTCTCATGAAAGTCACTGAACCACATCTCATCTAGAGCTCAAATTGCCTGATGTAATATTAAAAAGTCTCCCTCTTGGCAGCAGTACCCTGAGTTTTTTAAAAAAGCTTTCACATTGTACTATAAAATATGGAAATGTCAAGACACACAAATGTACATTTTCCCCTTGAAAAATAGTGCAACTATTTTGGCCTTTGTCAAAATAATGTTAAACTCAGTAAAATGGATAGAATTACTTAAAACCAAAATCTTACTTCACATAATTTAATAATGAAATAAAATCCAACATAATCCTCCCTCTGCATGAGCCTGGAACAAGGCAGAGATGGTGAAGTCCCTCATAGAGGTGAGCTCACCTTCTTCCTGTATTTTTGTTTTCATTTAGCTCTGCAGAAAAGACTTTTATGTTGCTTGCAGGGGAAGGAAGCAAATTATTCATAGGTTACTTACCTCTGCTGCTGGCATACAGGATTACCAGGGTGACCACAGAGCAAGTCATGAGGAGCAGCAAGACAGCCAGACCAATTGCCACAAAGCGCCAGGATTTCTTCCCGGGTTTTGTTGATTTTTCCACAATATCCATCTGACTTTCTGATTTCCCCATTATTGTAACTCTAAATTGAGGAGGGGAGGGTAAGAAAGAATTAACAGCACAGCTAAATCAAAATAGGGTAAATGCATGACAAATCAGGGAGAAAAAGGAAGAAGAATAAAAGCAAGGATAGGTAAAGAAAACTTCCAAATTATTACATGTATTTGTCCATTTGATTGTCCACAGATTTGCCAACCTCATTCTCCATTTTCCGTGCCTACCAGATTGCCTGCACTCAGGATGTGCTGCTGGGGGCTGCTCGGGGCTATGCTACCCCAGACTCAGCAGTGCAGTGTCATAACTTCAGGAGCCTGCTTTGGGAAGCGTGGAAAAGTCTCATGACTAGGTTGGGTAACTCCTTTCTCCCAAAAGGGGGGAAGGAGGGGAAAAACTGCCTCCTTCCACTCCTGGCTTCAAGAAGTATCTTGCTGCTTCAAAGAATTTTCCTCTCTTCCTCCGTGGATGTGAGTAGCTCTGCTGGGCTCTGTTTGCAGCAGTAGAATCCAAACAGAAATCCTTCCAGGTGTGAGTGTCTTTGAGCCGTGTCTGCTCTGTCCTCAGCAGAGCCGAAGGGTTTGGGAAGCAGAAGGCTCCAAGAACACTTGTCGGCTCCCAGGCTTGCAGGAGCGTCTGACCTCCGGCTTCTCAGTCTTCTCAGAGCCATGCCCAAAGTTCTGAGCTCAGCTGTTTGCAGTTCCCAGCTTCAGGCAAATGCTCCTGAGCAGCAGGGGGAGGAGGGCTTGCATCACACAAGCAGGCTGAGGGCTCCGCGCTCAGAGCGGCAGGCAGCACAAGCTACACCCTCTGCTGTAGCTGCTGCTAAGTTTCCTCTAGCTTTCCCGAAATCTGCCACCAGGTTATTTGGCTGCTGGGCTCGGAGGAGGAATGAGAGTTAGAGAGGTGCAAACCTATTGAAAGCTTCTGGCTCCGAGCGCGCTGGCAGCTTTTCAGTGTAATACAGGGAAACAGCTTCTAGTTTGAAAACACACTGATTTATAGAGAGGTGCGGGCTGGGCGCAGAACTTCTCTTAATGCTGCTCCTTGGAAATCGATGAGCTAGCAGCTGGATAAGACAGTAAAAGGGCGGCTATGTGATTTCCCTTGGGTTTTATGTTCTTATGTTCTTTTCCAGAACTGAATGGAGGAAGAAGCAAGTTCTTTTTAACAACTTTTTTTTTGATTTTTTGTTTTCCTGCCAAAACTAATGCTACCCAAATGAAATGAAGGTTGGTACCTCTTGACAGGAGAGGTGTGTTGAGAAGGAGGAAGAGCTGAGGGAAGAGCAGGGATTTCTTTGAGGCAGTCCTGTTTGCTGGGAACATACAAACAAAATGTTCCAAGAATATGAGCCCAGACCTGTCTCCCTGAATGGGGTAGGAAACAATGAATGCCAGTTTCTTCTGCCAGGAGTCTGAGCCTCCTCTTCTAGTCAGTGCTCTGCCTTAAAACCTGTCTGAGAATGTGCCTTTCTTTCAGAGTCAAGTTATCTTACGCTTCTGTCAAGTGTGAAGGCAGCTATTCTCATCCCTCCATCTGAAGAGGAGCCTAAGAACACAAGGATCTGGGAGGAAAAAAAATGCTGCACTTGCAGATCCTGGGTGGCCATATGTGAAAAGGAGCTACAGAAGGGAAGGTTGCTTAGAAGAACAGAGCTAGAAATTTAATTGTGCCTTAAGAGATCTCTTATTTCTGTTCGAAGGGGGTTCTACATCCAGTAAAAGATTAGTTTCCCGTGTATGTGAATCTTCCATCTCCTTATTGCATGGTTTTATTGTTACCATGAGGTGCAGCTGGCCTTGAGGAAGGTCTGGGTAGTTCAGGTCCGTAACACTGCAGTAGGCAAGTGCCTCACAGATTCAACGTAGTTATTTTTGTAACGCGGCAGTACTATACCAAAGGGCATTATTTTGCCCGTTTGACAGATGGAGAATCAAGATGCCAAGAATAAGACCTCCATGCCTACTGCTTCCTATACATGCCTATCATAAGCACGGCGATTAATGCTGTGTCTGAGGCTGGGAATGCTGTGGGGGATTCAGACTGCCTACTGTTTGGGGTGCAGGCCCTAGCTCCCCATATAATCAAGGGACAGAGGAATTACAAAGACCCAAGAAACAGCTCTAATGAATGATCTGATCAGGGCCAAAAGCGACTTGATTGAAGTTATGCATGAGCCCCACAGACACAGATCCCTTCGGTCCCCAGATAATTCATAGATTCCATTGAAAAATATTGCCCTAGTCACAAACAAAATCCTGCAGTTCCTTTTTGTTTTGGGATGAAGTGGGAACTATATCAAAAATCTTTTCCTGTATCTCTGCTGGCTTTGCTTGAGCTGAGGAAAAGGTATCCTGTTTCCAATAGGAAATACAAGGAACTTTGGGTGTAGCAGATGGCACTGGCTTTCATTTCCTACAGGTTATTGTAGGCCAATCTGAACTTTACATTGGAAAGTCAACAGTGACAAATATTTTTTATTTCTCTTATTTGTGCAGCTTAGCTCTGAAATAAACTTAGTATTTGTAAGGAAAATGCTTCCATTATCAGTCTTCAGGCAGGTACCAGGCTGGACGAGGCCCTGGGCAACCTGATCTAGTGGGTGGCATCCCTGGTTTAGGTAGCGCTGAGCCTTCTAACTTTTGGGTTAGAGAATGTGAAAAAAGGGAGGAAATTGATCAGTAAGTTTAGAATAAGACCTGAGAGAATGTGATATATATATTTTTTTAATGTTCTTCTATAGTAAGTCTGCACCTGGGTAAGCAATAACAGTACACTACCCCAAGCAGTCATCCAGAAGTTCACAGTTGCTGCAGAGATGTAAAGGAGGTATCTGACTATTGGTATCATTTTGCTATTGGGAAAAGTTGTTTTTACCTTCTTATGATTCAAATTTGCATTAATTTGGCAAACACAGATTATACTTTAAGTGTCTTTGGTATATACACATCGTATTTTCCAGGCAATTATAACTAAGTCAGTTGGAAGCCCTAAGACTGCTTGGCAGGGAGTGAGAGCCAGCAGAGGCTGTGAATACAACCAAAAGGCTGAGAGGCTTAGGAGCAATCATTGCAACGAACGAACACCCCACCATTGCATGCTTTCAGATAATTAAATTATACAGCAAGCCAATAAAAATACTGTGCGGAACCCAAAAGTGAAATTTGATTATTGTTGTTAAGATATCAGTGAAATAATCCCCTGAGCACTTTTGCAGATGAAATACACCGGGAAAATCTGATGTTGACAGTCCTGGAGGGAATCCTTTTGTATCTTTAAACTCAGGGGGAAATATTTATCTCTTTCTTCTACTTGATGCATCTATGGGCAAATTCCCCCCTTAGGAGAGGCAAGCGGAGAGCTACTCTTAAAGGGAGGCAAGGGAGCTGTAACTATGCATGAGAGCAGGATTATGTCCTTAATATAGACACGCGGAAGGTGGGGAGATGAATAATTCTTAAAGGTCCTTGGGTGGGAAAGGATCTTGTCAGTGTTTGCATTATTGATTAGGACATGATACACTTCTGGTTGGTGATTAAGCTTTCAAGGGCAGACATGAGCTATAAAACATTTGTCTGTAGCTACAGAGACAGCAATACTAGACAGTAGGAGGGGTTTTGATTTACTGCTGATGTATCTTGTTTTTATTAGATGTTTCTGTTCATGATGGGAAAGCTGGAAACAAGTATTTAGGTTCCTGTGCTGTAAGAAAGTCCTTCTCTTCTGCATGAGGAAAAGTACCAGCAATTCTAAAGGGGGGAACATCAATCTGGGGATTTATTTTTCCAGAAATTGAGAAACAGTAGGGTTTTCAATTGTTGGGATACATGCTGTCTTTTCCCCAAAGCAATTTAGATTCAAAACAGATGAAAAAATAAGGCATTTGCTGTTTACATTGGGCTACTTTGAAAGGATTTTTCCCTTTTTGCTTGCTTTGTAACTTTTTTTTTTTTTTTAAATATCTTTCACTTGGACCGTGAAGGGCTGGGGCCTAAGGAGACAATCTGGACAACTGCCTCCTTTTAGGGTGTTTTTTACTGTGAATGTTAAGACCCCACATAAGACTGTTTATTTAAGAGGTACTTCTTCAGGCGTAAGACATCCCAAACAATACAGAACTGTTGCAAGACTGGTAGAGAGGGAGGAACCTAGTCTGGAGATTTTATTAAAGTTTTTTGTTTTTTTTTTTTTCCCTTTGGAAAGTTTCTCAAGTCTGTGAGGAATTTATAGTCAGAGAGCTCAAGCCCAGACAGCACAGACTAGCTCTTACCTCACTTGCTTGGAAGACTGTAATTGATTCAGGGCTATGAGTATTTTTGTTTTCATATTTTCCTTGGGGAATCTGTAATAACCACGGCTACACCTGGGACACCATGCTGTGAATAAGATAGTAGTCAAGGATACTACAACCGTCTTCCTCAGAGGTTTGGTTGCTATGTCTTGCCCACCATGTGAAATTGACCTTCAAGTCTGGTTTAAAAAGCATTTTTTTCTAAAGATAAAAAATTGTGTGGGGTTCTGCACTTTTTTCTCTGTGCATACGTTTGCTTTGCCATCAGTAATATATATGTCAAAACTCCTGTGATAGGACTGTATGAGAATACATCACCTAATTCATTTTCTCCCATCCTGGGGTTTTGCAGTCATTCCTCAATGTCCTGACTGTGACCTTCTCCCGACACTTACTCAGGTTATACTACAAACATTTGTTGTGTTTAGTATTGATGTAACTGAATGGACTGAGTCATCTGAAAAGATCTCCTCATGGTTGCTGCTCTCCATATACTCTAAGAATCAGGACGGCATGAATAATACAGCAGCTGGTGCTCAGGGGTTCTCCTGCAGGCATTAAACAGCTACACCAAAGGTATAAGCACTGCAGCCTCCTAAAGTGATCAAACCCAAGCAGGACGTGGTGCTGACATCATCCTTAGTATGATGTGGCTTAAGTATTGTTCCCATGGAAACAAGATATCCAACTCCATCACATTTTGTATCTCCTTATAATCGGATGCACGCTAAGATATCAGAGAAAATCCCATATCTCTCAATGCCAGGCTTCTGTGCTTTGCCCTGAATGCATGCAAAAGGTCACACATAAATCTTTGTCTCTTAGGCAGCCATCCAAACCTTTACAGTGAAGTGGGCATGCAACACCTCTCGTGCCATCACTCCTGTACGAGGTGGTTATTGCAGACACTTTTGGGAGGCTGCAATGGGCTGGCCTTGGCAGCTACTTGCAATGTAATTCACATCCTTGGCTAACATCTTTAATACTTAGAGATGCTAAAACAACCCTGGCTGAGCCTCCTGTGGGAATGTGGAAACACTGAGAAACTTTTGGCATTATGGTGCAATCTGTAGCTATTCTATGCAGTTGCTCAGCACCAAGCAACTGCTAACTTCTGGAGTTCCTTAAAGTCCCTTTGGCATCAGCTGCTTGTAGCTAGAGGCAGTGGAAAAGCTATTCCTTCGAGTTGCATCAAACAGATGAGTAATCCAACACTGCTCTCCACCCAAAGTCATGTCCCACGGGAATTCAGGGCAACTTCTAGTGGATTATGATGACACTCTGATGTGTAACTTTTTTATACATCTAATCTCCTGAAACGGCCAAATGCTCTGTTCTGTGTATCACTTGGACATTAAAGCATGCAGAGCTACCAGGGTGCACAGTCATAGCACAAGGGGGAATGGTTTTAAACTAAAAGAAGGTAGATTTAGATTAGATATAAGGAAGAAGCTCTTTACTATGAGGGCAGTGAGGCACTGGCACAGGCTTCCCAAAGAAGCTGTGGATGCCCCATCCCTGGAAGTGTTTCTCTCCCCATATTCAGGTAAAAGTGCAGTCCTGAAATCACTTGCATGTGAAATATTTTTCATTTCTTTTTTAGTTACCACATCCACTGTATGTGTGAGAGAGAAAGGTAGGGTATGGAGAGTACTGTAAAACTCTTCCAAGAAACTGCTTAAAAACTCTCATTACTTTTCTGTTTGTCTTTAGGACAATAAAGAACCAGAAGTCTGTAATGATAGCTCATTTCTGTTGTGACTCAGGTTTTAATGTTCAGGTTACATAGGTGCTAAGATGTATATATTTTTCTCTGTATGTAATTAATGTAAATAAGAAAGCTCTCATGACCCAAGGTGTATACAACTGATAGATTTACTATCCACATCACTATTTTGCTTAGTAACCGAAGCAGTATACAACAGTACAATACTGCAGAATGTTAGCAAATATCTTCCTTAACCTCACAGTCTCAGTCTATGCTGTTGCATTCTGAAGAGTGAAAGGAGTATTTAAGAAACTGGCAGAAATTAGTCGAGTATATGCACTTTTATTTATTTTTTTTAATACAGCAGACAGTCTGAAGCTATAGGGTGATATTAAAAAACAAACAAAAATCCTCACAACAACCTAGTCCTCCATAAATCAGGACAATTAATGACTCTAGGACAATGGCTACCCCTTGATTTATTGCAGCAGGGATGCAGACTACAGGGATAACTCACTGTGCTCAAAATGATGGGTTTGTCTTTGAGAGCCAGCCTAACCCTGTTATCTGTCAACTAGCAGAAAACAAAAACAGAAACAAAAACAGAAACAAAAACAAAAACAAACAAAAACAACAGCACACTAAACAACAACAGAAAAAAAGTGCTCAAACATCTTCTCATAGTTGGTTGGCTACCAGGTGTGTGTAGAGTAAATAACCCCCAGTAGATGCACATCTGAAACAGATTAGAATCAGTGAAACCTCCAAGTTTAGATGCTGTTTCAAAACTGTTCCCTCACGAGGCAATGATCTTTTGAACATAATCAAAATAAAATTAAAAAAAATCAGACATTAGTGGTGTTAGGTATAAAAGGCAATGGCTTCTGCAATTAATTTCTAGTTGCATGCACTCTGCACAGAGAAACAGGTAAAAATAAGAACTTGTCTTACCTCTTCCTGGTGGAGAATGTTTTTCAGCTGTAGAAGGCAGGTAGTTTGTGTAGCTTCTGCAATGTAATTAGAATGTTTACATTTTTTGGCAATCAGAAATGAGCACTTATTCTTGTTATTACCACTGATCTCTTTAACAAGGCTTTTCCCAAGAAATGGTCTTGCGAAGTACTGAGTCTACATCTCTCTCTCTTCCCTGGTACATTCACTCACACAGAGGTGGATTAGAACGCCCAATGAATTAAATGCTCTGCTTGGAGACTTATCAGGGAGAATTAACCCTTTCTACCATACTTGAAATCACTTGATTTTATATCTAGACTGGAGAAAAAAGATTGCAGCAGGCACTACCATTGCTGTCCTTAATGGGACAAGATATTTTCTAGCTCATTAGCATTTAGAAAAGTCTCACCTATTACAATAATTCTTAGGACAGTTCTCAGTTTAACTTGACATGCTTTAATTCTTTCCCAAGAGATTTGAAAGTATCTATTCCAGGAAGACTTGTTCTGGAAGGCAATGCCTAATTTTCCATACATTTAATTTCCATGTAGTGCTTAATATTGCAATTAGAATTTTAGAATGTTGTGTCATTAAAAATAGATGTGCATGACTTAAAAGGCATGTCTTTGCTTATTTTGATACATGGAAAGACAGATTGCAAACAAAATGAATTTAAGTTATTTTACTTGAAATGATTTCCAGCTACAAGACACAAAATTTCAGCAGTAATATCCAGTAACCATGTTTTGTTTGTATCTTTCAAATTAAATAAGACAGTTCTGTTTTCAAAGGGAAGATATTCAGACCCACTGAAAAATGTATACACCATTGTATACAATGTATGAATTAATATACCACATACATATCATTTAATTAAACACAGAAGACCAACTTTTCAATAAATTCTTATGCTTATTTTCAGCGAGACTACCCATAGTGTGAGGTTTTGGATTATCAAAATGCTTATACATGTGTCTAACTTTTACCCAACGTCCCATTTTCTCCTATACCTCACCTTCCTGCATGCCCACTGATGGTTAGGACACTTGTGGAAGCTGGAAGACTTGCATCGTTCAGGCTGAAGATGTTCTGAGCTTGTGTTCTGAATGAGCTGGTGATTGTGTGGAAGGTGGCTGTAGTATCAGGAGCTGCAGCACAGAAGAAGGTAGAGAGATCCGGTCAGGTCTTTCACAGAGTAACTGCTGGAGGTGCCATACATCAGGAATGGACCCTGGCAGAGAAGCAGAGAGGTATCTGAGTGTCCAGTAGGAAAGGATTTGGATTCTAGATGCAACTCTATGGTTAGTTTCCCATTTGGTACTACTGGGTTGGCATATGGCTCGCTCTCAGAAACAAACTTAGGCAGTGCCATACCTGTAAGAAGATACCAAAATGTTCTTATTGTTTCCCTTCCCATTGTCTACAATGTAAACACACAATCTGTCCCAGCAGGCTGCATACTGTGAGATGCCCAGGACATGTTCTTGTTCCCACTGAGGGCTAAGGCTCTGAATTTACTGTTGCCAAAGAGCTATGCAAATAAACAAACAAGAGGGTGTGCAGTACCAGAGACAGAACGGAGGGGTGACCTCTACTAGCATCACTGACTGGGGAACGGGTTTGATGAGAATCTGTAGCTCTTTTGCAATAGCATGTCATCTTCAAAGTATTTTGTACCCAGAACTGAGAGATGAGGACAAACATCTGAAACAGAAGATTATCTCCATTTTACAGATGAAACAAAGTCACAAAGAGCATCAAAGTCAAGATTAGATTCATAGATGTCGATGCCAGAGAAACCATTATGTCTTGTCTGGCATCTGGCAAAATAGAGCAGAGAATTTCACACAAATTACTCCATTAAATCTACAGTCTCTGAGCCTAGAAAAAGACCTCCAGAGCTGTTATAAAGACACCATGCCATCTTTAGGTGAGCTGCCTGCAGGGCACTGTTGGAAGTGCATATCCTATTTTTAGTATGAGTTTATTTCACTTACATCTGCCTTGTCTACTGTTGTTTATTTACAAACAAACAAACAAAAAATATATATATGTCTAAATATCCTCTTTACCTTTTTGCTACCTAGTGCTAATTATCAACATGTCACCTTCTTTGGGGTAATGTATTTCACGTATTTGTTGAATACAACCCTATGACAGTTCAGAAAGTATAGGAAAGAAATCATTTCAAAAATAAATTTTAATAGAATGTTGTTGAAGGGAGAAGACAAGTATAGGGGAAGTTCTTGGGAGGAACCCAAGTCAGCAACAAACAAAAATGTTCTGTAGATAGGAACAGACTTAAGCATGTGCTTGAAAGGTGTGTTGAATTGGGTCTTGGATACCAGATCTGCTGCCAGTTATTGTCAATTAGAAGCATCACTGTTGAGAAGTGATTTGGGTCTTTCAAAATAACACAGTCTATTCTAAACTGTCAGTTCTGTGGCACTTCCCCCTACATCTCTACTTGATGTGTGATTATACTGCAGTTCATCAGTCAGGTTTATTAGGAGGCTTAATTGGATGGCATTAGCTGGCATTTTAGCTATCCAAAGCAGTCGAGAATGCAATCAATTAAAACATCCAAACACATTAATGATGTGGATACAGGGCAATTTATGTAGATGGCTAATTACCTGTTTTCTTCAGTAAGTAGACTTTATTGCCCAAGAATGGACAAATGATGCATGAGAAAAAAAGAAACAGCATTGCAAATATCATGTTGGCAAGGTTGCAGAAAATAGAAAACAAATGGTGAAGTATAAATGTTTCTGTTGTTAAAACTCCATATTAAAAGAACTAACTCTATATTGTTACCGGTACTCAAAGATGTTCCTAATATTGTAAGATTTGAATGTGATTTTTAGAGAATGTAGTGAGTGTATTACCAGTGTCTGAATCTTATATGACATTTGAGGTTTCTAAGCAATCAAGATGCTCCATAAAATGGTCATTTTAAGTAGGAAAATAATAATCAGTCTGTTTTTCATTTCATCCACTACTGATCTGGATCTAAAACTGTGGCTCTCCTGTGACTTCAGATCCCTATGCATCATGCTACATGACACCCATGAAGTATATCCCCTAGGCCGCGTTAGGCATACACAACACTGACCTGGAGACAAAAATACAACTGAGGGGCATAACAAAATGCAGAACTGGAATGGAACAGAATCCTCCTCCTGTGTTTCCTGCTCCCTCCTATACTCCCCCTCTGGCTTTACTGCTAGAATTTCTCATTTACTGTGACACAGTTCAGGAATGAGACATAAAAACCTATCTGATACTGTTCTTAATTTCCTTTACAGTCTGTGGGAAATCCTTACACTAGTTTATTCTCTATAACACTTGATTTTTTTGGAATCATGTAGGGAACTTACAAATACAAAAATGATTGGGTGGAATGGTGAGACCCCTACACCCACAGCTAATCTGGGAAGTGAAACTTGGCTTTGCATTGTATGCCGAACAAGTACTCGGTGCTCCTCAGGACCACAGAGTAGACCTGTCAAGGTCTGTGGTAGGTCTTGGCCATGCATCATATATCCAAAGTAAAATTTCTAAAATAAATTGTAAATGAAATACAGCAATTTGTTCCCAACCTGTCCTCACCGCTTCTCAACTGCTGAACACTACAAACGGTGATACCATCCTTGTCTCCTGCCCTCCAGGCACTTCAGTGACCACACAAACCACTGGTCCTGTACTCGGGGTGTCAGAGGTGTACACAACTGTGAGGCAGGTGCAGGTCTGCTGTATTCTTTGGTGTCCTACAGAACAAATGAATACGGAATAGTCATTTGTGGAAGCCACAGCAGGTGCAAGAGAGAAGAGCAACCCCATCATGAACCCCACAGCTCTGGAGTTCTGCGCCTTCAAAGTAATCCTGAAGGTGTCATTGAGTAATGGCTGACTGAAGCAATGGGTTCTGACATAGACTAGTTTAGCTGAAATATGATTGAAATAGCCAAGACTCCAAAGGCAGGCTACAATGCCAGTGATAATTTCATGTAACACATTAAATTAATGATGGCAGTGACTCCTCCGAGCCCTGGCAAATTAGAAATTGCTTGATGCAGAAGCAGTACAATGATAACACAGTTAATCTTCCGCAGAGAAATGATAGTAAAAGAAATGGCTTTTAGATTAGCTGTCATTAAAGTGAAACATCTGCCTCTGCAAGTCAAGTGGAATGTCCTCACTTATAAACACAGAAACTCATTAAAAGTTACTGGGTCTGTGTGGCTGTAAGCCAGAGACACATTTCCACCATGATGCAAATCTGGGAAGCTCAATGGATTAAACTGAAATTCAGGAAGATGACTTCCCAGGCAATATGTCAGCTTCAAAAACACATTTGATCCGTGGCTGACATTCTTCAATTCTCTTAGTACCTAGGAGCACTTAAGTAACTGAAATTGAAAAAACAACGGGGGTGATATGAGTTTAAAGGAAAAAAAAAATCTTTTGAAATCAGAAAAGTTCAGTTTAGCTCTGTCTGAGCTCTGAGAAAAGCTTCCAGTTGAATATTTAATCCCAACCAATCATTTCTAAACTGTTCCTTGCCTGCTCGACTGCGGCATATGAAGTCAGGAAACTTTACTTGTATAACCGTGTGTTTGTGACAAATATTCTCACATCTGGTATCCCTTTTATGTGTTTGTAAGAAATCTTGAATATTTTATAAAGCCAAGACTGGCAAGAAACAATCAAGCTTTCAAAGCCTCCCTTGTTCATTACCTGGCGACAAGGTGCAGCAAGGTATTCTTCTTTCAGCTTCTCTGCCTCCCCATGTAGATGAACTGCAATTATTACAGCCTAGCTGTACATTGCTGAGGTTGAAGAAAACTTCAAAGGAATGAAATTCAGAGGGAGCAAAGGGATATTTGTTAGTACCTGCATGCAGCTCAGAGTTGCATAAACTACAGGTGTTTAAGCTTTCCTTGGGATGAATGTAGGTTTCAAATTGGTATCCAGTTCTACTGTTGACACGGGCTGATCAGGCCACATTCCCTTCCTGATTATGCTAGTGTTGACTCATAAATATGCTTGAATTCTTTGTAGCTATCCAACGTTTACACCAGCATGCTCTAAGAATGTCCTGAAGTGTGTTGCAAAAGAGACTTTCAAGGAACAGGTATTACAATAGTTTCTTCTGAAAACAATTTCAGCCATCAGCTGCAGGCACAGAATGAGTAACGTCTCTCAAAGCAGTTGGAAACAGCTCCATAGTCTTCCAAATTGCAGCTTAACCTTAAAGAAACATGTAGAAGTGATCACTGGAGTTTCTTCTATCCAGATTTGTCAGTCTGGAAGTGGAAATAATATCCTGTTAGAAAATGGCATGTATATAATGAGATGGTTGGCAATTCCACCGAATGGTCCCAGGCCCTGAAAGGGGCATGGCATCAGATAAGAATGAGATTTATCGGCCTGGAGTGGAAGGGAGATGGTTGTTGAGAAGTACTGATGGATTTCTGGTGCATAACTATTGCTGGCTGGGGAGACTGGGTTGAAAGGAAAGCAGCCAAGGCTAGCTCCCTAGTGAGAGCAATGCCCTCTCCAACGGCTGCTGTGATAGCTTGTTTAACATTGCAGCAGTCTGGCTAGAGCCAGACTCAAAAGCAGTGATGCTATTAAGGCATCTAAAATGGTCCTCACAGCCTCCCTAGCACTGCCTGAAGGATCACAATTAGCCTCAGAGTTATATCTACAGCCAGTAATGATGACTGTATTAGAAAATAGTACTCTGGAAGGACTCCGGTGGTTTTTGATTATTTTTTTTTTTAAAGATACTGTCTTGAGGCAAAGCACAGCAACAGAGTGGTGAAGGTATGTGAATGTGAAGGCATAGGCATGCTTTTGGCCATTAGGTGCATGGGCTGGGCAGTAGCTGAAATAAATGGGTCATATTTAATCCTGCCTGCTCCTCAGGAGTCCGGGAAATGAGTGTCAGAATGGGTTGTGCCAAGTGTGAAATTGTGCTAGGCATGCATAATGCAGCAATGCTGCTCATCAAACCCCTCTCACTGTGACTAATCAGAAAGATCTATTTGATATTCCAAGAAATTAGTTGGAAGAGCAAGCCCATAATGGAGAAATAAAGAACAAATCAGAAGCCTAGGCACAAACAGAGATAAGGGCTTTGATCGCAGTGGTTTAATGTGCACAGAAAGGGGACAGAGAAGATAAAAGAAACAAATAAAAATGCTGATTAGAACAGTTTGGATCCACTGAGAGAAGCAGCCATTAATCTAGACCATGACTAACAGATAAGAAGTTATATGACTTCCTGGTGCTTGAAAAAATAGCAGTCTTAGGCACCTGAGAGAATTTTTTTCCTCAGCATAGCTCTATAGCAGTCTTATAGGGGTGAATTTAGCAAACTAAGCTAGCCTATTTTTATATAACGTAAAGACCTGGGTCTTTAAGAAAATCTCAGTTCACTATGAACGACATACTAAAATTCAGAAAGTTGGTTCTGCTTCTCTCAGCAGAGAGGCCATTAATCCAGTAGGCCACTGTTTTCTTCTCTTTTTGATTTCAGCCCTGACTCTTTTTTCAATTCTTGTACTGATCCTCCTAACTGTCAGCATGGATAACTCGGAGGAGAAGCAGATTCTTGGTCTCTCTGTAATGAAATTACTTTACTCGTGTGCAACTGAGTGTCTGTGTGTCTAGACTTGCATGCTCTCAGTGTTGTCTATACAACATCTGCAATACTAACTGTGGCAAAGGAGAGACTAAACAGCGTGAGCACATTATTTGGACAGTGTAAAAGCCACTGAAGGATCAAACTGTTCAAGAGAAAAAGATCAGCCAACTGGTATTGAATCAAACTCACCAGTGAAAGAGGAAATGTTAGCAGAACAGCAAACATGAAGCTCTAAAGAGGCTTATTATTCCAGTCAAACACCCAAAACAAAAATAAAGCTAAAGAATTCCAAAGCCCCAAACAACTATGTATAAAAAAAAATCAGTATGAGATGGAGAAATTCCTATTTTAAATGCTATTTGAAAAAATAAAATAAAATAAAACAAAACAACAACAAAAAAACAGCAGTTCTTTCTTTCAGCTTGTGTGTGTAGCTGAAAGTTGTTTAAGGACTTAATTTCACACTTGGAAATAAACTTTTCTATAGCATTTTGATGCCAATTAGGAACAAAAAGTACTCATCAATGTCTGTATGATTAGAATCAGAGTAACTTTTATTGACTTTGAAGGAAAGAAGCCCACACTTACCTGTCTGTAGTACAGCTGTCTCTGTCCCCCAGAAAGCAAGGTATTAGTCACTAGGTTGGATGTTTCATCTCTGCTGAATCTTATCCTTCATCTTATGTTGCCTGGGTCATCAGAACAGTTTGCTTTGCATTTGTACTAACCCGCTTACTTACGTTGCTGCTGATTATTGCAAATCCATTAGAATACGACAGCAGTTCCTTCCATTCAGGAGTGGGATATTTAACTGGTGTAGCACCTGATGCTTCACAACTTAAAAACACATTGCAAATGTTACTTTTGAGCAAACTTTTTGGCCTACAAAAATAAGGTTACCTAGTTGCGCAGTATGTGTTAAAGCTAATCAGATAAGTAGCAAGGAAATATGTGGTCATTATTTCATAAACTGCAAGCTACTTGACTGTTTTCCTTCACTTTGATTGGAATCAATGTGTTAGGGAATTAATTATTCGGTTTAGCCAGATGAACATATTCTTCACAAGGCTTATGTACATCCACAATAATTTTAAAGAATACTGAATAATGAATGGCATTTGTCTTTTTCTCAGAGCTCCCTTGGTCAGTTTTGTTTCACTATCTGAAATTTTCTACTTCTAGTCTTGCTGTGCCACATTCAGTGCCATGTTCAATTCCATATTTATCATGAGCTTCTTGTCCTTCCCTTATTCTTGCAGCCTGGCAAACAAACAAGAAAAAAACAGTCACTGGAAAATTCCCAAATGGACAAATTAATGTATGCTACAGCCTGATGCTTCTCGCTTGAGTCTTGTTTTCAGTTTCTTAAGTTCAGGATTATTTTTATCAATTTTAAGGCCATAATCAGTGATTTTCCAGGCCTCTTCATAATGCTGCATTTCAAAATTGTATTGTGCAATCTTATGAAAAGTTCTGGCTAAAGTTTCACTGCCAGGTCTATTCACGATGCTGCACAATGCTATAGATTCATCCAACTGCAGTGCTTCAATATATTGCTTAACTGCTGCTTCTTCCTCTGACACTGACAACAGCAGGAGTCCTTTTGAACAGTGGTCCTGAACTCGTGTTCTCAGACTGTTAGAGCCATGGTTCTGGATTACTTTCTCCATATCTTTTAAAGCTTTGTCATATTTTTTCAGGTGCATAAGGCAAGCAGCCCTCTGTCGGAGGTATCTTGGATTATCTTTGCTTGTCAAGATAGCCAGGGTAAAATAACCAAGAGCCTTCTCATAGCGATATTCTTTAATCAGCACATTTCCTTCTTGCACTGCTACCTGTGGACATAAAGTTACTTAATATTAGCTATTAGAAGTTGGTGTGTGTGTGTGTAAATTTCTGCCACAGCCTGCTCTAACAGGTGACCACAGGGAAATTGTATTTTCTGATCAGTAAAGAGTTAGCCCCATGTATTGCCCCACAGATATTTGCACCAGCTAATAATGAAAGATGATTTCTACTGAAAAGGTTCCCTGAGCTACAGCAAAACAAAACAACAACAAAAAAATAGCCAACTAGTGGCTTAGCCCATGAATAATCTCAAGTGCTAGTGAACTATCTGCTATTACCTGAAGGGAAAAACAACAACAAGAAAATAGAGAAGGCTGAGCGAGCCACATAATTTTTAGGCTTATAAAAGTCAATAAAGAAAACTCCATTAGAACTATTTGCCTCAAATGGATTTCTCATTATTTCCCTTTATTGGTAATAAACAAAGCTTTTAACATGCTGCAGCGGCTTGAATATTTAAGTGACAAACAAGACTGCCACCAGCAGCTTAGGTCTTACAGAGCACTGAGCCAAACAAGCTGAGACCAAGCAGAGGATAAATGTTTTCATCAGTCCCATTCCTCGGGTTATCATATTGCCTTCGGGTGCTGGTGGCTACCCAAACTTTAGTTAGCCCAGCCACTGTCTCAGTAGCTACACTTGAGCACTCTCCAAAAGCCACATGTCAGGTCTTCTACAGTCCGCCCGTTTACCTTGTCTTTGTATTTTAATTGCTTAGATTAGCACTGCTTGATGTTTAATGCAACAAAGGAAAACAGGTTCTTGGTGAAATAGAACAATATTGCAGGTCAGTCTGAGAAACTCATCTCAGACCTGTGACATGAAATAATTCAGCCACTCCTAACAATTTAGGAAGAACTCTACCCCATTTGCCACAAAATGATACATATGAATACATAAATGAATTTCTATTAGAGAATCTCTCAGCTTCCACATATAGAAGTAGACAGGACCTCTCCTCAAATAGTGTAAAACATTGGCTTTAATAATTCTGGCCATAAATCATAAGGCAGCCTGTCCAAAACCATCAGATCTCTGAATATAATTTAAAAAGCAGAAAATTTAGTTTGTATTTTCACATGTTTTTAAAGCAAGTAGTCAGTGCAAGTGTTTTCTTAGTGGTGGGACTTTAACAAGGGCTTGAGGAGGAACTAACTGCATCTGCATGTTCTCTGACAAGGGAACAGCTCTTTCCTAGAAATTCTTAAGTTCTAGATCACATCGTTCATTGTGCAGTTCCTCAAAATACCTTCTGCTGATGGTTTAATTTGGACACGGGCTATATCATTTTTAAGATTGCTTCTGTAGGAATCAGCTCTGGACATCCTATGGCATGTCAACAGAATCTGCAGCTCCGAGGATCGGGGCAAGGAGCTGGCAATCAGTCACACCTAACCTCTGACATAGGAAACTGAAGGGTTGAAGCTGCACTAGCAGCAAGCAAACTCCCTTCCTCTGACCTTTTGGAGTTTAATAAATCTTTCAGATTCCTATTCCCATGTGGCTCTCCCAGTTGTTTACAGATTCCTTAGCATAGGACCCCTTGGGCTATAAATAATGCAAGAATTTTATCACTTTGTTTTCATGAAAAAAAAAAAGTAGTACATCAAGGAGCTCTCCTTCCTCCACCCTTTCCTATGCAGCTCATGTCGGATTATTTTTAGCTTTTCAGACCAGACTCCAGGATAATGATGATACATTTCTATAATACCCTTAATCTCCAAGCACTGCTCTGCTAGAGACACGCTGTGGGACACTGGGTAAATCCCTAAACTCTTCGGTGCTTCAGTCTCCTCATTTGTGAAATGGAGGTAACAGAAAGAACACTCTCCCCCTGCAGTGTAGTTAAGAGCCATGGCACAGTAAGGACACTGTTGTTTTTTGACACAAATTCTCTCTAAGCTCTTTGCTTTTATGAGATCTTCCTTTCACACAAACTGGAATAACCTTGTGGGCAAAAGAAAAGTCCTACCAGAAAGATCCTTTGTGGTGTTGTATAGGTGAATTAGCCAATTCCTTCCCCACCCAAGCAAAGTACATATTTATCCCCTTCGTCAAAAAATGAGTATCAAAAATAAACCACAACAACCATTACTGATTCTGGGCTAATCAGTAATAAAAACAATCGTGCTCAGTAATCTTCGCAGATTAGAGAATATAGAAAGAGACCCCAGGTGCTTGAGTTCAAATGTTTACTTGGTTTGCACAAAAAGCCTAAGATTAAAGATTAAAAAAAATTACTCTTATTTTACTTGCAACACAGGTATTCAGTTCCAATCTTTAAATCTGTCCAGCCACCCCCACACCCCCACTCTCGCGTCATGGAGAAATCTTTCATGATAAATAACCACCAGTAAGGGGTTTAATGCCAGACCATTCCACAGCTGACAAAAAGTGCCTCTCCTCTTTTAAAGGTTTCACTAATCTGTACCACCAGTGAGTTCCTAATACCTCAGTTCAGTTTAAACTGTACACATTTTTTTATCTTATTGTCAGCATAACAACCCCTCTGCATTTTCTCAGAAAGCAGCATGGACGGACTTAGCTGTGAGACTTCCACACAGGAAGAGCGATGCAGCAGCAAGGGAAATTCAGCTGTAAAACTTATCTTCATTTGTAGACGCCTCCTCAGGGCCTTCATAGACACATTCTTGAATGTACCGTTATCAACTTTATATAGTGAAAGATTGCAAATTGGCTCTGAAATCTCCCAACTCTTCCCCAGAAGACTGAACTTTCTACATTATTCTGAAGAGAGGGGCTCTTTTCTCTGTAATGGTGTATATCTAGGGACTGGTAAATTAATACTTGTTTACTTATATCCTCCTGCTGTTTTGCTAAAATACATACAAAGTACTCTTCTCTAGATGCATTTAGTATATCAGCATGTTGTTTGTTTTATAACCTGGGAGAAAGCATAACAATATAGCTTCTCACCAGGGTACACGGAATCTACAAATTGAATAAAAGGAAGCAAACTGATTCTCAGAACACAGAGCTTCTGGGTAATCAGAATTGCAGATGCTTGAGTGAATGTTAAAACTCCTCACCATCAATCTGACCTTGTCCTTTCTCATTGTTGGAGATGCTTTCTCAGAGCTGGATGCAATTTGGGGGAAAAATGTGGAAAAAAAGGGTGAAAAATAAATACTCCATGGGAATAGAGCAACATTCTACTTCTGTGTCAAACAGTTGTAGCTAAGAAAACCAATACCAAACCTCCCCAACCTCGAAGGTATTTTATAAAAATGTGAATATATTTACAATTCTGAAGTTACACGAGTAAAAAGGATTGAAACATTTTATGTGATTGAATCAGAACCTTCAGTTTCATCTCAGCAGGAAAATGAACAAAACATGAATTCCCTTTCCCCATTAGTCAGCTACGTGCACCATGTAACTCATACAGAGTACAATATTAACAACGATCTTGTTAAATCTCTAGCTCTCCCTCACATCGCCTGCATATTAGCGGTGGGATTAAACAGGCTGCGTGCTAGGGAGACCAGCAAGAAATTCCCCCAAGTGGTAAGAAGTGGTAATGATGAATTATTAGAGACTGAAGCAAGGTCACTGCAATGAAAGTTGAATCCAAATTCTCAAATCTACTCTGACTGGCTGGAGAGAAGGATGGAGGAAGAAGCCAGTTTATGTGTTATTCTTCTGATAAATGGTCTTCCCACATACTTCTGTACAGTTTCTGTAAAAAACACTTCTGTACTTCTGTTACTTCCCACTTCTTTCCCCGCTGAATCTACCAATGAGGCAACAAAAAATGATTGTACCTGAGAGAGATGCTGCTGTTGCTTAGCATCTACGAAGTTCAGGAGAAACCTCAGCTCCCTTTCATCTTTCCTAGCTAGGATGCTGAATGAGTGAGCTGCCACTGGCATGTTCCTCTTCTTCAGCTGCAACACAGCCAGTCTTGCATTAGCAAACTCATCAGCACGAGAGTGGTCAAATGCTTCCTGAAGGTGAACCAGGGCCTCTTCATACCTTCCTGTTGGTTAATACCAGTACAAGGTATGTAACCCATTCCACGGGGAGAAAGAGACATCAATAAACTTTACTAAAGCAGACTATTTGCAGTTCAAATCTAAGGGTACTATAATTACTTTGTACCCTCTCCTGAAACTTTTGCAAACTTCTCTCAAGAAGTCCTATAAAACAAAATACATGCTCCCGTTGCCACGGAACATTTACTTCTTGTGAATTCACTAATCATTCACTTATTCTGATGAGCTATGTAAAGAATTAGTGCTTACCATATGCAGTCAAAACATCTGTATAGAAGATGTGATACTGTGCATCCTTGCAAATTTTGATTAGTGCTCCTGCAATCACGAGAAGGTCCCTGAGGGTCCTTCGTTCCTTCGAAAGGTCTTTAGTAGCAACAAGCTCAGCTAACACAGTCCTGCCATGCTGAAGAAGCCACTGAGCGATCAACTCCCGGGCTTCATGCTTTAAAGACAAGATTGCTGGGATCACTGCTCCTGCCTCTGCCTTCAGTGCTGAGATCAAATCTTGTACTGCCTCCTATGTAGAAACAAGACCAAAAATGAAATGGTGACAATAGCTACGCATTGATTTTTTTTTCCTAATTCTCTCAGTTCCCAGCTGTTCCACAATCAAAGCAAGGGCATTCACTGAGCTAATTCTACAAGAAACTTGACTACAGTGAGTCCATGACAAAGGCTGTGGTCTCTAACACTGATATTGCTTAATACTGCCAGAAAATTCACCAGCAAATCATACAGTGATAATACCTTCTGCTGCTTCAGAGCAAGGTAAACGAATCCTCGTCCACTCAGAGCTTGAACGTTCCTAGGGTCCTCCTTTAGGACAGCATTAAAATCAAAAATAGCAGTTTTCTTCTGACCAAGGCGCCCGTAACACTGAGCCCTGATGAGGAGGCAGTCTTCAGCAGAGCCACCTGGAAGAGAAATGCAGCCATGCTTACCTGAAAGGTCTCAAGTCTAATGGTCTAAAGTAAGGTGCAGTAAAATCCCACTGTGTGCAGAAACTAAGCCCCACCAAAGGGCTTCAAGCAGGCTAAGTGAAAATGATGTAGTAGATATACATGTTGTGGAGTGCTGGTTGCAGGGCTGAAAAGTAAGCATTTTATTCAGACCTTTGGCAAGGGTGAAATAAGTGGTGGAATTCAGCCAATGATTTTTCACTTGGTGAAGTCTTAGATGTGTTTTCTGGAGTGCATTACAAAGACAAGGCTGCTCTGATGTTCCGAGTCTTGTGGTGTACATTTCTCACTTACAGATAGATGGCTGACAGTAGAAACCAGTGCACCTTTATAGGCTAATAAGCGACAGGCAAGTCTGGAATAATAAAAAAAGCCTGGGCTGCCGTATGGGCAAACGTCCTTGTCAGGGCATATACATTGCTACTAAGATGAATTTTTCAAAAAATAAAAAGTCTGCATGCTATAAACAGAAGAATCAGTTCTGGAAAAAGCTAAAAAGATATGTGTATGTAATATTTATATACATAGGTATTTAAAAAAAAAAAAAAAAGTTCTAACAGGGTTTACAGAAAGCCAGGGCACTTTTCTGAGAGTAGATGTATGGCTGCAATTTGATTTATAACTCTAACTGTCCTACTGTGACTGAACTCTAACTTTCCAGACAGGAACAGGAACCACACTGTGCCAGGCACACCACAAACACAGGCCTTACTTCAAAGAGTCTTCAGTCTAATTAAACAAGCCAAAATAACGTTGCAATAAAAAAATGAGTGGAAAAGAGAATCAAAATCATAAAATCACACTGCTAAAGTAGTTCAAAAGCTTCCTGGTTTCTAATAAAACAAATACACATGTCAATAAACATTATCTCTCCTCAAACAGCCACAACTGCTTTTCTGATTGCCTCAAGGCCTCAGCAAGAGCGAGCCTCCTCAGAAACAGTGAAAGGAAGCAAAAGGAGTGGCCTGCAATTATTAAACACTCAACCACACTATGCAGGTGATTTTTTTCAGCCTTCTCTGGAATACCTAGACTCACACAGCTGATAGTACAGAGAAATACATTTTCCAGCTGTAATGAAAGAGCTTCTGTCAATTTTTGAGGAAGTCTGGAAAGTATTGACATTTGTTATTCTTGAGGACCTCTAAAAACAGCTTTGTAATGCTGCTATGGAATGCAGTAAAAGTAAGATGAGGCTATTTGTTGTAAAAGGGCATGTCTTCGTATCTCCACAGCTATCCCACTATCACAGCTGTCTCCAGAGACAACATTAATGTGCCACAAATGGAGGCAACCTACCAATAACACAACCACTGCATAAGGATCTGAGCTGGATTAGGATCCAATTCATTAGAGGTAATCCTTGGAGATTTTGGTATGTTGGCATAGGAGCAGCACAAATGAGAGAAGAGAGCTCTAAGAGGAAGGTACGTGAGGATGGAAGCACAAAGCCATTTGGCTGTTTTAATTAAGTAGAGTCAGAAGGTACATGCTGTTTTGGATAAAACAGGAATCCAGATGGGACTGTCTAATTTACTTCCACACTTCATTTGCACTGGAAATTGCATATAAGATTATTTTTCTCTGCTTTCATATACATGCTGCCCAAATGAAAAAACATATAGCTGTCGATGAAAAGTATGGTCCGTTCATCCACTGGATGCAAAGCGTGCATCCCTCCCCCATCCATATGCCCCTTCCTTTCAAGGCATTTTTGATGAGGATCTTAATTTGCCCAGGACTGCAATCAATAAACGTGGCATCTCAATACTGGATGATAAATTATCAGTGCCACTGTAAATATTTTTTTATCAGGCAAATGCAGCATCTTGCACAGCTGCCTGCAGAGATGAGCCAGCAGACAGGCCCCTAGCAATTCTTTTACAGTAATGAGGCTTTTTCTCCCTCCTGTTATGCTCCAAAACTTCTGTACTAAAGGTTATTATCGCTCTGGAGCTCTATCAATTGGCTCCCATAAAGACAATGTCTATTTCTTAACAAGCATCTGTTCTAGCAGGTGGGGGGTTGATAAGCTGGAATGCACAGGCTGTGAAATGGAACCATCTCAAAGCAATTAACAGTTTTCTTTTCCATTTTCATAAACCAATGTCTCTTCTTCTCAATGCTGCTGTCATAACATTTGCTCAGAGTGAAAGGCAGATTACCATAAAAATATGGTTTTGCTTGGAACATGCCAGAAGCATTTCCATATCAGCCTAATCTCTCTCCTTAGGAAAAGCTGGGATAATGATGCGTGTAAGTGGGTGCATTCACTCTTTTGCACTGGAACCACACATTCATTGGTGTGTTGGAACAAGAAAGCAGGTTGTTTCCTGCAATGACTTATCTACAGCATGCTCATTATGAGGAGCAGGAGGTACCAAGTCAATTTCACTGGCAGGAAGATTTTCAGGGTACTAACTGATGTAACACACTATGGCTAAACAGGACCCTGCTACCTCGAAACTGCTGATCTAAAATGGGCCGAAGTTGAACCTGTTGCAGCAGCCTTTCCAAATCACTTACCAGCTAGCACTTCCCCTAAAAGTTACACAAAATAAATCGGATGAGGGCTTCCTCTTTCTTCTGAATCTGGGACTTCCTTCATTTAGATGACTTTGTGAAGTGGCCCCTCATTCAGTCTTTTAAGGACTAACTGCTCACAGGACCAAATTTCCCTTTCATTTATCACAAGTTTGACTTTAACCTCTTTAAGAAACAATTGTGTTTTAGAAGAAGCTCTCATCTCTTTCTAGATCAAATTTGATTTTCTGGGAAAACTCTGTTTTTAGACAAAAATAGGATCAAAAAGCTCTGGCTTTTCTTGCAATTACCAGCTCTCAGCCTTGCTTCAGTCACCTGTATGCAGTTACTTGATGAAAATCACATTTGTGGAAGGGAAAGCAATCCTGCAGGATTTCCTTGAGACATTTCCCCCAGTTTTGAGCATGTATATGTTGCTGTGATAAAACTGCAAGTCTGCATCAAGTATACAAAAATCCCTCTGCTACTCTGCTTTTCCTTTACCATCAAAGAACAGTATTACACTGCTAATCCTAAAAGGGTCTTTTTAAAAACTTGTACCTTTTTAAGTCTACTGTTTCAGTCTTCTCATCAGGGAAATGATGGATGGGAATTGTTTGGACATGCTTGCCTACCCACTGATGTGATTTCCCATAGAAGTACATCTCCTACCCACAGCTTTATAATTTTACCTGAAGCAATGATGGCAAAAGAAAGATAGGCAATGGCCTCTTTGATGTCAGCATCTTTCTGTTTGTTCTTCAAGATGGCCAATGCTCTGAAACGGCAGTGAGTTTCCATCAGCTTCCGATCTTCATCTTTGAAAATGTCCATGATTGGCAGGAGGCAGGAGGTATCGCCAATTTTGATCACTTTCTTTAGCAGCTTAACAATGGGAGAGAAAAAATAGGAGAGACTGACATGAAAAGATAAATGAAGTTAAGAACTGCTAAAGCTAGAAATACTTCTGTCTAGGGATACAAGTATGCTCTTTCCCAATGCTTCCCCATGTTTTACTGGGGTGCTGGCTTTCGTCTAGCCACAGACTATGAATCTCTTTTATTATGTGGAATTATTATCTCTTTTATAATGCGGAAATCATTTTAGTGGATATATTGATGCTGCTTTGGTTACTTTGGGCAGAATCAGCTGTTTGGACTGCCAGTTAACTTGCTATAAATGCAGCTGAACCACAGGATGATTGCTCCAAAAAGAGAAAGTTTCTGTGGAACAGGACTTCACTGAAACTTTTTGGTTGTAAAATTGAAACTAGTGAATTCAGTGAAGTGCCTCACCTTTCTTTTAGTACTGCTGGGAAATGTATAGATTCAAATCCACGAACTACTGTCCTGGAGAAGAATCTTGCCTGATATATGGTATCTTTGCCTCCATTCACTAGAGTGAAAATCACCAAGCAGTTTTTACTAAATTTAATAAGGAAAAGAATCAAAAGGTGTTCCCTCCAGTAAAGCAAATGTGCTTAAGCAGGTAGTCAACATTCAACTCTAGGCCAGAGAAACCAGAACGACAAGAACATCCTGATGCACCAGACATATACATAGAACTTATTTATCTGTCTATTTTGGATGCTAGCAAGCAGGTTGAACAAAAAAGTTTTGTTGAGAAAATTTTGGTGACATATATTCCATCCAGAAGTTGTAGCAGAAGCTGCTGATAATAATCTAACTTCCAGGGCCTAGCTGCTGACTCTAATACATGACATTCATGAATAGCTTTCCAAAGGCAGCATATTATACAAAACCTTTATTTTTCACAGGGAATGGTGACAACAAAACCAGAGAACTTTTTTGGCTAGCACAATTTATCTGGGATTTTAAAAAATACAATAGTTCCCTCTGATGGCAGAACCTGGTAATTCAACTTTGTAATCCTTGGTAGGAGAATCAACACGTTGGAATTTCATCCATGGTATAAAGCACAAGAAAGAAAACTGCAGACTGTTATTTGAGCTGCTGGTTTTTTGTTTGTTTTTGTTTATCACAACTCACCATACCATCACTGATCAGCCTTTCATTCTCCCTGCTAGCCAGGTGCTCCTTACCTGGTTGCCATCATACAAGAAACCCTTCTTCAATTGAAGAAGTGCGAGTCTAGCCAGGATGGGAGATCTTTGTGGATTTCTGGAGAGTGCTAGCAAGAGTAGTTTGTGAGCTTCTTCTACCCAGCCCATCTGGTACAAAGCATCAGCACAAAGGATCTGTGATGCTTCATCAGAAAGATCCAGTTCCACCAAGAGAGAAGCCAGCTGGTAAACCCCAAGAGCATCCCTGAAGGAAAAAAAAAAAAAAAAAAGAGAGAGAAGTAAAGAAAGAAAAAGACCATGTTCAGGGAAAATGCTAACAACAATAACTGAGCCTCTTTGTCTCATCTGGAAGCTAAGACACAGTCTAGTATCAAAACGGATAATACATTTTACCACATCCAACACCACATAAATCTCTTGCCACTTAATTCTATAATTATTACCCCTCTATATAAAAATACGTTCTTAAGCAGCTCTAGATCTAAAGAAAGGCTGACAATGTGTGATTCATACCTGTGGTTGCAGCTGATACTGCAATGGGAAAGGAAAACCTAACAGTGATAGTGACATCTATCTAGTGGCCCGCTACATCCTTCAGTTCAGAGCTGAGAATGAAAGGAGCCAGCTAGCACTAACAAATCTGTTTTATTTTGGGTGTATCGACTCCTTTAGAGGAGAAATCTCTGTCATATTCCATCGAGCATTTTGTTCACTCCTAGCTCAGGCCAACTGGTGTATCACAGATTAACTTCCATATAAAGATTGAGCTGATTTGGCTACGTGGATCCCGTCACTTTACAACATACCAGCAGAAAGGTATTTTGCTGGAATAGCCTCACCTATGAAGTTTTATTTCAACCAGTTATGTTAATTAGGAGCACTTTAAAAGGGTCTAAATCCTATTCTCAGCTATCTGAATCAAGTACCCTCCCTACTACTCAAGTCACTCTGCTGGGAATCTGTTCAGCCGTGTTTGTTTTTCTGTCCCCAGGCTGAACTGCCTCCCGGGTACCTCTTCTTCTGGAGCATCTTCTGTCCTTCTTCTTGGAGAACCTTTAGCAGCAGTCCTCTTTGGTTCCATGGCACATACGACTTGATTGTGAAGATGGTTTCTTCCAGCTTTAACTGGCAAGCTGTGATATAATCCAGGGCTGTCAAGTAGTGGCTGCCACCAGAAATCCGGATAAGTCCACGCCCACATAAGGCTTTAATACAACTGCTGGGATGTGGGGAATCATGCTCGATGACTTTTTGAAAGTCCTGCAGAGCTTGCTGCTGGTTCTGAGTGTGGAGGCAGCAGAATCCTCGCAATGCTAGGAGAGTATTGTAATACGTTTTCTGCTCTGCTGCTAAGAGATGGTCACAGATTTCCAGGGCAGTTCTGATGTGTCCATGCAGGAGATGGCAGTCTGCCAGCCGAACACTGAGCTCACGTTTGGACCCTGGGGAGATGTGCAGGAGGAACTGGACTGTCTGGATTACAGAAGGGAGAAGTTCAGTACCATGATTGCTTCTGAGTTCAGGTCGAGCACGCACAGCCTCCCTGTATGCTGCAAACTTCACCTCCAGGACAGTTCTGGCCTGTTCTTCTATCTTCTCAGTATCAGGTGGTGAGAAAAGCTCTTCAAAGTGCTTCATTGCCTGGGCAGGGGTAGCTGCAAAGGCTTCTGCTAAATCCTGGATCATTTCTTGCATCCGTCCACCCAAGAAGAAATATGCAGCAGCCCGTTCCAAGAGCAGACCCAAAGCTTTCTCATCTCTGAGATTATTACCTGTTGACAAACCCTTAAGGGCCTTGCTACAAACTGCCACACACTCCTCAAATTTGCTTTTCTTAAACAGGTAATCTGCCTGCATTCTGCAAACGCAGATATCATCTGGTGCCACTGCAGACAGGAAGTCATAGCAGTTGCCCAGCCATTGCTCCAAGGATCTACAATCCGGGCTTTCTTTCTGACATGTTGAGAGAAAACTAGAGAAGGCCTGGATGATCTGTGGCAGGTGTTCTCTTTGCCTTTTACACACATAGGCCACTGCCTCAGAGCGATGCATCGCAAATGCTTCAATATAGTCCACAACTCCCTTCCTTATTTGTGCCCCTGACAGCACCCATGCCAACGCCCTCAGCAGCAGCAGTTCCATCGAGTGCTTTGGGTTAGCCTTGAGCAGAGTACTGCATTTACTCACCACCTCCTCTGAGCATCCTCGTCTGAGCAGGGTCTCCAGTTTATGTACCAAGGACACCACATTGTCAGGATTTACGGTGGAGAGAAAGGCAGCAGCTATTTCCACTTTGAGGGACACAATGTCCAAGTTCTTGCTCTGGATCTTGGGAATCTGACTCTTGTCTTTGCACCACATCTCCAAGGTGGCTACCACCTTGTCCCAGTGCTCTTTGTCTAGGGAATTCACTTTTTGCACGGCCGTGGGGGCGTTGCAGCTGAAGGCAGCCAGATAGAAAGCAGTGGCTTCTGGCAACTCCTGCTGGGCTAGATGGCGGTCCCCTTCTTCGCATAGCAGTGTGGCAAGCCTCTGAGGTGACATTTTCAGCATCTGTATCTTCACCAAGGAGCATCACATTAGCATTTACAACTAGAGCCTGTGAAACAAAGAATCAGCAGCATGAGGGGCTGTTGCACACAATTTCTTTTTGCTTGGGGCAGCAGAGGGGGGTGGGAGGAAGCTTTCCAATTGACGGATACAAGCAAGACAAAGTCCTGTGAAAAGCCAGTGTTTTGTCATTGACACCTTTACTGGGGAGCAAAGCTGAGAGGAGAAAAAGGATCTATAAGTTAATTAATTGTCTGCACCCACGCATTAACTGCTGTTAATCAGAAAGCACCACATAAAACCTGCCAGCACGCACGACCCCCTTGGCTGCCTAGGCTGTTTGATATGTTTGATGCCCGTTTGATAAAGTTGTAATCATCGGATGTTTTGTTAGTGCCGGTGGCAGACAAGGAGAGGTCAGCTTAATGCCCTGATGCTCTGCCCTTCGTTTGCCTTTTGAGAGGCTAAAAAGGGAGCTGGCACTGAATTTGCCCCTTCTCCCTGTAAGCCAGGAGTGAGTGGGGAGGGCGAGGTTTAGGGCAGAGGGCGAGGTTTCGGGGCAGAGGATGAGGACAGAGTCGTGGAGCCCCTTGCCCAGCCCCATGCACCCGCTGGGGTCTCGCCATTCCGCAGAGGAGCCCTCGGGGCGTCTCGCCCGGAGAGAACAACTACCTGAGGGCACAAACAACTACCTGAGGGCACAAATACCTGACAGCGGGCGTCCGACGGAGCTGCTGGGCTCTCGCTTCCCCCGACGGGAGGTAAGGTAAGGCGGCCGGGCCGGGCGCGCTGTTGCCTGGAGACTGCAAACATGGCCGGGGCCGGGCCTCAGGGCCCCGGGGCGGCCCCTCGGAGCGGAGCCCGGCCAGGGCTGCCCGCCGGCGGTGCGGGGAGGGACGGGGGGGAGGGTTTCCGTCTTCGTTTCCACTCGTTGTCGCCTCTTGGGAGGTGACATAGATCCTATGATCGTATGACCCGCGAGGGGGTGGCCGGGGAAAGCAGGTGGTACCTGTGGAGTGAACGGGGCCCGCTGACCCTCAGCGTGACTGGGGCCTGAGTTACTTGCCAGAGCTGTATGTGAGGCACCCTACCTACCCTCATCAAGGGTAAAACCCTTGGTTTTTAGTAACCCAGAATGTTTTTAAGTGTGTTTAAACTGATGGCAAGCCTTTAAGCCAGGGCCAGCTCTGAAGTTTAGCCTTTTCCTTACATCCTCGTTCTTTCTCATTCAAATGAGAGTGAAAAAAAACCCTCTGTGATTAATAGAGATTTTTTGACATTTTATTAAGAGTTTGCCTGTTACTTTGATTTGATTACTTTCACTTTAATTACCCTAATTAGCCATTGAGATATAATTTAGCATTGCTGTCACATTAGGCCACAGGTGATATTGCCAAGAAAGACTTGAGGGCATAAAAGAAACGGTTCTGAAATAGAAATCACATTAAAAGGAGCTGAGTTGATCAAACGCGTGTGCCTCTTTGCCCCTCGACTGAGGTTCAAGTATGGCTTGTGGGAATAGAAACAAGACCGGTGCCTTCAATGGATTGTGGCCCAGGCTGCAAAAATCATTACCCATAATTTGACTTTGCTGCATGACTGAGTGGCGTGCAAGTTGCTTCCAGCCACGTTTTGCCTTGTAGATGTAAAGAATATGGAGGATGCTAGTATCCTACATTCATCATTTCTAGCATAAAGATTCCCAGTTTAGTTAAAGATCCAGTGTGTTCACTGCATGGGTGTTGTGAGGGATGCTGCAGCAATCTCAATGTACAAGGCTGGCCAGAAAGGTAGCAGTAACTTGAAGAGATGGTTTTATTTGCTGAGGGTCAAATACCAGGTGATATGAATACAGCCGATTTTATGTTATGCATCAAACTTAAGCTCAGGTTCCTAACGGCAGTCCTCAAAGGAATAAGAGCAACGGCATCTACAAGAACTCAAAGGTGGTGGGAGAAGAGGATGTTTTCACACAGAATCACAGAATTTCTAGGTTGGAAGAGACCTCAAGATCATCGAGTCCAACCTCTGACCTAACGCTAACAGTCCCCACTAAACCATATCCCTAAGCTCTACATCTAAACGTCTTTTAAAGACCTCCAGGGATGGGGACTCCACCACTTCCCTGGGCAGCCCGTTCCAATGTCTAACAACCCTTTCGGTAAAGAAGTTCTTCCTAAGATGCAACCTAAAACTCCCCTGGCGAGTTTTACTGGTGGAAAGCACTGTGGCCTGGTATGATATGTAAGGTGTGTGAGTAGAGGCTGGTGTGAAAACTCCTCAGTACAAGTGGCAGAACCAGCAATGCAACAGCTCCCAATCCTGGCTCTTAATGTTTCTCCAAGTCACTGGACAATTTGCTGCTTGTCCTGGGGGCAGATATGGCAAGCTCTATTTCTAAGATTATAAAAAAAGTGAGAGAAGAAAAAAAAAAAAAGGTATGGAGATGTTTATCTAGACATTCATTAAATATTAAGTATGCTACACATTCATTAAATATTAAGTATAATACAATAGCTCCTCATAATGTCTTGACCAGTGATTAATTTTTAAAGGGAAGTGAGTGGGAAGCGAGTAAAGACACCGCAACAAGTGACTTTGCAAAGCAGGAGATACACTAACATGTATGTGCAGTAACCCTTTTCAAGGAGATGTCTGAGAAATCTTGCACTTTTTTCCTTTTAGAGTTCTCAGTGCCTGCAGCGTGTGTAATGGGGTCCTCCCCTATGGGCTTTTACGTGCTCATTTAGCCTGACGTAAGCATGGGGTAGGGAATGAAGATGGCTTGCACTAAATTATACAGGCTGGGCGACTGAATGCCCACAGCACTGAAGTCAAGAAGCTCTCTGCTGATGTACTAAGCTGTTAAGCCACACGATGAAATTTCATCCCTGTACGTATTTAGTTCCACACCCACAGTCTGCCAGGAGCATTAGGCTGCTGGTAACTCTGTTGTCAAACAGAGTTAGGATATTCTTCTCTTGTGAAGGAAATCTGCACCCCGGCATTGTATCCCCATGACTGCAGCTGCTGCTATTCCTTTGAGTTAGACCAGCAGATTCCAAATGGAGACCTCTAAGCTTTGCTATTGACAGATCTGCTTCCTAATGTTGTCTGGAAGAAAAACGTACGCAAAACCTCTCTTTTCAGGTTGTTCAAATTCTCAGTTAGCCATATATATATATATATATATATATATATGTTTCTGTTTATAAGCCTGCTGTTTGGTCAAATCTTTCTGAACCCCAGGTAATCACAGAAGTATAACACATTCTAGGAAAACTGTGAGGTGATTAAATCAGTGATTTGTGAAGAGCTCTGAAAAGTGTGAGTGAAAGGTGGCAAGGGTCAGAGAAGTTGTGGTCTTGTTATTTTATTATCCAACCCCATTACTCTGGATCAGGATGAATTTTTGTAAAATTTTCTCCTTTATTCAAACTTCTCAGAAAGGCCTTGAAGAAGTGACTTTCTTAAATATTATCTTGGCTTTGCAATGTTTAAATATATGTATTAATATGTTAGATATCCTAGAATTGTCTGTGACTGCATGCTTCTATATGCTCGGAAAGCAGCATGCTGCCTTTATGCACTGGGCTATTTTCATCTCTTTACCCCAATGAGAATGACAACGTGAAGGATTGCGGGACTCCCCGATGAACAGCAGGATTAAGATGCACTTGAGCAAGATTACAAGAAAAAAAGTTGTCACTCTACTAGAGAAAGAAATAATCCTTTTGTTTATATTCCAGAGATTAAAGTTTAAAAACCCCCAAAGGTCACCACGCACATAATTTGCTCTCAGTTACTGTCTATGATTTAACTGCAGGATTTGGCAGTGGAATCACATGGATTAATCAATTCTGGAAGCCCTTGCTCAGGGGGTCCTGAAGCAGCCCTCTGTATGAGGGAGTAAGGCAGATCTATGTGCTCTGCAGACAGATAAGTGTGCTTGGGATTGAGCAGAGGTCTGTGATGTGAATCAAGTGTTTCAGAGGAGTAATGGTAACTTGGAAGTAACAGCATTTCTTGTTTGCTGAAACCACATGTGGCTCTTGAATGCCTGGGAAGGGCTCATCCTTCTGCACGGCTTCTGTTTTCCTTGTCTGCTCTGCTACAGGTGTGATGACCCTCATCAGGGGGGTCATCACCCTTTAATAAGCCCGTGTTAATTGGATAGCAGCTGTTATAACCGAGGAGGACAGGCCTCTTGCATTGTCTGAGACTTGGGCCTGAGTTTTCAATGAGCTCAGCACCTTTGTGTCCAGTGATGAAGCCGTCAGAATAAGCTGGGGCACACTGGAGCAGAGTCCTGAAAATGGCAAGCAAGTACCACGTTCTTCCAGGGCATGCATCCTTCCAATAGCATGTCCTTCCTAATGGCCATTATCAAGTTTTATTTCTGTGGTATGCTGTTTACCGTGTTTATTTAGGATACAAGCTTTTGAGACTAGGGATTCTGCCTGCTACGATGAGTATGATAGGCTGGATCTCTTCAGAAATCTGCCAGCACTGATAAGACATGAGGAATAACAAACAGTGAGGGATAAAAAGGATGCTGTTATAGCGTTTTGGTAGATATGCTGCCAACTCAAATTAAACAGGCGGTGCTAACCAGCCCACTTTATTTCTCCTTTGTTAGTGTTGAAATGTACTGCTTTTATTTCCCCTTGTTCCTTCCCTACTTTACAGAGGAACAGGGATAAGGGCGCATTGTTAAGGGGTAACTTATTTGGCTGCGCTAAGTTTCCAAATCATATTGGTTGGAACTAAGTTTATCAACCAGGCATGGAAACATTAATCACCCAGAAAAATAACATGCAGTGAAATGACTTTTCAAAATGTCGTTGGTATAATTATCATCTTGGCCATTACATTAAATGCCACCATTTATAACTGTTATGTTTAAGTATGCAAACAGTAATTAACTTGGTAATGAACTGAGGACCCCTGTGCCTCTCTTCCCTCAGCTAATTTGCATGTTAATTATCATTAGCAACCAGGGAAACAAGTTATAAACAGCTTAATTAGCAGCTTAATCATTTTTACAAGAAAACGCGCTGCACTTTGATACATGAGCAAGAGTTAGATTAATGAAGTCAGATGAGCGTGTTTTTTCGGTGCTGTTCCCTGCTGCAGCCTTGCACTTGTGCTCAGGCCCACGGACATGTGTGCGCTCGTGTTTCGGGGCTCTGTGCCTCGTTTTTACGACTAGGCAGCGTTTCCACAGCAGGCTACATCAGCGTTTTGGGTGGAACCGCATTCCTCCTCCATGCCTGGCAGCACGTAGTTGGATTAAATGGGCGCTACAAAAGCTGGTACTCCAGCATGCTCAACCACAACACTATCTCTCATCGTACTCCTTGCTCAGCCCTGCTGTTTCCAGGCCCTTTCTTGCTTCGATTTGACCTGTTCCCCTTGTTTTCACTGCAGTGGGTGCCTGGCCACACACTGCTTCACTGGCACTGCCCTGAACACTGGTGTCCCCCTGTCCTGCTGCGTGCGCTGCAGCCCCCAGTGTGCGTGGTTGGGAGCAGGCGCTGGGCTCGATGCTGGGGAGCCCTGTGGGGCTTCTGTGCTTGGGGCTCACAGCTGAGGGCTGAGCTTGGCTTCCTCACCAGCACTGTGGATGTCTTCAGCAGTTCTGAATTTATAATTTATAGAAAAAAATAATTTGCTGTTTTTCCTTTTTTTTTTTTTTTTTTTTATTTATTTTTTTTTTAACATTCAGAAGTAAAACAGAGAGCTGGAAATGTGTCTTGTTGCTACAGAGGAGATAATGATTAAAGAGGTGAAAACTTCAATAGGGAGGAGAAATGCTAGTGGTTGTTTATGGCTGGTGCCACCAACTGTGTCTGACAGCAGCCGTGTGCTGTAAACAGGCACTGATCTGCGGGAAGTTTGGATTTCTGTGCATGTACTGAAATCCTTGATGGATAAAATATCCAGGTGAGGCTCCCTCCGTTGCTTATACAATGTATAAAATGTCTTTCTGGCAATTACATCAGATTGCGAAGAACACTTCTCATTTGATCAAGAATCAATTATCTGATAAAAGGCAATAAAAATTTTGTCATAACGCGAGAAGACATTGTCTAAGGAGGTCGTAGAATGGCTGTCAGCAGAGGTGTTGGATATGGGTCACAAAAACACGGGGTGACTTGGGTACTGATCCTGCTGCAGGATGGCGGGTAGACCTGAGGTCCTAAGCCAGGCAGTTTTTTGTGATGGGGCTGCGGAAAATCCGTGATGCTTGTCAGGGAGATGTGCAGTCTGACAAAACTCACTCCTCTGTGTGGCTGATCCATGTTCAGGCTGGCTTCCTTTATTCCACAGGAGCCGAGGGATTATCTCCATCATAGCTAAGATGGTTATGTTGCATGAAGAAATAGCAGCTTGTACAAAATTAAAAGGTGTTACAACATTGATGCTACTCGTTATTGGCAGAGCAATCCCCAGCCTCGTGCTATGACAAACCGGTACCGGCAGAGGATGCCAGCGCACCGTTTGTAAGGGTAACAACTCAGACAGAAACCTTCCATTTCTTACTTGATGTTAGTTGCTGGGCTAGCACAAAAGGAGGAAGCTGCTGCCTTGTAAGGCTCCTAAATTCAGCTTGCAGAACTTTCCCCGGGCAGCTGGCTGCAAAATCCTGTAGGGACAGAGGGAAGGAGTTGGTGCTGGGCACTGCGGGCAGTCAGCTGCGTGCTGCTAGAGGTGCTCTGCGTAGGTCGGGGCTCGCCTGAGAAGGGGGAGGAACACTTGTGTTAAGTGTTTACTCATTTACCTAATATCTTAATAGACAGGCTTTGCTCAGGTGCCTTGGGAAGCACTGTCCCCTACTTCACAAATGCACACACACACAACAACTGTCTGGGTACTATCACAGCAGAAGAAGGGTATGGCTGGGAGACAGCAGCCCTTGTAGGGTCATTTCTGTAAGTTTATCGAAGAACAGACAGTAAATGCTGAAAGGGGAATAAATCATGGCACGAGCCAGAGAGTGGCAAGCCAGCCCCATGGCCCAGAGGAGCTCAGGCAGTGGCCCAGTCCGGGAAGCACAGCTGATTTACACCAGCTGAGGATCCAGCCTTTTTTATCTCCTCTGCCACTGGCCCCCATCATTTCCTCACGAGGGGCACTGCCCTGCGGAATGGCAACCAGTGAAGAGAGCTTCCTGTGCTATGTTCCATAAATTCTTTATCAGCTCGTGTAATCAGATAGCATAGCTGGATGTTGACTTTGTTACGGTACCTGGAGCAAATCTCTATATGTTAATTTAAAGCCATAAAACTACAGCTTATGGTTTCAGCATCCTAATTGAAACTTCCTCTTCTTGGAGGCATTCATGCTACAGCAGAATAATAATCATCATAAAAAAGCAAGATGCAGATAAAATGAAAGTGCATTGTTTCAAGTAACCCATAAATGCCAGGAAAACTCTGACACCTGATGCCGAGCACGCCGCAGTGTTGAAGGATCTCCACCGGACTTTCTGCTCTCTTTTACCAGCAGTCTGGAAGAAGCTCCACACTGTCGTTGTGGGGTACTTAGGAGCAGAGATAAAACGGATGGAATTGGTAGAAGAATCTCATCGATTTTCCTGGGAGAAACCAGCCCACCAAACCGTGGGTCTGAACGCCAGGGTCCTGCCTCCAAAAGGCCTTTGGTGCACGGGCAGGAGTACGGGAGCTTGTGCTGAGAAGTGCTGCAGGAAGGATAAGATGGTACCAGGCTGCTGGCTAGGCTGCGCACCAAATGCTGTCGCAGATCAAAGGGAAAACTAAATTATAGATTGATACGTGCACTAGTTTATAAGTTATTAAGCACCAGGTAACAGGTTAGATTAATATTGTGCCTGGAGGTTTCTTTTTTTCCCCTTCATTCCCTTTTTTTCTTCTTTTTCTCTTTTTTTTTTTTTGAATTGGAGAAAACAAAATATTTTTCTAATTAAGTAAATCTACAGTGCTTGCTAATGGGGCCCGTCTGTGTGCTTGTCACAGGGCACAGGGAGAACTGGAATAATGATTTTATTTTTTCATTAAATAGAATTATAGGCAGTTACTCAAAGCAACTGTGAGTCTAATTGAAAGAAAACCATTTCTTCTTAATTTACTTTCACGGTTCTGGATGATAAAAGAGTGTGTTCGCTGGAAAATTAAATAAAAAACACAACACGAGGAAGCTTGAAATAATGTTGCTCAGGCACAGGTGGGCAGGGAGAGCCCAGCGGTATTCCTGGCGGTGACTGGCGAGCTCGGAGCCTCCTCGGACCCCCTGCGCTTCCCCTCTCCAGGCCCTTCCCAAGCTCTGCTCCCTCTCACTTGGGGGCATCCCTTTGTGCCGGTTCTGTCATCCACCCCGTAACCGCTTCAAGCTTCCTCCTTCAGAGCTGTGCTCTTCCTCTCCATCCCTCTCCGAGCACAGATCCAAACTTCACCGCCAAACCACAGCACCACGAGTGGGTATGGGAGAAGCAGGGCACAAATAGAGCTTGGGGGTGCACGTAGGGCTCCCCAGGGATTGCTCTTGATGCAGTGGGGTAGGTGAAGTGTGCCCAAGGGCATGCACATGGAAAGAGGGCACGAAGATGCCTCTGAGCAGGGCCTGGGGCTCTGGGTTGCCCTCCACAGGTGTGCTGCTCCGGCCCCTCCTGGCCGCCCTTCTCCTCCTAGGGCTGCAGTGGGCAGCTGAGGTTCAACCTGATTTTTTATTTTTTTTTTTAATTTTTTTTTTTCAGGCCCCAGCAATCCTTAGGTCCGGCACAGGCATGTGAGGGGTTAAGAAAATGGGAACTGATTAATTCCATGGCGAGGGTCCTTATCTGGCCCTGGTGCTGCCTCTGAATGGACACATCTGGTAGGGTCACAGCGTCACGGACTGGCTGCAGCACCGAGGCAAGGGTCTGTTTCCACTAACCATTTCTGCTACTTCTTACACTAAGTACTTCCTAAAAAAGGCATGGGATAATGTTTCACTGTGGCTGCTGTTAGATTTACGGGGATACCATTTGCTTCGACTCTTGGATTCGCTCAGCCCGGGACAAGATTAAAACCAACCCCTCAATTTCCTTTTTTTCTTTAGGAAATTAATTGTGGCTTTTCTGCTAATGAAAGTCCAGAGACACGAGCTTATTCAGGCTCTGTGCTTGTTTGATATATCTTCAAGGTGCACCTGAAGGAAACAAGAAGCTCAGGCATCTATTGGCAGCCAACACTAAGTCTTTACCCTAAAATCCGTGTCATCCCAGCTTCATCTCCATTTCTCTGTGTTGCATAATAGACACCAAAGGAGTCATTTCAAAAGAACTTTGGAAGCTTCTCTTCTCCTTCTAGTGAAACGCTTCTGAGAAATGCTTTTGGAACCAGCTGTATTTAAAGGAGCTTCTTGCAAACAGCTCTGCTGCTGCTGTTGCTCGAGGGAAGAAGCCTCCTGCTGAGCTGTGTTGGGATGGGACAGGGCAGCCAGGCAGGGTGACTCGGAGCACTGGGACAAGATACCTGTATTTTCTCATCAGTGGACTCATTTGAGAATTTTCTGACAAGAAGGGTTTTCACTGGAAAATGCTGGTTCAGCCAAAATTACTTTTCTTCCATCCCATTCCCGGCAAACACTAGCTGCTTTGTTGCTCCTGCTGCTGGAGAACCTGGGCCTCTGGGATCGGTGGTCCCAGCGCTGTCCCAGCTCAGCCCTATCAGCTCCTCCCTCCGGAAAATAGGAAGCCTTCCAGGCCGGCTGGAGAGCTGGACACCACGAAAATCCCCGTGGAGGCCAGCGAGCTGTGACTCCAGGATTCAGCTGAACCCTGGCTCCTGTTTGCAAAGGATGTGCCAAAAGAAGGTTGAGGTTTTCTGTTTGTTTTTCATCAGTATCTGCACTGATGGGCTTAGTTACAGAATCCCTGGTCAATGGATGCTCTTCTTTACTGACAGCTGATGCAGTGGGAGGGATGGCCAGGCCCTTTAGTTTAGTTTTAGGTCTGGAAACATGCTCCAGCTCCATTTGGTCGGATGAATAAAAGCAAAGAGAAAAGGTTGCTGAGTCTCTTGTTTTTACTAACGGGGAGCCTTCCCCCCTTCCGACCATCCTGCCCAAGGGCTCTGACAAGTAAACAGCATCCCGTGAGCTACCTGATAAATGCCTCTTTCAAAATAAAGATTTTTTCCAAACTCTTTAATACCTTCCTAATCTGAAGTACAATTTTTCTCCTGTATAATCACGATATTAAAATTTAATGCCAAGTATTAATATAGCATATTTAATGGCAACCTGCATATTATTCTGAGCATAGCTGCCTTGCAAAAAAGCTCTGTGAGCTTGAGCAGGAGAGTATTTAACCCTTCCCAGGCCCTTGGTGGGTAGCCAAGGCACCTGGAGTTTGCTGCTACCACACAGAGCAAACCTCGGTGCTGGGAAGCATCTTGGCAGGTTGCAGGCAGCGAACACATCCTCCTCATTTGTCTGCTGGGATAACTTCTGTTTTAAAAAAAAATGTTTCTTCTGAGTCCGTTCTAGCAGGGAAATTTGGACTGGAAAGATGAAGGAGAAACCATTATGAAGGGAAGGCTGTTACTTAGGTGTGTGTGTTTAAATAGCAGGGTGTAGGAGGAAAGAGGGAAGGAAGCTAGACCATTCTGAACAAGAGAGCTGGAGAAGCAGGAAAGGAAGCCTGAGCTTGTTTTCTCAACCCTTCTCCTTGTGTGCCACATCTCCGTGCTCTTCAGAGGGCAGAGGGTGCAGGTCCTGGGCTCTGTGCTCCCTGGGGGTGCTGCAGCCCCTGCACAGAAAGCTCCTGTGCTCATCTCCGTTCAACACCAGGACAGAGGTGCCTCCTTCTTATCCCAAGCCCATGGGGCAGGAGTTGACCCGTCAAGTTTCACTGGTGTGTCTAGGAAATCTGGATACCTGGCTTCTGGAGTCTGGTATGTTGTAGTACTGGAGCATCAAACAGTAGTATAATTACCAGGCAAGAAGCCGTGAAAAGAGGACTGTGCCACAGCACGATCAGGTTGGCTTCTAAATGCAGGCTTCTTGTTGGAAGTTATGGCTTTAAATTTTGGCATTGAAAGGTACACATCTTTTGGGGTTTTAGCTTTTGTCCCCAACATGGTAGGCAAAGTGGCACGTAAACACAGACGTGCAAAAGCAGCAGCTCAGGGCAAAGCGCTGAAACTCCTGACTAAATCTGTGTGGTTGACAAAGCTGTAAAACCTCAGGTCCACTAAGAGGAAAGAACAGGGGAAACAAGTATTCCTGAGCGGGTCTGGTTCTGCTGGTGCCCCGGCCCTTTTGCTCGATGGCTTTATGTGAGAGCGGTCTGAGGAGGCGAAAGCAGCAGGAGTTGCTCCGTTTATAATGTTTTCTTAAATAGAATCACTGAGTAAAATATTCTCACCTGGAAAGAAGTCTGTGCTGAGGTGGAGGGAGGGGGAAGAAATTAGAAAAAGAAAATAAAGAAATAGGCAGTGGGTGGCAAAAGGGAGAGAGGTACACAGTGGTGAGTGTGAAGGATGACTTGGAAAGTAGAGGGATGCTATTGAGGAACAGCACTAGGAAGGAAAAGGGGGGCTGAGGGGAAAAGCAGGAGACATGGTAAGTTAAGTAAATTCACATTTATTTCTGCAAGAATTTGCTTCAAACGCTCTTCCTGCCCTTGCTGAACATTTGCTGTTTGGACGCTCTCCACTCCGGGGAGGAACAAAACGGCTCTGTTAGAGCACCAGCGGCGGAGGTGAATGCCAGGTCAGCGGCAGGCGGCTGTGCTGGGGTCTGCCTTGCTCCACCTGGGGCACCGCTGCGCACGGGGCTGAGCCGGGGCCGAAGCCCCCCCGGATCCTCCCCTGGGTCCGGCCCATGCCCACAGTCTGGTGCTGGAAACCAAACGCCGCCGCGAATTATTAGTCATCTCCCCAAACTCCTCGGCTTTTAGGGTAGCTGGCTGTGACCCCTGGGGAGCAGTGGTTGTGGTAAGGTTTATTAGCATCGTCTTGACAGTGTTTAACTGCGTAATGGACAAGCTAGACCATACAGCTGTAACTCTATCCTGCAGTGCCAGTCAGATGTGTTCAGCAAGAGATGGTCCCTGTTTAAATTAGGGCCTTGAATATCAGTACAAATGAAAGGGTTTTCATCACCGAGGAGGACAGAATTATTTTTACCCTCAGCAAACATGGCTGCTGCCTGCGCACCAGATAGCAGATACGTTCCAGCTTATTGGGACTACAACCAACCTATTGTTTTGGGCCAGCGTGAGCCGAAGGGAACAATTGGAGACATTGTCGAGGATCTGTTGCTGAAGGTTTTTACATGCATGTTATGCTGCGAAGGCGTAGGGCATCTGCAGTGTGACTGTCTGGAGACGTTGCTGTACGGACTCGGGGAGTCTCCTTCACACACAAATCACACTTCCAATGAGGACTTCCCATTTCCTAGGCAGTCCTACATGACTTCAGCTTGCATTGCTGTAAGTCCAGGGACTCCTCTCGGCAAAAGTCATAACTCTTTAATGATCATAACCTGTTATTTCTCACTTCCCTTGTTCTCCAGCCGTGGTTGTGGTGCCTCGCGGTTGCTGTTCACACCTCCCGTAGGCGAGGGATGTTAGCGCAGCAGGACAGCTGTCTGTGCATAAACTGCACTTGTAATTAAACCTGGCGTACTTCTGTTGGGCCAGCCTAGTTCAGCCCTCGTTTATATGTGTAAGGTCTTCCTTGCTTCCAAGGTACGGTGCATAATAGTATTCAAGAGAAGAGCTGATTCATTTCCTATGTCCATTAAAACCTCTCATTTCATCGAAACGCACCATTTAGTCCTTTATGCACAAGATCTCTTGCTTTAAAGAAAGTTTAGAAGTTAAATTTGAATTTCCCTGCAGAACTTGTTTGGCTTCCACACCCACAGAGAAAGGCTCCTGCAGCTGAACACTGAATTGCTTTTGGAGTATACTTTTCTTCTTGCTTTCAGGGAATTGCAGTCAGGGAATACCTTCCCTGCCACGTGAGCTAGAAGGCGATGTTTTGTGTAGACCAGTGTGGCTGGCTGATGGTCTGACAATTGAGCAAACCCAATATTTCATCCAGTGCAAGTCTCAGCGCCTGCAATAGGCAGTTCAACACTCTCCTTCCACGAGGTAACTTTCCTTTTGGATGTAGGATCTGCTGGCTCTTCAAACAAGACACTGCTACCCCGTGTCTCTGGCATTTGCAGTAATGCTGGAGGTATGACAGTTTGCTAGCAGAGTTCAGTCATGTTCTGCCATGAGAACATTAGAAACAGGGACAAGATTTTAGAATATGACCAGTAACTTCTATTTTTATTACCTTACAGCTGAGTTATCCAAGTTTCCCACTGACAATCAGGGTCCTGTAGCCAGCACGCTCTGAATCTCCGTAAGGAAACCAGTCCAGGTACCAGAACTTGGTGCCTGACTTTCATTGATCAGTTACCGAAGGTGGAGGGTGGAAGAGGCTGAAGCACGGGGTGCTGCTGCTCGTGCCATTCATCTGCTCCCTCTGCAGAGTTGCTGCTGAGCCCTGAAGCCCTGATAAGTAGCAGCCAGTCGAGGACAGAACGCAGCTTACAGCTGGATGACATTTTACACACGTTCAGAGTGTCTCACAAGATGTTCTCCAATTAGTCATCATCACTCACAATATGTTTTACATATTACCACACAGTTTACAGTCAGTCAGCCTAATACAATTGCCGTGCAGCTGCTCACAGCAAGACACAAAGGTTATGGCACTGTGTACATAAGCAAGCTGTGAAAGTTACAGCCATCCAGCTCCTTTACCCTCTTGTGCTTTTAAAAGCCAACAGAAGCAGAAACAAATAGCGAGCGCGCCTCTCATTTCAGCCCTGGAAAAACATTTGAAAGCATGGAGTGAAAGGAGGGATTTTGTTTTTATAATTTGATTCCCATTGCTGCAGCTGCAGCCAAAACCTTTGGATTCTGGAAAAAGTTCAGAAAGTGCTGCTTTTTGGAAGAGGCGGTGTTTATTGGAAAATTACATCTTGCCCAGTAAAAGCTGACAGTATAAGTACTCTAGTCTATTAAAAGCTACAGAAGACACCGTTAAGAGTTTATTTAATGATTGCTACAGATGGGCTTTGGGAACTTGGAGCCTGGCATTGGTGTATGGGCTCTGAGGTTCAGTTCTGAGAACACAGAAACCATCCTTCTCGTATTGGTGACCCCTCTCATCCTCCTACATGGTTACACCAGAGCTGGCTGCCGCAACTGGACTCTGCCCAGTAATTTGGCACGTTTTCCTACAGAAAAAGCATCAGAGGTCAGCACGGCAGCTGAGTGGGAAGAGCTGAGGCGCTGCGACCAAGAGCCCGCGGCTGGCAGACTCGAGATCCTAGCCCGAAAGCAGGCTCTGGCTCAGACCTGGGTTTGACCCTGTGAAGTTTCCTGGAACTCTTTGGATTACGGAACAAAAATACCTTGTGGAAAGAGAGGAGCCACTGCCTCTGAAACGTTAGGCCTGATCTAAATGCCATTAAAACATAACAAGTGCCATAGGCCTTGGCAGATGTTGAGCTGAGCCCTTAAAACATAAGCCACGCTTGCCTCTAAGAGTGCTCTGCACGGGGAGAGGAAGCAAACATTGCCACCGGAGTACCAGGAAACACGGGAATCCATTTCTTAGAGCCTGGGAAAGGGAACAGCCTTCCCCTTAGCTTGTGGAAGCCTCCTTTTCCACCAGCTGTCCAGTCTCTGTCTGCAGATCACAATTAAACTTAGGTACATCAAATTGTTTTGGGTGGTTTCTGACTCCAGTGTTACAGGATGGCAATCTTAGCCATCAGTCTGGGATAGGTAGGGCACTGCTCTGCTTTGTTGGCATCTCCCTGGAATCTGGGTGCTTTCCTGGAGTCCTTTTAGGAACCAGCAATAACATTTTTCATATGTTTGTCACATTTTTTTCTAGGAAATACTGATATGATTTTGGAGCTGTTTTGGTAGGTATATGCACACATTGCACTTTCATTGAAGAAAAGAGGATAGAATAGTGGCTTTGGTCTTCATGACGTTTACTACAGAAAGAGATGAGCACTGTGAGGTCCTTACGTCCTGCAGGACAGCCGTAGTCACAAGCACATCGTTTCCTCTGGGGCTGTGTAGTGATGGCAAGTGCAGAAGGGTGAGTGCAATGCAAACATTCCTGCATCATCTTGCATCCTGCATGCATCTTGCATCAGCCTCAATTCAGTCCAAAAACATCGAAGTCTTCAGCCAAGTGGACACCTCTTCAGTGAGTCCAGGCCAACCCTGCTGATTTCCTCTTTAAATTCCAGCTGCTTCAGTGGTGCCCATTGTCTTGGGGCTGTGCGTGTGCTGACCATTAGCACTAAATTCTTGTGCCACAGGAGTGGAAGTGTTCGGGAACTCAACGTTTTGCTTTGGGGCTGGGGTCTGGAGACTGGATGAGATTCCAAGGACCCCTGCAGGTTCTGCTCCTTGCCTCTGTGACTGAGAGGGGATCACCTACAGCTGTCTGAAGGCATACTGTCCCTATGAATCCTCTCCTCTCCTTTACTTCTCCGGCTCCTGTGACCCGGACTGAGTGGTGGCTTCAGTGCTGTTGCGAGGAGCTGCCTCTCCCCTGAGCATCAATTGCTCTTTTGCTACAGCCAGCAGCACGCGTGTGTTATAAAGATGCCGATGTCACAGCTGTTTAGAGCGAATTCAGTGTAATTCAGTTTTACAAGAAGTGCTAGTCTAAATCCAAATCAACATTGCTTTCAGCAAAATACAGTTATAATTCTTTTGGCCTGCTAACAACGTGTGTGTTGCCATATTTGTCTTTCGGAAGCAAAATAAAATATGACATTTACTGACAGCCTGCTTCAAAAGTGGAAAGGCATGATCTCTCTTATGTGTCGAGGCTCTGGAGGAAATCCATTATTGCTCCTGTTTCCATGGGTAGAACTGCCACCAGAACGGAGCCGCTGCAAAGGGGGAACTCGGGTAAGAGGAGGGGCTGCAGTCTCTTGCAAACAGACAACCTGCACTGCTGGGCTGTGTTTCTTTCAGGAGCAGTGTTTTCAGTCTTTAGCTCCTGGGATGGAGCCAATTTTGAAAGTCATCTTTGAGGATTTCTGGTAGCTGGCACTGAAGTCAAGCAGAGTGCTAGTGCTCAGCTCAATGTTGATGCAGGGGCAGAAAGGCTGTGTTTCTGTCCTTATGTGCTGGGCGCAGGCTACTTTATAAACCTGAAAAGTGTCAAAGTCAGCTGTAATTCTGATTTTGAGAATTTTACAACTGAAAACAGGAGCATTCAGAGGGAACGGTGTGAGTTCAATGCCATGAAGAATGCCATGCGACTCCTAGGACATCCTCAGGAACATCCCTCAGATCCTAAGCATTCAGTGCTCACGCAGCATCGCTGCTGCTGTTTGTAACAGTTCCTTCTGCTCTTGGCAGTGTCTCTAGCGTCTTGTTTAGCCAACCCTTTGAGAGGTTCATCCTCCACTGAAAACAGCCTCATTAGCCTGCACGTTTAGATATTGTCTGGTGGATCTATTTCCCTCCCCATTTTTAAGCCTCGAGAAAAAGAGAGAAAAACAGTTGTGCATGTGCACATGGCTATGTTCTCTGCCCCTCTTCCCTTGGCGATATTCACCTTGCATACGTACCTCGTTGGATTCCAGACCTCCTGTCCCTTCTGCACATATGCTCAGAGGCAGGCACCCTCCTTTTCTCGCCCCACTTCGGCTCTGCAGTATTTGGGAAAGCTCACAGCTAAGACAGTGTTGGCTGCTCTCCTAGCATTATTCCGTGCCTCTTCAAATCTTGTTATGTTACTTTGGTGATAAATAGTCATAATAAATTCTTTAATAGTGTGAAGATAGGTCATTACTCATCATCGCCAGGCTGTGAAAAGACCATAAATCTGGAATAAAAGCCATTCATTTGGTTGGAGAATCCAAAGCTTCACTGTTTAGAAGGATTCATTTCCAGCATCCCCCTCAGTTAATCATTCTCCAAGTCCTCATAAATATCACAGGCAAAGGAAAAGAATGACCTATTCTTGCTGTGCCATAAAATGTACGATGTTATGCTATGAGTTTTTACTTCTCAGCTCACATGTGAAAAATTCAGCAGCAGACCAGAGGTTGCAATGTGAAGTTTCTTGCTGACTGTGCTTGCTAGGCCAAAGAGGGAGGTGGGCAGAAATGTATTCAAAGATAATATAGTTTCCCAGAAGAAAGAAAAGAGACAGAAAAAGGATTCCATGCATACATACTTATGTGTTGATGTATTTTCTCGTTATTTTATAAAATCTGTGTCAGTAATACAAATTTTAAAATTACTGGGCCAGACTCCTCTGCCTCAGAGCCTCTAGACTTAACCCAGGCTGGATTGCTTCATAATTCTATCAACTTCTCTTTCTGGACTTTGTGGGGGAGGAAGAGGACATTTTCAGGCTTGCTCTCAGCTATAGAAGGCAGAAACAGATTTTTGCTAATGAAGGTTAAGATTTTCAGGAATTTATGCAAAGTGTCTTATGAAAGACACTGAACTAATGACAAATGAGTCACGAAGATTTCCATACTGGAAGAAGAACAAAACAAAATAAAAACCACTGGGCAAAAGCACATATTGTATTGCCATCATGAAGAAAGATTAGGAGAGCTTAAAGCCAAAGTGTGAGCAGGCTTCACACAAGAGTAACTGAAATAGCTGTAGTGCCTACTCCATGGCTGAGCCCTTGAGGATCTGACTAGGAGGCTGCTACAGGTGGGACCGCTGCTAACTAGACCACAGTTCACGAGTTAGTGTTGGCCAAGAATTCGTTATCCAGATGTGCAAGTTATTTCATCTCAAAAATGCCAGTTTTCCTTGCGGGGAAGGTTTCTGACAAATTCTTGACTTGGATTGTGCTTTGGAAAAATGCTTTGAGTTTGTCAAAATATGCTGCTTTGATATTTTAAAAAAGAAATTGTCATTTTTCTGGTTTAAATGACTTTTTGCTTTGCAACTTGATTGAATTGAATTAAATATACTGAATGTTGCAAATCAAAGGTTTGAGTACAATTGTTTTGAAACGATTGAAAAGATCTTATGGTTGACAGAGTGATAAGGTTTTTTTTCAAGTGTTTACTCCAGGAATTTCTAAATTTCTAGTTTTTAGTGTGCTTAGTCTAAGATATTTTTTCTTGGGGAAAAAAATAATTCTGCCTGTAGAGCTAAAATCCAGAGCTCTTACAGCATTCCCCCCTTCCTGGCCCACACGAAATTCCCCACAATTTAGGTCTCCCAACTCAGATGGATGAGAACCATAGGGCTTCCCTGGGGTTCAGGAAGAAGCCCTCATGTAGGGAGGCTCCAGAGTTGGAGGCTGACTTGTCTCCAGGTGCGAAAGGTGCCTCTCCTTCTGCAAAATGGGAAAGAATCCCAGGGGCTGTATGAGCTACAATAGCTAACGAAGTTGTGGTATAACTTCCCCTAAGTGAGATGTCATTTGTGTTTGCCACATGATTCTGCCCCTCGCTATTTTCCTTTCTCTTCAAAGGAAAAAGAAAGAATATAAGGAGATAGTGCTGGTCTTCAGGCAACTGAATAGCCCAGATTGCCATCTGCTCAAAATGGGAAAGGGGCAGGTCTGTGGTTCCAGATTTGGGTTATCCCTTGGTGACACCAAGATCTGCTCCAGCCTCTGGCTACAATTGGTGGTGTTGGTTGCTTATAGACTAAATCAGAGAACCAATGAAGATTGTTAAGAGCATGGCAGCTGCTCAAGGAGACCTCCTCTGTCTTCCTTCATTTGCACATCGCCAGCCATCCAGTGCCCAGCATCTGCAGGGCTGGTGTCTTGGAGGAGGTCCCTGCCCTTGTGCCGCCGCTGTCCCGCTGGGGAAGAGGGCGGACGAGGCTGGGAGGGCCTCTTTGGGACGTGTGTGTGCCTCTGCTTGGAGAGATCCTGAGGGCTGGGGATGGGATGGAGTGAGGCGGCTGTGGTGGTGCTGAGCAGCCTTTCCCAGGCTGCAGCAGAGGAGTTCCAACGAATGTATTCAGGGGAGCAACCACCGTGATTGATTTATGCGCTAGCTTTGAACCAGAAACTATATAAGCAAGCAATAAATCATGGCACTGGAGGAACACAGAAGCTATTGCCTGGGACTCGGCAAGTTATGAGAAGGAAGTAGAAAAAAAAAACGTAAAAAGGAAGAGAAAGAAAATTGTCTATCTTCAATAAATTGTTTGAGCTCCAGCATTAGCCGGCTGGGCTTTGCCTTGGGATTAGGAGCCAGCTTGGGAACCAGCAAGCGCTATCTTTGCCTTCACGTAACCTCATTAACTCCGTAATGTTAAACACATTCTCCAGCCGGGCTCCGTGGTCGTGTCTCCGGCCCGCTCCCTCCCAGGGCCGCGGCCCATCTCGTAGGCATCTCTGTGAAACCCTTGTAGTAAACGTTAGCGATCCCTTCTGAGCTGTTATTGTCTCTGCCTTCAGATAACTAAGCAGGTATACACTTAAGTCCAAGATAAACACTTCCTTGGCCTCTCATTTATTGCAGATATAAACTCCTATAAAGCTCGCCACTGTGCTAGCTATCATGCCCTCTATCGCCTTTTTGCAAAATGTAATCCATAAAATGCTTTCATGGTAACCTTATACATCGGCAACCAGTGATAACATCTCTAGGCCCCCGTGACAGACAGGAACTCGCAAGCATGGAGTTAATAATGCAAACTTTCAAAAAATGAAACTGGCAGAAAGAGACGAGGAGGGGAATAAAAGGGGCCGGTGTGGCTGTAATTGGGACCATGTGAGCTTCCTTAGAGAGGGATTAAGGGAAAGAGACAGGCCTCGCCCGCGAAGATTAGTTTCAATTAGACGGGCTGGAGGCGAAAGTCAGGACTTGGTGAAAGATTAAAACAAGAAGGGAGAAAGTTTCCATTGCTTTTGCTCCAGGCCTACACAAGAGGGTTCAGTGAGATCATGCTAATTGAAGGCAAAGCTCGCATGGAAGTTAGGAAGAACTCGCATTAATTGATTCGATGCTGCGATTTTTTCTTTATCCGCAGTGTTCTTTGGGGTTGTTCTTTTTTCAGTCTTTTTTTTTTTTTTTTTTTTTTTTTTTTTTTTTTTTATTCCCACTTTTCAAAACTTAAAGAGGGAGAAATCACCCACAACGCCCGCCGTGGATGCGCATAGCCATGCGGGCGAGTGGCGGGCACTCACCTGGTGCCACCCCGGCACGGCCGCGCTGCCTCGCCTTGGTACCCGCTCGGTTTAGCATCAAGCCCTAGAACCAAATTGGTGGTGTCACTGCTACTACTGTACAGCTGAGCTCCTCGTTGCACAAATTAAGCAGCCCGTTCCCTTGACAGATTTGTTTTTCCTGCAAGAAGGTCCAATTTAGAGCATTAATTAAACGTACTCTCTGGAATCTGCTGTATGGGAATCACCCAGGCTTGCGTTTTCCAGCCCTGGGGTTGAGCAGAGATAACACGTGGTTTTCTCGTGGCTGCCATAAAGAGGAGCTCTTCGGGAAATGGCAAACGAGGTATTGTCGTCTGTCCCTGACTGGGAGAATAAAGCACTGGTGTAATTGCGATGCTGGTGAGGGAATTGCATTGCTTTTCTCCTCCTGCCTCCCTCCCTGGCTTCCAGTTTGAGTGAAAATGGAAATCAGGGAATCGCAGGAATTAGAAGTGGAGAAGATGTGTCCGTGCTGTCACCCAGAGCAGAGCTCCTCTCAGTGGTGTAGTCCTCAGTGCTTTGTCTGCTTTGCAGCGGAGTGCTGAAATTACAATTACACCATTTCCTTTAAGAGGGAACTATTCCAAATATGAATAGGTTTCCATGCTACGAATTCTCTCCTCTGCCCCCTTGATAATACAGAGAGCTATAGCAAAATGTATATCCAATCTTTCTATATTAGATCAATATTTTTATTCCATTAAACTTGTCTCTGAGGGGCGAGATACATCATCTTTTGCCAGATTTCTGTATCAGATTGTCACTCTGTGGATTTTTGTTTCATAAAGCTTTGGAATTACAATGCCTAGTCAATTATAGCTAAATGCATTTTCACAGCCGGCCAGAAAAACATTAGCACTAATCAAAAACATCACACCAACAGGGATTCCCAAAGAGGTTTTTTTTTGTTTTGTTTTGTTTTATAAAAATGTTCTCTCAGCTAGAAACATCAAAAGACAACCATGGACGTGATCGGCTAAAATATGAGAAAGAGAATTTGTGCTCTAGCTGTAGTGAGATCCGTCTCTCTTGCAGATGACAGCTGATGCAAAATTTTTGCATTTAAGCTAATATCAATACTCAGCAGGGGAGGTCACTCCTGACAGCTCTAACGCTCTAATAATGGCTTGCTACCATCCTCTGTCTTCGGCTTCACATACGCACATTATTTCATTTCAGTTCCTTGCTTCCTGTTGCATTTTTCAAATTCACAATGAAATTAGATACCAGAGGCTAATTGCTCGCTACCTTTTCATTTTTCATGCTAGAAAATGGCAACACTCCCCTGTAGGATCTCGCTTGGCCGCTAGATGACTCTGTGTGATGTTCTGGTCAGCAGTGAACCCAAGGCACAGTGCTGGGGCTGCGTGGAAAGCTGTCTGCAGCGGTGACTTTTCTCTCACAGGTATCGTGTCCCTTGCTTATCACAAGATGTGGTTTCAATACATCCCACCCTTACGATGCAGAACCTGGGAATGAATTCTGTGATCCACCGGACATGGCCTGGAGGTACTTTGATGTGCCCCATCTGCAGCAAGACCTACCCAAGTTGTCTGGGCTTTTCCAGCTATCCGAGTGACATCGTGGACATTTAGGTGAATACGGTCACATCTGGAGTCTGGGGGCTGCAGCTGACTGAACATGTAATCTTAAAAGTTCTCAGACTGGACTTGTTCAGATGTGGAACTGCTGAGCAGAACAAACTGACCTCATCTGCTACGTTGGAATGGCACCTAGGCACAAACATCACTTTGTCATTACGATATTTATTTTAAATGGAAACATTGACAACATTCCAGTTTTTCCCAGTTAAAACCTGGTATCCCTGATTTCCTCTCCCCACCTACCTCAGCCCTTCATGCTTTTTTATTTTTTTTTAATTTTTTGACCTGGAGTTATTGCATGGAAGCCTGATAAATGGATGCTATGAATGAATGTTTTCCAAACATTGTAGGAACTATTAAGAAAGTGGTTTTCCTTCTTCCCCTTTTTCCTTCCCACACTCCTCCCTCTCCCACCCCACAACTAATAGCACACAAATAGCACTTCATGTAAGTTTGGCTACTCTCCACTATTCCAGGCAGACTTCAGGAAATCTCTTGATTTATAGTTGGGGCATCCAAAGGCAGCATGCTGCCTGCTTCCTTAAGGGGTGCCTATTGGTGACATTTAGTAAGTCTGAGGTACAGTATTTCAAATAGGGAAAATCCATATTTTAGCCAGATAACTATATGTTTATACTTATAAATTGATTTAGTAATGAAATGAGCTCCTTTCATGGTCCTTGCTGGCTTTAGGGTCTTTGTTATGGCATACTCAGACTGTTCTTGAAATTCAGTTTACCAAAGCAGAGCCAAAATTTTCTATCCGTGTTCCCATGAGCAGTCTGATTGAATTGAATAAGGCTATTCACATCAATAGGTAAAACAGGATCTGGGACACAGTTCAGAAAAGCCACCGAGCACGTGCTTGAGGCCTGCTGTCCCTTGGTCCCCTCCTGCTGCTGTTGGCTGCTCAAGGAATATCGGCTCCATAGTGCTCTGTTTGCCCCTCGGGTATGGGAGTCACGTATCTGGTCTCCTGCTGGTGGGATGCTTAGGACGGCTGTTATTCAGGCCCAAGTTAGAGCTACAGCCAAGTGATTTGCCCTTGTATTTGGGTTTTGTCCTCTGTGGGTCGGTGATATTTCACTTGTCAATAAATTCCTGTCCCCTGCCCCAAAGTCTTGGGGGCATCTGCTGCCTGGAGGACCTAGGTGCTGCCTGAGGATCGCCAGAGAAAATGTGAAGAAACTTGTCAACAGCTGGAACTTTCTAATTTCCAGTGCTGCATCGCTAGGTTCGTATGTTAGAGGCATTTTGGAAAACGGCCTCGCTGATACACCGTGCTGGAACACGGCGGAGGTTTGCCAGGTTAGCACTGTGTTTAACTCAAGCTTATTTTCAGTGGGGACCTGTAAAATCTTTCCATAGGAAATGCTAGAATAAGTAGGACTTCAGTTTAGACTCCATCACGTGAGACAGGGCTGTCGTTGTGCTTGGAAGGAGTTTCTCCTGACAGCTGCTTTGTGCTGGCCCGGATCCGGCTGCACGAGAAACACGTTTGCAGAAGGCAGGCATTGTTTAACGCCGAGGAAGAGAGGTGTCATTGCAAGCAAAAAGGCACGGGTTTGGACTTCTCTATCCAGCTTTTTGCAATGAATGAAATGTTAACTGAAGGATGCAGCTGGATCTTGCCTGAACCCCCGCAGTCCCAAGCTTAGCAGATATGGCGATGGCTTGTGACCAAGGATTGGGGTGTTTGTCTCATTGCAAGATTTACTCTGTTTGGCAGCGTTTTGAGGGAGGAGTTATTTTTCCTGTTGTTTTGCATACGAATGGTGCTGATAGCAATGAGGTCCCATCCATTACTTTTTGGCTCTGATGAAACCAAATTCGTTTTTAAGGTTAAGAATACAATAATAATGGGTCATCACCTTGATGCACTCACCTGGCATGAAATTACCATTTTATATCAAGTGAAAACTTGCACAATTTTCTCACAGCATCACCTGAAAGACAAGAAGGGTACTGTCGAGTTTAGGGATCCAGGCACTGTTTGTGTTTTAGTCCATTTTACAGATTTGACAGGTGAGCTGTGGCATTCACTTCTTCTGAAGACGTTCTGGTTTTCCCACCTGTAGAAAGGGATAGCAGCTATCTGTGTAAAGTGTCTGAAGACGAGCACCACACAACCTTGTTTCTAGTGAGTGCTTTTTAGAAGGTGCTCAACTTCGGGTAAAATAAAGCTTTTTACTGTAAAAGCATTAGGCCAAACTGTGGCATCCTTGGACAACACTAGGCCATCAGCTCCCACTGAGAGCTGGAGATTTGCCTGGTTCAGAATTTGTCTGGAATTCTGCCCAGAGTTAAGGACATTTTATTAGTTTAGGTTTGTCTTTGAAGGGAAAAGCCTAACTGTGCTCACAGACACCTGAAACTCTTTTGGGGGTAGGACATCAGGTTTCCCACCGTAAGTGAAAAATGTGCCTATCAATAGGTAATATTTCTTTCTCTGTTTGTAATATATTTCTCTTTATGTTATTTCTCTTCTCCTTTACAATTTTTTTCATTATCTTGTATGGGAAAACATGCAGCAACACTAACTGTGAAACAAATGAATTAATCCTTTTCCACAGCACTCTGATATTTTATTTATCTGCCTTACTTCTTCCTGGATTATGACAACAGGTAAAGCTTCTCCTAAGAATAAAATAAACCCTGCTCACAGAGTTATAGAAATCCAAGTCTTTGAATTCAATTTGCAGTCCCGAAGTAGGCAAATTCCCTGCCTGTTGTGCTCCCAAAAGCATAACATGAAGATACCCAGTCAAAATTTCTTTTAGACAGTTGATGAAAAGGAGAATTAAGTGAAGAAAGGGAACGCAACAAGGACGCTGTTCGAGCAGTCTCTTTGCGGAGCCCTGTGCGGGCCCGAGGCCTTTGTCTATTGAAAACCTGGACCAAAAAGCCCCTGCTCCTGTCCCACTCCTCCCACGGCTTCACTTAAATTCTCGGATCGTGAGGGCATGCAGGGAACAGCTGCTTATGATCTCTTCACAAGTGCTGGGTCATTGGTAAACAACCATCCCTCCACCCTCCCGGAGAAAAAAAAAATTATACAAAAAATGTATTCATTTTCCCTGATGATGAAGAGTAATGAAGAGCACGTGCATGCTGCACTAAGAGAGAGAGAGAAAAAAATGACAAATTAAATCATGTCTCGTTTGACAACCCTTTAAGTGTAACAGATCTGCACTTGTGCTGTCTGACAGGCATGATTGATACCACGGAGCACTCGTCAATTTTTAAACACACAGACTGAACAAAGAGTCACTTCATCCCGGTGCTTGTAGTTTACAGGCAGCCCAGTGCTACGCAGGGTAAGCACCCCTTCATGCGGCGGTGTTTTACTTGGCAATACACTGCATCTCACTGTTTGGACAACTATATTTATTTTTATGATCCTTAAAATATTGTAACCCAGTCAACTCAACAGTCATTTAAGGTAATTTCTGGTCTGAACAGCATCTATTTTCTGGACAACTTTACAATAATATATGTTTGCTATGGGCCAAATTCTTTGTGTAGGTACCTCTGTTTCTGTGCTTATTCATAGCTGTTAACTGGGAGGGAGTCGCAGTATCCAGTAATTTCTAATAATTTGGAATTTAAACCTCCTGGTTGTTTTTGACCATGCATTTTGTAGGTGATGTTTAGCAAGGCAAAACAATACGCTTTTCTTTAACTTTATTTGTGTACAAGCAAGTGGAACAAAACCAATAGGTGGCCTTTTAAAATGATGTTTAGATGATGGTTTTGGATGAAAATTTATGTCAGAACAGCTTGAAGTGGCAAATGTAACATAAGGTCCTGCTGTAAAGAGTCAGTCTTTAATTAGCAGAGCTTTGCTATTGCACCAAAGTAGCAGAGTTACTGGGATACTATTAAAGGCACTGATAGGAACCGGAGGATAATGCCTTGTTGCATTTTGTATTTCCTTCTGAAATGTTGTAAATGTCTACACTTGGACATCTTTCATCCTGCAATGACTACACAACATCACCAGATTGTTTTTTCCAGTTTGAATCATCCCTCAGTGGTGTTCATGCATCTCCATGGCAGGATATGTCACAATATAAAGTCCTGCTCAGCCGTTCAGAGCAGCCAGGGATGCATTCTTCATGGCACAGAAGTGCTAAGGAGAGCCTATGCAACACCTCTGTAAATAGACTGGGGTGTATCTGATCCTGTGGGATCACAGAGGAGCGTAATAACCTTGATTTTCAGGGATTTTCATGGAGCAACACCCTGGGCAAGGAGCTCTGAAGTTGCAGGCAGCAGTGATGCTCTCTCTCATCTCTAGACATCTTTGACTCATGTTTTTGTGTGAAATTACTTATTAGCAGAAAAAAAAAAAAAAGAATCAGCAAAGCCTTGCAACATTCAGTGCGTGTTACGAACTAAACCTGTAGTCTCTGTAAATTCAAGGCCCTCTGTAAGACTGGGATTTAAGAGATGCTTACATACATATCAGCCGTGTCTGCGCAGGGATGAATTCCATCATCTAGGCTTTCATTCTGTGTATCTTTACTACTTGTCCTGGGCCCTTAACTCCATTAAGGGTAGATGCACAACTCTGTTTATTTAGACCTTTTTAACCTGACAGTTCCAATCAAGCTAATTCATCCGAGAGAGACCAACCATCCTTTTATTTATTTTAAACTATTTTACCAAGGTAACCCAATCCAGACCATCTCCATATCTTGTTTACAAGAGCAGCCTTGGTGACAACATCTGTCCTGTGTAAAATGTCAAAAAAAAAAAAAAAAAAAAAAAAAAAAAAGGAAAACCTAGCAAAAGTCACAAAGCTATCAGAAATGTTATTCAGATGCACGCACCGAAGTGAGCTTCCAGCATCATTGCCTATGCTATCCAGAGAAGAAAAAAAGGTCAGAAGGAGGTATCGGGGCCATGAAAGCCCTTGTTGGGGCTGGGAGTCAGGCTGCCATGAGTGTGCTCAGGGAGCTGTGACCCCCGCTGTGCAGAGGCCACCCCTACCTGCCCGTCTCTGGTGGTAGCACTGCCAGCAAGGTGTAAAATTGCTGCGCGTATCACAGTAGGCTGTGTCTTTTGTCTTTCTCTAATGTTATTTCTTTGAAGGTTTAAGGTTGATATATATATATATATATATTTGACTTTTGGAAATGTACACATCTTCTACACAGAGTGGAATGCTCTAACAGATGCCTGCACACGTGCAGGTAGAGTGACCTGTGTCTGTTTGTGCTTGTTAAGGAGAATGGTTTAAGAGGCAATAGGAGGCAGTCAGTTCCTGATGTAACTGGTCAGATATGTCAGCAAGAGGAGGTTAAAAGGCAGCAAAAAATACTGTAAAATTTAGAGTTTTGGGGCCTTGTACTGTCTGAACAGTCAGAAGGAGCTTTGCGCTGTGCTCATGATTCTGTGGCTTTTAAGCCACACTCAGTTTCTGGACTGCACAGGGGGGAATTTTTTTATTTTTAAGTGAAAACCTACTTATTTCAAATGAAGGTATGAATACCAATATCCAATAAAGCAGGGGAAGTCTTATATAGTTCCACTCTAAAAGGCTAACTTAAGCTAGAACGACAATTGCAGCACATTTCGAAGTCCCTCAGCAGTTCAGAGGAGGTAGCTGGCTGACAAGTGTGACAACGCTCTGGGGTCTGCAGAGGCAGAGGAAAGCTGAGCAGCTCCCATTGCTGAGATGCTTTGGCAGAACTCAATGGCTTGTCTTGATCCGTGCTGATCCCTGCAAGCTCTTGTATTTCAGGAAGAGGTGGGAGCCTGTGGAATTTATTTGTCACTTGAGCTAGCGATGACCATCAGGAATGAGACCTGTGTAGTCCATTATTGCTTGCCATTGTGTGGCGAGCCCTTGTTGAAATTCGCTGCCGCACGATGTGTGGTTTGAAGTGGATTTCATGCTGATGGAATGCTCCGCGTTGGCAGACTGCAGAAAACATTTTCTGCCTATGCACGGAGCAGGTATGGTGCCGATGGCGGGAGCACGTCCTGCCTCTGAGCCTTCCTTTGCTCAGCCTGGGGCTGGCAGGGCACCTCTGCTGTGTCTGAGAAGAGACCCCGTGGGCAGAGCTGGCAGAAATGCAGTATCCCTATATATTGGGGAATTCCAGCACACCCTCAAGCCAAGCCGGAATGAAATCATTATTTTACAAATCAAAATTAACATGTTTATTTTGGTCGAAAAAACACTTCTTACAGAAAAGAGAAATTTTCACATGAGCTGCTGAATATCTGACAAATATCTTTGCTACTAAAACTGCAAAATGGATGTTAAATCAGAGAGAGAGGGGAAAAACTGCCCAACCGATCCTTCCAGTTTCAATGAAACCTGCCAGAAATAAATCTAATGAAAAACATTGTCTGCATGTTGTAGAAGCCAAACAAACATACCTGAGAAAGCTCTTGAAATTTATTATGACTGAGCCTTGCTCTACACAGAAACGAGCCACATCTGCTCTTGGTATTGCACTCACATCCACGTGAAAGAAAAGATTAAAACAAGATACCAACATAAAAATAGATTGATACAGGAGAAAGGAGAAGTGAGTGGGAACTCCTGGAAGGAGATTGCTAGATAGTGACTGCTTGGAATTAGTCCAGCCCCAATTGCGGCCGAGAGAAATTGGCTTTCTGCTAGGCCGTGTTTGCTGTAATGCAAACCAGTGTGTGCGGGGGGGTAGGTGACTGTCGTTACGACAAGCTTTTGCCAGCACAGTAGCTCAGACACCAGGGGATAATGCGTTACACAGTGATGCTTTCCAGGACATCAGTTCTGGTGGGTTGTTTCTGTCGGAGGCTGTGAGTTCCCGAGGCACAGTTTCCCACGGGGTGTTATCTCGGCGGTCCAAGGTTGAGATCCTTCCCGTGGCGCTTCAGGGAAATGCCTCCAGCTCCCCATAGTCTTCGGGTTTCAGCTGGCATCACTGCTCTCTGAGGGTACAGGCAGGATTCGTATTTCAGGGAACGGGCAGAACAATTGGGAAAGCAGCCCCCTGTTTCTTGTCCAGCACAGTCCCACCTGGCAAAACAGCTTGTGGTGGCCTCGAAGCCGCTACAGGCTGAGCACCCTCCTGAGAATAAGGCAGCTCCGAGGGGAGCCCTGCCGCTTCCCCAGCTTCATGGGCTTCCTGACGAGGGCTCTGGCTAGGGTTTGGCTGAACTTTGGGGTCCAGGTGATGGGGCTGAGGATCCTGAAGGGGGAAAGCATGCCCAGAGCTGCATTGCAAACAGCAGCATCTTGTGTAAACAGAGGGCCCTTGGTGCCTTGTGTGGAAACCCTGGGATGCAACCTTTGCTTTAAGTAGTGGTGAGATCAACAGTTGAGTTAAAAATGTGTACTCACGTGCTGCTAAGCCCTGACCTTCTTCCATTTCAGATTAATGCAGTAAATTCAGCTTCCTGTCCTCAGCTAGTTTGCTGCGTGCCGCTGGACACTGCTACGTGCCGTGACAGAGGTGGCAGGTGCTGATCGTTGGGTAACTCAATCCGCGTATCAGTTGTAACACATCTTAAAAAATTTAACTTACAAAAATATAAAAGGGAGTTCGCAGAATGAGATTTTCTTCCTTCAGACCTGGAAAACCTGGTGGTGTCTGTGGTTTTGTAAAAACCTCTCATACAGTATTTATTTTTATTTCTCTGCTAGCCCTTGGGTAAAGATTACTTTCAAACAAGCTGGTTTACTGTTTGCATAACACGGGCTTAAATTCAGTTAGAAATAGATCATTTTTCAAGTAAAATTCCCCAGAAAATAATTACAAGTATTTGGGGGGTGTCGGGGAAACCATCAGAAAGCTTTGTTTTTAAGGCCTGGTGACACCTGGCAATTAAAACTAAAAATCCATTTCTCAATCCAGACCTTCCTCCCTCTCCTTGGGGATAAATTAAACCGAACTGCAGGAGTTTCAAACGTGCTCCTAAATCCAGCATCGTTTGCTTCTGGGTAGATCCTACACTCTGCAAATTATTTCTTCCTGGGAAAGTGTCTCGGATTCATATTAATGAGGATTCCATGTTTGTGGTTAGGAGAAATTTGGTCTTGTGGCTTAAGCGGCCTCAGGACTCTCATTAAGGACAAGAGGTTAATAATCTAAACTAGCAGTTAACTAGCTCTGGTCAGCAGAGCCTTATTGCTTTTGGCTCGGCTCGCTGAGCGGGTCCCCTGTCCGCTGCGGAGCCGAGGTGTGGGTGAACACGGGGAAACCAAGGGAGGCTGGCTGAGGATGAGCTGGTTCTGATTTAGTGCTGGGGGAGATGTTTTGAGATGTTTTGGCTGGGAATAAGATACTGGAGGAAAAACTAGTGTGCAAAACTAAACGTGCCCCCTGTGCGGGGACAAGTGACTGCTGCTTTGTGGCATGGGAAAACACAGAGCTCCTGTCGGGGGGGCATTTATTGTATCGTAGGTCCAGCACATCAGAGACTCATACACATATCCACCAAAAGAAATGACAGAATTACAGAATAACAATTGGAATTGATCTCTGGAGGTCCTCTAGTCCAACCTGTCATAGTTAGATGAGGTTGCTCAGGGTTATATCAAGTTGAGTCTGAAAAACCTCCAAGGACACAGGCTCCAGAACTCCTCTGGGCAACCCACTGCAGAAGTTTCCTCACGTCTATTTGGAGATTTCCAACTTCCAGCTTGTCTGTTGCCCCCATCCTACTGCCAGGCACCTCCAAGAAGAAGCCGGCCCCATCTTCTCTGTGTTTATCAGGTAGCAGCAGTCGGCAGTGAGGTTCCCCCTTCTCTTTCTCTTCTCTGGGCTGAACAGAGTCACCCTTGGAAGGGTCTCGCTATAAGACGTGTGCTTCTGCCCCAACCAGCTTGGTGGCCCAGGGCTGGACTCGCCGCTCCCTGCCGATGGCTTTCTTCTACCAGGTGGCCCCAGAGCTGGACACAGTGCCCCAGGTGCAGGAGCAGAGGAGGGCAAGGATCACTTGTCTGGACCTGCTGGCTGTATTCTTGCCTGCACGGCCTGATGTACGGTTCAGCCAGCTATCAGCAGGATTAAGTTTCTTTCTTGGTCAAAAGCTTGCAAGAAACAGTGCAGGTATTCCTGACATTGAGGAATTGCTGCTGAAACTAGAGGGCAGTCACAAATTAGCTCTATCCTTCTACAGCCGGTGGAAACTTTAGTTTTAATTGCACAGACTCCAAGCAAATTAAAAAAGAAGCAACCAAATCAGTTATCAGGCTGGCTTCCTGCAGTGTCCTGACAGTTCAAGGTCCCAGAGGCCTCTGCAGAGACTAGAGGTTTGGCTGGCTTCTGCTACATCCTCCCTGCTTAAATTGAAAAGAAATAAAAACAATTTTAATCTGGAAGTGATCTTTGTGCAGTTATGGATCAAACTCTGTTCCCAGTGGAAAAAAAAAGTAGGGCATGATCAAATATCATAAAATTACCCTCTGCTTTTTCTAACATGTTTTATTTCAAGGATGCAATTTATTTCACAGGATATCTCTTGTTGGAGCATCCACGGATTTATCTTCTGTCTTTTTGAAAAAGATATCCCAGAATGTCCAGCGAAATACACTTAGTCTCACTCAACTTTTGGCTGAGAACGAGTATCCAAGACGTTGTCTAGAAATCCAAAATACCACTCCACGAAACCCAGGAGAAGTATGGTCTGCCTGAACAGACAGACTTGAAAGACACGCTGTCTGTCATCCAGGCAGCATCATGTGCTGTCCATCCCACGCTAGCATCAGCCTACACCACTGGAAAGCTTTGCAGCATGCTCTCAATTTGCTTACAGGGGAGGTACCTGCTGTAAAAGAGGAAGGAGCTTCGTTACCTATTGTTTTGCAGGAGAACATGATGCTCTGGCTGTCTGCAGTTCACCCGGGACCGCGATGTCCAGGACGAGTGGGCTCCTCCCGGTTTTATCATCAGGCAGCCCAAGTTGCCTTGGTGGCTGGTTACAGGAAGAAGAAGTGCTCTAAATGCACGGGAGCCCCCAAGTTAATGGTGTTCGGGCCCGTTTCTGACGCCTCTCTCTTCTTGTGTCAGGAAAGCCGTCTCTGCACTCGCAGTTCCCCTTGGGAAGAAGTGCCTGGGACTCTAGCCTAGCCATACATCTCTGTCAAAATCTCTATGAATAAATTAACCTTTCTAAAGATTAGTGCACCCTAATACCTCAGGGTTTTTTTCTTGTTTTTTTAACAGAACAAATGCTAAAAATGCCTTGACAGACCTTGCTAGGTTTTGTGCTGTGGATCATCTACAAGGGATTATGCTGGGGATAGCTTTAAAGGCACAGCCGTGAGATTCTGGAGAGTACTAACTTGTCTCCTCCTTTGGAGAAGGGCTTTAATGCACGGCAAATATATGATTATGAGCAGGAAATCCTCGTTGGGGCAAATAATAAAGAAGCTAATGAAAATCCTCATGCTTCTCCTACAACACCTCAGATTCAATCATCTCCCAGCATTTCACAACTGTTAGTGCACCGGAGCAAAGAAATGGTCTGACTCGAGTGACTTTGAAGACTTTGGTGGCTGCACTTAACACTCAAACAGCTCCAGCACGGGCTGCCCGATACATCTGTGAAACAATGGGCTCAGTGTCAGCAGCCCAGCTGGCCCTTCTCCTGGAGACTTTTGCCCGTTCTTCCTTACTCGAGCCCTTGTTTGGTGGAGCAGGCTGCGGGGAGGTCAGGTATCTGCTGCTCTGTTCTCTTGCCATTGAGTTGCTGGAATTGATCTGATCCTTTCCAGGCGGCTGGGGGCAGGGGAGCCATTCCAAAGATGGTAGGGAGTGTTTTGATTTTTGATCCTTTTGAGATGAATTATGGGGAGGAAGCTGTCTGCTATCAGAGGAATTAGTCAAATTCCTTGTCAGATGTGCAATCCCATTAAAAATGCATTATCTGTTTTCAAAGCTTAAGTATGGGTGTTGGTTGAGAGTCTTTAAAATATTATTGTAAACTTTCACTGAGAAGAAGTATTCCTGAGTCTTTCATGAAGGCTAATCCCACTTCAACTACCTTAAACCATCAACTTGTGGGGTGGCCTTCCCAAGCAACACTAGGCGAGAGCACGCAATTATTCTGGGAAAATCCCCCTGGAAGATGCGTACATTTGTTTTACGATGTTGTTAGCAGCTCTCAGCATTCAACTGATTTGTTCTGATAACGATTCTGTATCTGCGTGCCTCCTCAAATTCTCCCATTGCTTTTCTGCCTGGCATCTAGAGTTCAAATAGGGCTCTTATGCAAGGTCTGAATGTGTCCTAAATGAGACACCTAACAGATCATAATCGGTGCTCTCTGGCTGGTTGTGTTCTGTTTTGTAGGGTATTTGCCTAGACCTTTGCTCAGGTGAATTGTTAGTGCCAGAGAGCAATGGGGTTTCCAGCACTTCTATTTGCAGCCTAACATTTCTATCTCAAACTTTCTTACAAGGTGCAGTTTATCTCACACGCTGAACTTCGAAAGGAGTTGGGATGATTGATGGTAGCCCAGCCTTTTTGCTTGGCTCTGCAGTGCAAACGGGAGAAAAATGCTCTCGTTCTGTATGGTCTCTTTAACACCCTTGTCACTGCATCATCTGAGCTCAACTGGACTAGCTGGGAACCTGCTAATCAGTCTATCTAATGAAGCTTTGTATTTTAGTGATTAAGAAATCGGGTGGTCACCTTTTGGAAGGAAAGAAGCAGCCTTGGCTAGCAAGGGATTCTTGCTAGGCCAGGACTGTGCCGGCACAGAGGGACATGTTTCATGCTACTTTGTTTTTCTGTTCCATGAGAGTAGTTGGCCAAAAAATAGGCAAATTCCTCTGGTCTGGCTGAAGGCTCTGGCGCAAGGCAGTGTCCGTGTTTCCTGCCTGGTTCTCTGGCAGGAGCGTTAGTTTCTGTAACAACTCCAGGCCTCTGTGTCCCCGCCGGCAAACGAAACACAGCTTGGTGCTTATCTCTTGAAATACCAGTGAAGTTAAGGGTTCAATCACCATTAGGCATCATTGCCAATCCACCTGTTAAAATATTTTCCAGACAACAAAGTATGAAAGTCATACATGCACATCATAAATATTTGGGATAATGTGTTATGTTTGAAAGCTTTTAAGGAGTTTTGATTTTATTTCGATGGAGGCTGAACTCCCAAGAGACCGCACTGGGACTTGCGAACAAATGCTGTGGATTGAAATAAATTGTGCGGGAAGGTGAAAACCAGCTTCGCTCTTGCTCCAGCCAATCCATCTAAAAACTCAGCCCAAAGTTTTCTGAGAGTTTCAAGAGCTCCCCTTTCTCTTCTGCTTGGTTAACGTAGCAGCACCAGCAATTATTCTTGTGTTCCTTTCCAGGGTTGGTAAGCAGTGAATCTTGAGAACCTCAGCTGGTGTTTGCCTTGCAACGTTTCTGCTCCCCGTGCTCTTGGATCATGGAGTTCAGTTTGCTGCAGACATGCAGCTGTGATGAAGCTTATTTTAATGCTCTGAAGCAGAGATGGTGGTGGCACTTTAATGTTTCCTTTGCTACAATGGGTTTATCTCAAAAGTTTATGTTATTTCAACAAAGTGCAGTGTTTACCATAAATAGTGGGGTCTGCAGAAAGCCTGTTGCAACCCTGTTCCTACTGTGAATCAGCAGTACCTCAAGCCTGAACCAATTTAGGAGGGTATTGGCCATATGATTTTAATATTAACAAGCGGAGCAAATTTGTGAGTGGGTTGTTGGCCAGTTTCATAGTGAGGGGCACCTGCAATCGATCAACGCGGCTCCTACAACAAGGTGTCGATGCACAAGCAGAATAATAACAGGAATCCGCTGTGTGCGGGGATCACTCAGCTCATGGGGAGGTGTTAACATGAAGGAGAAAAGAAAACATGACGGTAAAACACTTTTATTTGTTGGTGAGTCTTGCTCGGAGGTGTGAAAGAAGCAGGGCAAAAGATGGAACATGGCAAGGAAAAAGAGAAAAAGGGGGAAAAGGGGGAGAAACAAGGTATTGCAATTGTAAGACCCAATCCAAGGGTTGGCAAAAGGACCCAAGGCCCAGGCTCCTTCTCCTTGGGAAGCTCAGGTGGCACTTCCCAGCCTTCAGAAACACCAAATGGTTGGCTAACATGAGTCAAGGAAACCCATCTGTGGGTAACATGGAGCTGCCGTGTCCTGTTTTAATCACTTTGTCTCTGCCTTTACCTCTGTTTCTTAATTTCTACATCATGTAGCAAGTCTTGACTTAGCGGAATACGTCTACTCTAATTCAGGCTGCCCATACATGCTATTGGCAACATGTGCTGGCTTTATTGTGTTAATGGCATGCATTTCTGCAGATCTGAACTAACACCAATCTTTTTTCTCCCTCCAGATGAAAAAGCCCTGAGCCTACATTCTGTTTTGCCAGTCGCTGTTTCCTGTCACTCGCAATGGCCTCTTCCCAGGAGGTAAGAAAATAATCTTGTGTATTTTTTACCAACGGTAATCTGTTGTTTTGGCATTCTGTGAATGACTGGTTTCAGGCGATTCTGTCAATGTACCTAGCCAGCAACCAGGTTTTGGATGTTTGCTTTGGGAACATTTTGTGGTTGAATGGCTGTGTTCCATTCCACATGTAAACATGGGCAAAAACTCATATTTAACAGTTCTAAACAGTTGGACACTGGTCAAAGAGGCTACCCCCCCCTTCTCTTTAATACACTGAAATTTTGCATGAAGTACAGAACAATTTAGTAGCAGGAATGCCCAGGTCCTGCCAAACGTATGATTTTGTTTTATTTTATTTTTAAAAATGCCTAGCACAAAGACTGAGCCTGTATTTGGAAGGAGATGTCAGGAAAGCAAAACTTAATTGAATCTCAGACTGTACAATTGGAGTCATGTCTAAAAGGAAAGCTGTCTTTTCCCTCAGCGTGCACTTGTACTGGAGGCCAGTTTCCACTCTCATCTGCATGAGTTTAAACCACAGTAACTCCGCGTGTGCACCAGTGGGGCTTGAGATCAGAATTGGGTCCTCAGCTATTTCAAGCTTTGTATTTACTTGCTTAGACATCTGATTGATCCCAGTGATGCCAATCTAGTTACTTGCCTTGGCCACTCCGAAGAGCCTGGCCTCGGCAACAGGACCTGGTGTGTGTTCAGCATTTTCCAAAATCCAGCTCTGTGTTATCCAATGTTGTGCTCTGTGCTCCAGTGGGAGCAGGAGATCTCTGCATCCCATAACAAACAGTAAGCACCGTCGGGTAAGGAGCTTGTGACGGCCCTTTGCCTATGGGCAGGTTTATCTTCTGGGGGTTTTCAAAGCATCTAGTGGAGGCATCTCCCTCAGGTCCTCAGATGATGGAGCCCATTTTCCACATGCAGAGTTGCTTCTCCCATGTCGTAGGGCTGGAGCCCACCTGCAGCACCTCTGAGCATCTCGGCTCCCTCGTTCCCAGAAGAGGTCCCTGCTCCTTCCACCAGGCTCTCGCTGCCTACAGAAAGGATTCCTGCAGAGTGCTGCGTTAGTTCCTGGGGGAGATGTTGGCTGTACAGAAGGCATGAAAAGCATTTGGAAAGAGAGGGCTCCTTCGGTCTGACAACAAAGAGTGCTGTGCAGAGGGCTGTTTGAAGGGTGGTGAGGATAAAAAGGCCTTTGTTCGAAATCAAGCTTAGCCCTGGTCAAAACGGAGAAGGAAATGGATCTTTTCCTGTCTCATTTGGGCATGAGGCAGAAGATGAATATTTTGGGCCCAGTGTGCTTGGGCTACTAGTTTTATACGCTAGATCATTTGTTCAGAACCAACCCTAAAACATCTACTTCATGCTCCTTTTACACACTCACTGATGGTCACAGAAGTGCAAGTTGTACTACGTATGTCCTCACGTATATTTATGATGAGCTGACAGTCACTGTGTAATAAAACCCGCCATTTCCGCACCTCCTTTAGCTCCAAACGTGCCAGTTAGGTCTCTGAAAATAGGCTCGTTTCTAGCAAGTGATCCAGGAATAGCAGAGCTCGGCCTGTCAGGCGTTCGCAGTGTCGGGGCACCTCCTGGCCCACTGAATGTCCCCAGTGTATTCTGTCGGGGGGGTTCGTGCACAGTCTGTGGAGCACCAGTGATCTCTGGTAACACTTGTTGGTGCTGCACAGATTGTCTGATCACATGCTGCTGGCACGCTGCCTTATTTCCAGCTGCTAAATTGCATTCAAAGGCCATTTAAAATACTTTCCTAATAAAACTTGCCTATAAAAATAGTTACTATAGCTGCTACAGGGATGTTCTAGGAGCTGATCCAAAAGACAGTCCCTACTGAGATGAGATCCACCCTCCTAAAAAAAGCTGAGAAATTTCAGCCTTAGCAGAAATTCAGCAGAAATTAACGGCAGGGGAAGTGTTAATCAAATCACGTGCTTTCTTAGTTAATGCATGGTCAGTCCTGCAGCTGATATAAGATAGGGAGCGCGGCTTGTTGGGCAGAGTTTCTGAGCTGTTTAAATGTGTTACAGCTCTACTATTAAAGTAGAAGAGTTTGGATTAATTGAGTAAGTGGCACTTAAGAGACTGCAGGTTAGGAGGATGCAGAGTGTGGCTACACACAGCTTGGGTGTTCGTCCTCTTCTCTTTACGTCTGCGGTTGCCCTTTCCCTGTAGCTGTGGGGTTAGGACAAAGCCGATCAACTGCAGGTTTTATTGCCAGCGAGCTGAGACATGCAGCTGTTTCAATTCTTTGATCACAAAAGATAGCAGCACAAGCAAACCCAGCACTGATGCAAACTTTTTGATTTGAAAACCCCTGGGTAGGAGCTCAGTGCAGCTGCTGGGACTCCCAGGAGGTGGCTGGAGGCAGGCAGGGGAGGGCTCGCAACCCTTGCTGGCCACATCCCTACAGCAGCAGGTACAGAGTCTTCCTTCTGGCCAGGTGTAACCGGTGCTCTGTTTGCCATTCCATACCAGTGCCCAGAAGTGCTGGAAATGCAGCTTTTTAGAAGCGATTTCTCCATCTCCAGAGGAAGAAGCTAGCACGCTTGGTCTCAGTTTGCACGTCTTGTTTCCTTTCTCGTAGACAGGAAGCATATGTGTCTACCTCAGCCTTATCTCACCAGCTCGCTCGATGCTTGAATTTATCCTTCCGTTATCATTAGTTTGTCAAGGCAAACCCTTCCAGGACTTTCTGACTCACATCCTGGAAACCTTTTTATTTTTTTTTTTCTTAGCAGTTTGGTCCAAGATAGAGATTTTTTTTTTTTTCTCTGCATATTTGGACATGCCTGGTGCATATGCCAGATACTACAAATAGCCCAATCTCCCCTCTTCGTCAGGCAGCATCTGGACTTTTTCCTTCTATGTCATTGCCGTGGTAGACATTGACCTGGATTCTCTGCAACATAGTGGGTAAGAAAGAAGTAGCAGGGAGCTAGTCCCACTGCATAGCTTTTTCTTTTTCTTTCTTTCTCTCTTTTTTTTTTTTTTTTTTTTTTTTTTTTTTTTTTTTTATTCCCAGAGCTGGATACAGTCTTGTTTTGCAATGGGAATTTAAGGGCTAGCATTAAGGAACTCAAACTTATTTCAAGACCTAAGCCTATACCAAGGATCTAAGCCATAGAGGAGGCGGTAATTTTGAGAAGCAGAAGAGAATTTTCCCTCCAACAGCAGATTCCCACATTGAACCAGCACAGCTCCTCACCTTTGGCTTGCATTTCTAAGCAGACTCATGCCAGTCACCCCCCTCACCCCTGCTTCTGTCCCCAGGACCTTCCTTCGGGGCACTGTCACCCTGTTGGCACAAATGGCATTTGCACAGATCTGTGCACATCTTCAGAGAGGCCTCTAGCTATTAAAGTGTTCTGCTGTGCTGCAGTCAAAACCACGTGGAACTGTCTGATTACACACAGCGGCTGCTGGCAAGTCAGAGTGGTTTTCCTGAAGTTATGAGTCCCCTTGGAAATGGGCTGAAACTTTTTCTGTAGCACCCTCTTCCTGCACTCTCCTCAGCCTTTGCCTGTGATTTTTTGTACCAATGCTTTGTGCTGCAGTGAAATGGAGCCTGGGATGCTCTGGGCTGATGCTGAGATAATGGCAGCGGTGGAGCAATGAGAGGTGTAGGTTCTGTGTCCTCAGGATGGTCTCTGTTCTGTCTGCAGGGGGAAAGCATCTCATTTGGGGATGTAAAACATTGATTTGATACTGTTTTCTGTGAATTTCTTTAACTTATTAATCTGGTTTTATAATGTGCTAAAGTTCAAATACTGACATTGCTAGTGAAACTACTTCAGCAAGACTTAAGTTGCATAAATGGTCTCTAAAATAGTATTCTTTATTTTTGCTTTTAAGGGAAAACTGGAATATAGGAAGTGAGTGGATTTTTTTTTTTCTAGTAAACTCTAACTGAAGTATAAGAACTACTTTCAAGGTTGTCTAATTCAAGTGTGGGTATTTGGAACTATATTTTTCTATCCTATTTAAATTGTTACTCTCTTAATTTTTCATCTTCCATCAGTGGCCTAACATAGTGGAATGTTATTTCATCATTGTGCATTACTTGAGTGTGATACTTCGAACTTGTGGGACCATTGTCTAAGTAAGGGCTGTGTAGGGCTGATTTGTTCTAGAGTATCAAAATAAAGGCCAAAATTACTGTACTAAAACTGAAACTTTCTGACGTACCATATGAGTTTGAAGCACAAGTCAGCTTTTAAGCAATTTTTGTGCTTTTCATTGTGCCTTTCAGTGCAATTAACATTTTTGATTTTACACGTGCTGAGCGCTGAGGTGCCCACAGTGGCTTCAGTGCTGCTCAGCCTGCACGGATCTCAGACCACAGGGCTAGGAGCCCCGCTGAAGGCATGGAGTTTCTAGGCAGGGAATGAGCCCTGTATGGGTTCTTGCCTTGACATCACTATAACAGTCTTTGCCAGTAGGTGGGGTTCCAGTCCTATTAAAAAAACCTGGGAAACCTCTTGTCTATAAACGCTCGCTCCTCTTGCACTTCCATCCACAAGCTGGCCACATCTGGAAATGTTTGATTTGATATAGTGTCGTTTTACATTGCAGAAATGAGCGTAAGCGGTTTTTTAACCCACCAAGTGAGAAATGTGATCTGGGTTTTACTACCGACCCTTTAAATAAAAAACAGATCGCTTATTAAACCATTATCTATCAAGGATATGGAGAGAGTTAGAAATATTCCAGGATCAGAATCAAAACTGAAACGGACACATTTCTGTCTACTGTCCGGTCCTGACAGCGTGGTCCAGTCGTGCAGGAGCAGAGCTGAAATACCTCACGTGGGGAAAAGCAAGCGCAGAGAGACAGGAGAAAGGAACAAGCTCACATCCTACCCCGGGATCTGTGTTTGCTGTGACAATTCCCATTCAAGTATGGGGCAGTGCTCGTAGGAAATCACTGAAATGTATTATCGTGTGTTACTTGTTGTCAGGATTGTATAAAATCTTCTCGTACGAGCTCCTTGCGTAGCAGTAGGTGAGGGGATGCCGGCTGGGCTCCTTGCAAGTGCCACTGTGTTCACCACTGCCTCCTCTGTGCCAGCAAAAGACTCTCAGTGGAGCAAGCTCCTGGCTCGTGAAACACAATCCCGAGATGCTGTGCTCTTATCTGCCAGTTTTGACTCCTCATGTGTCTTTGCTTGAAAAGGACCTGCAGCTGATGCAGGGCTCTCTGGGTTCCAGCTTTAAGGATGCGTGCTAGGTTTGCTCACATGCTCTCACCCCTGTTTGATCAAATGCTGCTTCCTCGCTGGTCCGGGCACATCCCACTGCTCTGATAGAGCAGCTCACGTGAGCGAAACCAGAAGGATTTGACTCTCCGTGAATTATGACAGTTGGCATCTGAAATGAAACAAAGATCAGATCTGAGATGGATTTTTGCCATCATGTTGCATTTAAAAGCTCGTATTACTTTGGTTGTATTACATTGCATCACACTCGACCGAGTCAATGTGTCATAAAGCTGCCTAATGTAATTGTACACTGCATAAATGCAACAGAATGCCTCCGAAAAGTGATATTTCATGCTTGCTAGCTAACGCCTCGGCAAAGATTAAATCCATGAAAAGTAGGTATGTCCAATTGTTAGTTTGGATCAGCAAATAATTCATTACCCACATTATCTTTTTTTGAAATGTCACTCCATGTTGTAAATCACTAAGGTCCTGCTGAAAATGCCAACACGGGGATTTTTTTAAAGAGCAAATTAAATTTGAGGGCCAGTTGGCAGAGTGCTTTTCCCCTTGAGCAGAGCTGCCCATCTCCAAAGCTGACCCTGATCACTCTCCTCCCTCTGTCCGTGGTGGTTCAGGATGGGCGCTGCTCATTCACCCCAGCGCCTCCCTCCCAGGCACAGGCTCTCTCCCTGGATGCTTTCAGGAGAGGACCTCCACACTGGGTACCATGACTCAGGGTCCCAAGAGCCCTCACTCTGCTCTTTTTGAGGAAAAGAGGAGCATTCGCCTCCTTGTGCCTCAGTTTGCAGGGCCACAAAAGCTAAGGAGGTCTAAGTCATAGGGAAGGATACGAAGTCAGGCTTTCAGAGCTCATTCCCGGTGATGAAGGCACAGCCTTGGGTTGTGAGTGCCAAGATAGGGACAAGGAGAGCTGAGCCAAAGCACTGGAGCTGCCGACAGGTCTCCTCCCGAAAGGGCAGCGGCTCGGTGATGCTGTCGAGGCCGGAGATGGACAGACCTGTGCACCCCGGCAGGGACCTGCAGACCCCTTCCACTGATGTAGAGGCAGAGTCTCCAAAAGCCATGGAAGAGGCTCCAAAAGCCATGAAAAAAACATGTAATTCTGAGGCAATCACAAAGGTGTTAGGCAGGAGGAAGGGTGCATGCTTGTGCATCCGAAGGATTGCTCTGGAGTGCATGGCAAAGGGGTTACCTCCCAGCAGAGGCTTCCCCGGCCCCAAGGAGCTGGGTTTGTGGGGTGGGAGCAGGGAAGGTTTTGGTCCTGGCTGTCACCATGTGAGCAGTGGTCGCAGTGAGGGTTCCCCTTGCTCCCAGCCTTCAGTTTGGAGAGCACGGAGCTGGGGGAGGGAGGTGTCTGGAGGGAGCCCAGGTGCCCAGGGAGGAGGGTTTGATGGCCAGGCTAAGGGCAGGTGATGGACGTGTAGAATCGGCCTTGGGATGTGCTTCTCAGAATGCCTCCAGGGAGTAGGTTCGTTCAGAAGGGGAGATGGGGACGGGCACCTGTACCATTTAATGCCTCCTTGCAGGCCAGGTCCAAGCGTCCTGACAGTGGAAAGTGAACATCTCTGCTTGCCTCGTGGTTATGGCATCATTCAAACGTACGGCTGGTTGTTCTCAGGAATGTCAAGGAGCCACATTTGGGGCAGACAAAGCAGGATTTATTTCCTGCATTAGTTAATAGTACTTCCTTTCCCCAGTCAGCATTCAGTCTTGAGGGTATGAATCTCAAGCGGAGCAGCAAAGCTCTTAGTAACATTTTAACAGGATTTATTAACTTTATTTGCTTGAATAAACATTGGGATCCTCAAGCACTTTCTTTTTTGAAGATTAACAAACAACCTGGCTGCGTGATGCTGGGCTTGCCTTGTGTTGTGGGTGTCCTTCCCCTCAAGTTCCTTTACAGATCTCAACCTCAATCTTTTACTGGGTGGCACCAGGGACATCGGCCCCAAAGTACACACCTGTATTGGTTACTAAGCTCATGGGTAACACAATATTTCCACAGCTGCTTTGTAAGCCATTTGCTGTCAGGTAGGTTCAAAAGATTCCACGTGCACATAAATCTCTGTGTCACAAATATACAGCGAGACAAATTCGCAAGATATTTGTACAACACAAATGCTGTTACATACTAATTTTATGAGTCATTTTTATGTCACAGAGAGAAGAAAACAACACGCACCGTTACCGTGAGCATCAGTTTGGATGAAATAATATTGTAATTCATGTACATGCATAAAATTTTATAGCTATTATTTAATGCTTGTTACACCTCAGTTCCTATCTGTGTGTGGAACTTGTTTGCTCTTTATGTTCCTACTCGTACTTTACGTTCAGTTTCTGACATCTCTCTCGAGCTATTTGCCTTGCCCAGGTAATGAGCTGTTTCACATTTGGTGCCAATTAGGAGACATTCCAGGCTACTGATACAGTTACAAATGTCGATTCTCAGAAATGTGTGAAACGTGTGGACCAGATTCTGATCCATTCATTCTAACACACAGCAACACCGCTAACTTCAGATGAGTCACTCGTGATTTATAGATCTGATTTATACACAATAAAAGAGCCTGGCCCTAGCTATTTCCCTCTTACAGTTATGTTTGCTTTGGGGGACTAATTATACGGCAGGCTGCTGCTTGCGTAGGGTTGATTGTGAGCTCATGGCCCAAACTCAAATCTGAATACGCTCTAGTATTTCTAAGAAAGCCCCCTTGGGACTGGGTTTGGAGCTTGGGCTTCCTAGGTTCCTTTCCTACTTGCTTAGGCAAGCTGGTAAGCCTCCTTAGCTCTGAACCTCTCTATTCCATTTCTACAGCAGATATAACCTTGTTTACTTTTTCCACAACACAGAGGGATTGCTCAAGAATTCTAATTTTTGAAGCAATCTGATCGCCTTGGTTGAAACCTTTTCATTTTGGACAATCTTTTATGCCTATATTGAAAATATCAACAGACTGTTTGTGAAAAAGCATTTCCAATTCCATATGGAAAATGACTGAAGGGTACGCACAAAATTAAGACTTGCCTGTTGAAACATTAACAGATTTGTCACACTGTTAGTCTCAGAGCTGGGCCGTGCAAAGATGAGAAGAAAGCAATTCAGTGTGGGTTTGGAAGCTCCTGGCTGTCTGCAGGGCTGTTAGGGTGCTGAGCAGGGATGTTCCTTATGCCTTCTAAATTGTCTTAGATGCTTATCTGCAGATAAAAAATCACCTGGTAGGGAAATTTACTGTGTCTACTTATTACCAGACAACTGTTGTAGAGGATACACTTCAACATTCAACCTGTGAGGGTATCTGGCTTTTAAGCCTGCCTCTGTTCAGGTCATCACAGAGAGTACCAGAACGTGCACAGGTGCCAGGATCCCTAGGAAAAGGGATGCAAAATGTTCCAATGGGCCTGGAAACTTGAGAAAGGGAAACAGGTGAAATAATGCATTTGCACTTAGGTTTTCCCTCCTGGTGCCCTGTCATTCCTAGCAGCTGAATGGTCATATTCAAACAAGTGTTAGTGACATAATCAGACTGAAATATTGTCCAAATTGCCTTTGTCTTCGCCATCTGTCTTTGTCCCAGCTGACGATGAGGGATACCCAAAGCAGTGCAAGTTTAATCTGCTTTGGATGAGTACGCAAGAGACCCAGTGCTCTGTAGTACCTTGTTCAGTAGAGATCAATGTGGAAAACAGAGCAGTAATTGGGAAGAACAGTTCTCTGCCCTGACTTAGTCTGACTCTAGTGTTGTATGAAAACAGGCCTCTGTTTTAATCAAAATGCAAGTTGACACAAAAAAATATCATGCACAGAGATATGCAATTTCCCCGTTCATATGTTGGAGTTGGAACCATGAAAACTTCCTAACGTGGTTTGGATTTGGGTAGGTCCTGGTGCCGTGTGCTCCATCCCTGCTTTGCCGTTCTCTTTAATTACATTCAAGTAGGCAAAGAGAGCTAGCAGGGTCAAATCTGCTTGACAGATCCTCTTTGCCATCTGCTGTCCAAGCCACCTGCAAAAGGTTCAGGTTTGCCTTGATAAATGTGGTAGGCAATCCAGCAAAGTAAGTAGCCTGGTATGCTGAGATTACTGTAACCTCAGAGGGAGAAAACGAGGAAATCGGTGCATTTTGGCACATGACTAAAGATAGCAATGGTATTCCGTGCTGTACTTTGATCTCAGGGTATTCCATTTTAATTTCTGTTTTCTTAGCTTTTATCCCAAAATCTTTCTGCCTGTAAACTGTGTTTTTCTGCACACACCATAGTTTGTGTGTGCAGTATAGGCCAAAAGGGACAAAGGCTGAAATTTGCAGGCTGCAGGCTGCAATCTTTTTTCTTTTGTTTTGGGAGCCCCTTTTTTTCTTTCTTTGTGTCGCATTCCAGTTCTGATCCTATCTGCTAATATCATCGTTTGGCTTCACTCCCTCATAGTTTGATGCCCCAACTTTTCCTTGTTAGCACAGGGAAATGGTAAGCTTGTAGTGAGTGATAGCCAGTAGGTCTGGGATTGATTACAAACAAAAATCCTAGATAAGATCATAAATTTAACCCATCCCTGTGATGTGATCGTATCAGGATTCAAGTATGTCTAAAAAGTTGTTTCCGATTTTCAGCCACTTCATCTGGTTTCCATACAGCCCAGCTGGGAGCGAAGCTCTCTCGCAGTGGACTCTAATCCATGCCAGCCTGGCTTGGAAGAAGCCCTTGTTTCTGTTGTTATTGTATTATAAAAGTGGATAGAAGTGATTTAGACAAGATGGCCATTTCAAGGAGGATCAGTTCAAACACTGGCGAGATAAAACTGACCTGATAATAAAACAGGGCTGCTTTCCCACCCTGTTGCCTTCCTTCCCTTTCCCTCCCTGAAGTTTAGCTGCATTTCAGCAAATTCAGAACGGTGCTTTAACACCCTGAAAGTCAATGGGGAACCATTAGCGAGAAAACCAGTACTTGATTAAGAAAAGAAGGTCAACTGAACCAAAACATGGCCAGTCTCAGCAAAGCCAAACTTGAGGATGTTTAGTGCCCACTCCTCTGTTGTGGATACTTGTGCTCAGCTCACCACCCTTCTGGAGCCAGTGCCTGTCTGTTTTTGTCCACGTCCTACAGCTGAGCCGCCTGCTTTCCCTGCAGTAAATGACCACTGGGATGCAGTCCCGTTGCCTGAAAGCAGATTGAGCTTTACACCGTCCGCAGCCGATGCTCTCCCATCCATCCCCTCGCCCCGTGGTACCAGGTGATTTAATGTTACTGTGGCTTTAACGGCCTCGTCGCTGCTCTGCCTACACAGTGGTTGTCTCCTGTGTGACTGTGCCTGGGAAAATCTATTACTGGAGTGCCATTAATCTGAGGCTGCCGCCTCTGGCACTTTCTGACTCTTCTATTTAATGGGCCTCTGCTTCCGGAGCTCTGGAGACATGCTGTTTTCCTCTCTTGATCAGCTTTGTTTAATTATCAAAATATTTGATGCAGAAAATTGACATTAGTTGTGAAGGTTCCTGCCTTCCTCCTCCTCGCAGCCTCCCTCCCTGCTTTGTAGTGACATTGAGATCTTCCGCATGTACCACCTTCACCTTAAAATAGCAAACAGCTTGAACAATCATTCACTTGTCCGGGCACAAGCCGTATCAGCGAGCCATGGACAGGGCTGCTGTGAGCCCCCTGCTGCAGCACGGTGCTGAGCACGAGCTGGCCCCGTGCAGGGCTGCACCCCGCTCTGCCTCCCGCACGTGGAGCAGCGAGGGCAGCCAGCACCCTGGTCCTGGGACAGCTTCAGGGTGAGCCCATCAGCGAGACTCAGAATGGTGAAAGTCCCTCTGGAGCTGAGATTTCCACTCCTGCATCCTGCTCCTGTCCTCAGAGAGGGCAGCTGGAGGTGGTGCAGGTGTTCCAGTTGCACCAGTGCATTTTGCTTGCTGGTAACCAAGCTGCTCTCTCCAGGATTAGGGATGTGCGCATATAAACCAATATTTATTGCCCGAATGAATATCCAGTGGCAATATGGTTCCCACATATAAGGGTCTTCACAGGTAGGGAAGCCAAAGTCCTGAAAAAATCCTCCCTCCTCACCGGTGGGGAGACAAATCTCAGTAACGTACATTATTCTTAATACTAAAAGTCCTTAGCTGCTGGAGCAGCTATCAAAGGGAAACAGTAAGTTTTCTGTGCTTGAAATCGTTCAGTTGAGACTGGATGCTGTTCTGGAAATGCCACTTTTCCCAAGCATAACATAACTAGGTTTAGTGCAGGGTAAGAGCGTGAAAGTGTCAGGGCTCTTGTCCTGGTCAGGCAGAGGAGCTGGCGTTTCCTGCAGGACTTGGAGCCTCTGCCACGCTCTCCCCAGCGCTGCCTTGTCCCAGAGGAAGAGGAACCTTAAAGAGGGTCTGAAATTCATGTCCTCCTTTTGGCAAGCCACCTCTCTTATTTCTGCAGCCTATCTGTAAAACGCAATGAAACGTGAATTACTGAGATTTGGGGCTACTGGGAGACAGAGCACGGGAGCTCTTTGTGTAACCCTGAAAGACTCGAGTACCGTTGTTGTATTCCTCCCTCACGTGGTGCCTTTCTGCTCCGCCGGGCTTATCCCTTCCCACTAACATTTACTGCCCTCTCTTTCTCCATTAGGCACGCTGTGCTTCCCTCACAAGACACAGGCAGGCTGTAAGGAAGGTGAGTAAAGTACAGATGGGGCCCATAAAAGTTATCCAGCTTGCTGTTATGGTGACTTTCAACAAGTAAATCACTTCCCAGCAAGAGTTATCCTCTTTTATCAGCACCACCTTAGATGCTGCTGTCACGATCAAACCGGGAATAATTGCTGTTTGATGTTCGTATGGTTTGTTTGGGTCTTGCTATGTATATAAATATTTTCAATTCTGCTTAATAATTCATATTAAATGATATTTACTAATTAATTCATATTAGAAGAGTATCTGTGGTATTCCAGAAAAAAACAATTTACAGTGAAAAATAACATTTAATTGAAGTCAGAGCATTTTGAAGGTGGACATGGATTTTGATGAGGAGTCTTGTCAGCAGCAGGGTATATTCCTCAGCCAAAGTTAAAGGGACACACTGAAAGCTCCAGCACAGATCATCTGACAGCAGTGAATTTTGCAAAATACTTCAGATGTTTTATTTTCAACCCATAGAAATGGAAGCAATGACCAAGATCCCAAAATGTGCTGTATCACAGTATGGCTTTCCAGCCCGTTCTTGTGCTCAATGACCCCTGGCAAGAGAAGGAAATGTCTGGGCTATATTCTTACCTATTTGGATGCTTAAATGGCAAATGTGGTTGCTTCTGCAGTCTTAGCCACTTTGAAGACTTGTCTCTCCTCTTTGGTATATAAAAAACACATTCACAGAATTCTGTGATTCTGTGATTCTATGTGCAGGCAAAGATCCTACCCTGTGCATACACCTGCTGAATGCCCAACAGCTTTTCTCACTGGCATGTCTGTGTTCCCATCGTTGTGTCCCCTCCCTCTGATTTAGGGTACAAAGACACAAAATGAGACAAAAGCACTGCCTCCAGACCCCCAGCCTGACCTGTGTGTAGTAAGCAACCCAAATGCATCCTTTTGGGCTCAGGTTTGTGAGCAGAAATTTCATTATAGTTCCAACACTTCCTTAAATAAAGGGGCAGATTGGTGATTCATGCAAAGCTTGACCAATTTCACTAGCTAGTCCATAGCTGCATAATTAAAAAAAAAAAAAA
>CM021785.1:1628708-1707899 GCA_011076525.1 Nettapus auritus | reverse complement strand
TTTTTTTTTTTTTTTTTTTTTTTTTCTTTTTTTTTCTTTTTTTTCCTTCTGTTTGGGTGGTTTAATCTTGATGGTTTATCTTTTTCAACCTCTTATTTCTCTCTTGCATTGCTTTTGTACTAGGAATATTTCTGGTGAAATCAGTGGAGTTACCCGTGTGTAATTCTGGAATTATCAATTGAAGGCAACTATGGACTGCTCGGGTAAGTAATGAGCGCACTGCGAGAGGTAATCAGATTCAGACTCTGCTTGTGAATATCCACTGTTAAAAGATCAGTTATAAGTCTCCATGCTGTTTGGGACTCAGAAATGCAAAGCCAGTCTAGTAATAGGTGTTCACTGCATCACAGATTTGGGCAAAGGAAAAGGAATATCTTCAGCTTCATTTATACTGCAAATGAAAATAATCAGAAAGATACAAACCACCAAGGTGCAAAATGAGTTTTCCAATTCATAAACACAAGCCACCAGGAGTTAAAACCTCTTGGTTTCTTCCCATAGTGCCCCAGGCAATAGTTTTCATATATATTTCTCCATGGTCAGAAGTCAGAGCAGACCACTGCTATCTAAGACCTTGACTTTTTTTCCCTGACAGTTACAATTATTACAGCCCGGGGGACTCATTTTCTCAGTCTGGCCACCCGCTGACCTAGCCTGCAACCAGAATACACTTTAAAACAAACAAACAACAGCTAGGCTCCCCTCTCCTCGCTTCTCCTCCCCCAGCTCTGGAATATTTTTACACCGCACCCCTTGCAAAAGGATATTAGCCACTTTTGCTGAAGGCACAATCACATTATCAGCACCATTCTCTCTCTCTTTCTCCCTCTCCTCCCCCAAAGATAAATTTTTTATGTTGCTATTTTCTTCTCTTTTGTATTTGGCATTCGATATTTACTTGATAAACTGCAGAGCTGCTACTAAATGGGCCCTGATACAACTTAATAAATACATAACAACATCCAGACTGCACTGTATTACTTTGCTGTGTCCTGGGCTGCTAAGGAACCTTGGAGATAATGTCAGCTAAACAAAAGTTATACCCTAGCACAGGGGGAAAAAAAGATACTTACTTATTCTGGAATAATTATTTGTGCATTAAATGACTGCTGTTGTTGCTGTTGAAATGAGCTGCCTGATAATCTTTCCCCATGTCTTTCTGAAGTGCACACATGCTCAGTGTTTCTCGTATACAGAGAACCTTGCTGTGTTGGAGCATCTATTCTTCTCTGGAGGTCTATGTAAGTAATACACAACTAACAAATTTTTACTGGGAGACTTTCCACTGTTCTAGCCAGGAAATATCCACAAGCAAACCCTTGACATCTGCAGGTTAAACTTTTAGAAAGAAGCCAGTGTTTATGTGCACTGCTGAACTGAGGTGTGATTCAGTGAGTGAGCATGGCAAGACCCAAATACAGGGGCTGGGCCTCATTAAATAAAGATATGAAAGAAGGAGATACAGTAAAAAGTTACAGATCAAAGCTGAAATGGAGGTTATTCACTTTCCTCTAAAGTGCACAAAGTTTTCTGTATTCTCATTGCCATATTATGATACTTGCAAATTTTTTAACAAGTTTTTAGCATCTTTAGATTATTATTTTTTAATACAGAAACCAATTTAAATCAGGTAATTGATAATCACCCAATGTACAAAATATTATTCCCACATCTGCCAAGCACTGACCAGTGAATATTCCCAGCCGTGGCTGAGTGATAGGAACCACCACTCAGTGTCCTGGAGAAGCACTGCATCCCATGTCTCAGAGATCCTGTTGGGACCCAGATTTAGAAGCTATTCATAAAGCCCTGTTTCTCTGGGGGAAGGTATCCAGGCATTTCTTCAGCCTTAGCCAAAGCTGGGAGGCCTTTTTGTCGAAGCAGAAGTTCCTTGTTTGATGGTAAGCCCTTCCTTATAGTAAGACTAGTCAGAGAGGTGGAAAAATTTGAATGGAGATAACATATGAGAACTGTACACCCATGATTTACATGAGGGAACGTTACTTCCTATACAGCACATACTGGTGTTTTGTTACCTTTCCAGGAAGAAAGCAGAGATCATTCCAAAGTCTATATTTAACGCAAAAGAGCATTGAACAAAATACCTCAGCAAACTCTGAACTACCTGTGGTTTTGGGATGACCTGTTTTGCCTTTAATAACATGGTGAAGAAGATGTATGCAAGCATAAATGTGGACACACACACAGGTACATTCAGGAGTCATTCCTCTAACCTTCACTGTACTTTCCTTTTCCAGGAGGGCTGGATTTTCTTTACTAGTCTTTTCCAACTGTGTTCTAATTGCTGAAAGCATCAGCATCAAGTGCCATCAACCAAAACCAAGTGAGGCAGACTCCCACAAGCTGCAAAACTTTGCAACACAAAGCCACAGTACAAAGAGTTTAGCTCTATAGAAACCACAGTGAATGCTACGAAGAATCCCAGAAAACTTTGCACGATGCTTCAAAATGCACCACAGGGATCCGGCGCTTGTTACCTCCTGACACCATCTCTCTGTAAAGCAAAAAGCGTGCAGCGCTCCGTGCAGCGATTACCCCGAGGTCCTATGCATTCAGTGCTAACGTTGGAAAGTTTCAGATCTCACAAAGAAGACAACAAGGAGCTTTGATTGCCCCCGTTGAAGCTCCTGGTAAGGAACAGGTCACTTCCCTCCAAGCCTCTGAGCCTCGCTGTGTGGATATTTTCATGCCCGCTTGACAGGTGACTGGTTTACCAGACAGGGTTGTCAGTGCTGCTGGGGGTTATCTGGATTTAGCTGTAGGCAGGAACCGGACCACAATGAGCATTAAAAAAGCTCGCTGTTCTTCGTTTGTTTAGAGACAAGCCATCTCAAACTTGTTTGAAGCCTTTTTTATTGAATTCACACTCTTGTGCCAAGCACTGAAAGATTTACTTTGGCTATTGCTGCAAGATGGAAAGCATATGAATGCGTGGCTGGCTGCCAGCCGTGGGTGCGCAGTGAAAGCTCTGGTACAATGGCCGGTTACATGGAACAAATGTGAATGTGCTGGGCAGACGTGACTAAAGAAAGGCCTTGGCATTCAAAGAACCGTTTGAGGTTTTATCCAAGTGACTGAAGTAGGGTCAAGAGATAACACTTCTAACCTGCAAAGCTTTTTACTGAGCAGCAGCTGAAAAGTAGTGAGCTACAGGTACGTGTGTGTCACCTGAAGTCGCAGCTGCCTGGCTGTCCTCGCAGGCTCCAGCTCTTCCACAGAGGCCATCTGCGAAGGCAAAGACCCACTTGGACTTATCCAGTGCGAGGCACCCCAACTGCTGTTGTATATTTCTTGCAGATGTTGCCATAATTTTGTTGTGGTACAATTTGACGTACGGCTCCCTGCTGCATCCGAAAGGGGCACATTATCTCAATTAATGTTTCACAGCAAACGTGGCACTGATAGTATTCATGGGACTAAAGACTATTACCATTTGCATGGTGACTAGAACAAGAATTATGACTATGTGTGTTTTCTGCAGCAAAATTTGCCCTTAGGCTCATTTTTTTTTTTTTTTTCCTTTTTGGCTTGTGACAATGTTCTCTTTTTCTTCCTCCTTCTGTTTTGATTTCTACTTAAAGTTTTATGGCTCTGTCCCCTCCAGGGTGCTATTATCTTGTATGCTAATAGGGCTATGCATATTCTATTAGCGTTGTCAGTGTGAGATAAGAGGCACATTCTGTAAGGAGCACTCAGGGGGTAATAATCACAGCAAGGGGTCTCAATGTTAGTACATTATCAGTCATCTTCACATTTCAGTGGAGCCTGTTTATGCACCTCTTCAGCTGCGCAACTCAGACACTGAAAATTGCTGAATGTTTACGGAAACTGTTGTAGAGGAACATAATGAGATTTGAGATTGACTTGATAAAGGAGCCTTCTCCCTTGTTGCTTCCAGATACAAGATGTTTGGAACTGCATGCAGTAAGTAGGATAATATGTTATATGGCAGTTAGCAGCTAAAAGCAGGCTCGGATCTGTATTTCAAGCGGTAGAGCAGCTATCTAGGAAAAGATTTCACGAGGGTCCGCATCGCTGTGCTTTCTTCAGAAATTTCTCTTTCTGTCTCACTTTTCTAAATGGTAACACATAAATAAGCACACCTGGTTCACATCAATAGGAAGGCTGACAATTTTTACACCCTTTAGTCATGAACTTGAGTGATTGTAAGTCGGTCCACAGCAAGAAAGTCAGCGACAGGATGTGAAGGGCAAACGAGTGCATATGCAATGCTTAGTTAAATAACAGTCCTTGGTTGCAGCAATGGCCACTGGCATATGAAATAGGTGTCGTGCAAGTGTTTTTTCCAGTTATTGGTGATGCTTTGGGCTGGTGAGGCAGAGGCTTTTCTGCTGTTGGAAATGTCTGTTGTTTTTCCCAGCTGACTTGTGCTCCCACCAAATTGGGGACTTTGTAATAAATTCAATGCCTGGTTTTGCAGACCACGGGAAAATAGCCTAATGAGGGATGACACAAAATACAGGGTGAAGAACTAATCACATATTCAGAACGAAGGAGCAGACAGTTCTTGGGGACAGAGAGGGAACTTTTGCTGTAAAACTTTTCCTTTCTGCAAATAAAAAACTAAACGTCCTGCCATGGGCAAAGCTTTTAGGAGAGCCTTCAAATGTTGCTCAGTATAAATATGCAAATTCCTAAATGCATAGATGCCTAGTTAGATGGTCTAAAATTAATTCCTGGGAAGCAGCAGCTATATGCTGGCTACAGCTGAACAACCATAGCAAGAAGGAAAGTGCTATGTTTTGGATCACTTCTGTAGTACTTAAGATTACACATGGATATGAACACTCCTTACTTTAAAAATATTTGTCCTTGACATTTCCAGACACATGGCTCACACCAAATGTATTCAGCTCCATCTCCTGAGGGTCTTGAGATTAAAACCCCTGCTTTCTCACCTTGTGATCTGGCATTAATAGCTGATAGAAAAATCACATACATGACTGACATCTTCCTAGAAATGTGAGACTGTGGAATTAATGAATGCCATGCTGGAAAGCAGGGGTCAGTTTGGAAATAGGATTTCTGTTGCCAGCCATCCAGTCATGAACTGGACAATCTGCCGTTCATTTTTTTTCTTCAGCATTGAGGAAAATTGGTCTGGAGAATAAAGCAGTCAGAAAATAAGTAGCTATGTTTCTTTGGCCACTGGAGGTTGATGGACTTTTACGGCTTGTGGAAATCGGGCTGACTTCTGGTTTACAGAAGAGCTGTTAGCACATTCTTCGTGCCTTGCTAAGTTCTTTATCCTGCTGTTATCCACAGGAAGAAAATCTGCAAATCTGTAAATCTGCAACTTCTGAAGGCTTGGGTGGCCCAAGGAACTGATGGCCAGACATCAGGGTACTGTTAGACCAATGGCAGTGATACAGCAGTGCTAGACGGCTGCGCTCCCAGCCTCTGGCTGGTTGGTGAAATGTCAGGGGAAAAGATATCCCTGCCCTCCTTGGGGGAGAGGGATATTTCCAGCCCCAAAGTGCATCAGCTGATAGAGACAGCTGGAGAGAAGGGGCCATGGAAAAGTCTGCTCTGTATGATTTTAAATCACTTTCAGCAAGATAATACGTGTGGTGTACCTTATCTGATGTTTAGAGATCCCCTCTGACCCCAGCGGTGCTAATATTGTTGCCTGTTTTCTACCTTTTCTGCTGCATCTGTCTACAGTTTTGTCAACACTGGTCTTGTCAGTGTGGCCGTGATGAAATCACGTTTACTCATGAAATAATACCACTCGTAAATGAAACAGCACAGCCCCTGTGCAACACTTTTCACTAGCATGGACTTAAATTGCTAGCAGCTCTGTGGAACTAGTGATGATCTCAATGAAAAAAAAAATCAGCACTTTCTAGAAAGTAGATGGTTTCATTAAAGAAATAATGCTGTTTTGTGTATTTTTAGCATGAGATCAAAGCTTGGTAGCATTTGTTTTATGGGAGATATATTTCCTTTTCCCTTTTACTTTCCAATTTTCTGTTCTCTTTTTTCAAGAGCAAATGAAGAAAAAAAACATAAAGATAAATACAAAGGGAGGTGGAAGAGAGGATTGGAAAGGAAAAACTTTTAGTTAGACTTTTTTCTTGGTAAAAAAAAAAAAAAAAAAGAAAAACAGGAATATTTGATTGAAGTGTTTGCAGGTGTTTTTTGGTTTTGTTTCTTTTTTGCGAATGACATGCTATTTCTCATTGTTCTGTCAAGGTAGCTCCCACTCCCTCTGCGCTCTGCTGCAATCATTCTTGTTGCTTCTGGGTGCACGCTGATTATTTTGGCTTCCTCAGTGAAACTGCACAACTCCCGGTCTGTCAGCTAAGCCAGAAAACAAATGCAAAAAGGGAATTGCGTATCTTCTTTTGCTGCTCTTTTTACATCTGGTCAGAAAACAGCAACAAAACCCTATCTGTGCCCCGATCCATTTCTGCATCCACATTGTACGAATGCACTGAATGGCTTTAATCTGAGCGAGGGTTAAATCTCTTTTCTGGACTCCCTCTAACTGGACTCCTGACTATAGGTGTGATCAAAGGAAGGTTTAATTAAATCAAAGGTAGTTTGCGTTCAGCTGAAGCAATTGTTATAAATAGTTTTTTTTTTTTTTAAAGGGTCATAATAACTGTGTTTGTTAAAAGGATAAAACTAGGGCAAATTATCTTCTGTATTCTGTGACTTCCTTATTGTTTCAGAGCAACTTTTAGAAAAATAAATCCCAAAGCATCCTGTTTACTTCAGCCTGTGGGATCTATAGGTGATAAAAGAGAAAAGCACCGTGCCACCAGCATGCTGCAGGTGGCCTTGTTCTGCCTGAGCTGTCCCACTGCTTGTGGCAGCTGAGCAGGTAGTACCATGGGGCTGAACCCAGCCACCGCTGGGAGCTGCGCAGGAGTCCTGGTGCTGGAAGACGAGACGGGACCCACAGCCACTTGCATGTCTGAGAGCCATCCCATTTTGATCAGCGAGCACATGAACATTGCACGGGGAGAAATGTGGAAGCAATTACTTTAAGAGCCGTCTTTTGGGCAATTCCCAAAGAGACATCAGACCCTGTATTTATGAAGCCTATTGCATCGGGCCCTAATGAAGCAATTAAGCAAAGGGTCCTCTGTGTTTGATCTAAATGTGGTAATTTTTACAAAAACATCGCCGAGTGATAGATACCCATAACTCAGAGTCCTTAATTGTACTTAATTTGTTTGGAATACGAATGTGCATTTAATTAAGCCAGGGCTTTGCCCACATGTTTAAAGAAGGGCTGTCAAGGAAAATTAAGACCCAGTTTGTTTTCAAAGTTACTGGTTTTTATCAGGCCAGGACAGCGATCTTCGAACAGAAGGTTACAGATAATTAGGCAGAGACCTCAAGCCAAAAAAAAAATGCAGAGACACTGTACAGCTGAGAAAGCAGGAAGAAAAACTCCTTGATGAAGAAACATAAGAATCGGCTGTTCACATAGTAAAGTCATGCATGGCTAGGATTTGGTAAATGTGACCTGTTGGTTAAAATGTGTTTTGCGTTCTTAAACTCCAGCAATGTGGATGGAGACTGGCTGTGGTTAATGGCAAAGCAGCTGGCTCTGGGACCAGAAGTTGTGCCGCACGTAAGGACCACTGGGAACTGATGGCATCTCCATCAAACGACAAGAAAGTGCAAAGGACAAAAAGCACTTCTCTTGCTCACTCAAATTTACTAAACCTAAAGCAAGGACTTTGAAAGGTAGTTTTAAAATTGTCTCTTTCCCAAGCATGGAAATACCATAGGTGCTTGTCATTCTCTTGGGAAGAATATTAGTCTGGTGCATGGAAAAGGACTTTATTCCTGGATAAGCAGTGCTTTGACTGGCTGATACTAGTACAGAAAGCAGCAGAATGCAATTTTACATGAGCAAAAATATTTCAGTAGGAAAGGAAATATTTCAATAGGGGAGGAAAGACTGTAAATAAAAGTGTTGATACGTGGATTTAAATATTATTTTCTTTCTTATTTAGTGGAAAAATAATGAAGTTGAAAACGAATAATGCTTCAACACACATGAAGAAGAAACGGATTTGGATTCTGAAGAATTGGTATCAGCATTACAGCAAACAACGTTCATGTGTGGACACTGAAACCTCCAATTTCTGTGAGTCCTTCACAAATCATGTGCTGGTTATCGGTTTCTCAACGCTGTCATTTTTAATGTTGTGGGGAGGCATTTATGTCAAGACCCTTATTGTGGAAAATAGTTTCCTTGGCGTTATCTCGCAGCCTAAATAGTTTAGTTGGCTGACAAGGAAAGCTGTGCACACATCACTGGTGAGTGGTGAGGTAAGTCACAAAGAGAGTGACTTGTCTACGGTACCAGAAAGGTGGTGCATCTGTAGCAGAGCTGAAAATTGAACCCAGATTCCCTGCACCAAGGGAATGTCAGGGTCTGAATTGCAAAAATCATACTCCGAGTGTTTTGATGGGCTACCGCTCTGATGGCAGCTGCAGTGGTTCTTAATTACTGATCACAAAACGTGTGGAGAATCAGTAGAGTTTTTAAAGGAAAACTCACTGTGGATAGTGTTATCTCCTGTTTCTGGATCTGCCTTTAAGTGATTAGCAGCTAATTCAAGCTGGCATCTCGCTGTGAGATGGTACCTGGCCTTTTCTGCTTGGGTGGCTCAATTTAAAATTTGGCAGAATACCCAGAACAGCATCAGACCTAATTTAGTATAAAATTATTCGACTTAAAATAAACAGAATAAAATAAAATAAATCCTATGGTATTAGAATTCTCTTGGCTGGATTGTTTTATGCCTAGCAAAGATTTATGGCCTGCTGTTGCTAGAGCGTCAGAAGGTCTGTACAGTGCACAAGTACCCTGCAAGCCCTTTACCAGGAGTCTCCTCACCCCCATTGTCATAGGCATGTGAAAGCTTGGAGACCCCCCCAGAATGAGATGCTGAAGGGGAAGGATGCTGTGGGAGAGCAAGAGGGTGCTCAGTGGCACCGGTGAGGCAGAACAAAGGCAGGGAGGTGCTGCCATGCATTCCAAAGCCACTTCAAGGAGGTCTCTCTTTTTTGATGTATCTGCTAAGCACATTGAACCAGTTTGCACGCGCAGGCCCAGAACACAATTCTTCTCGTGGTAAATGAGTATGTCAGCCGTTTCTCCCCCTTACTGGTGTTTAAAATTTTTGCAGCAATAACAGAGAATTTGAAAGGACATCAGAGGTGGATTTACGGGACTCCTGGGAAATCAACTGTTTCCTGTTTCAACAGCTTCTTCATCATAACTTGCTTTCTCAGTCACTGAATGATGTTCTATTAATCTTGGTGTGCAATGATTACTATTAAATGCAGAGCTGGATTGAACCTCAATTTGTGAAATAACCTTTTCTGTGTCTTCTGTGAGTCCAGCATAGTAAACTTTGGCTAGAGGTCTACTGACCAAGTGGATAATGGTGTTCCAATGCATCCTGTGAATAATGCAGATAAAAAAACCTGGAGTGAATAATTCATTTTGCCTCCACTCATTTTGAATTAGTCTATTCATGTATGTATCCTTTCCAGTCTGCCTGTCTCTATGCATGCATGTATTTACATAGCAATGTTGTAATTCTCAGGTACTTAAATATCAAAGCAATATAACTACTACTCTTTGCATATGTTCCTGACTATGCTGTGTGATTGCATATGTATAAGTCAGCATTGTATATTGTACCATAAAATTCAGGACTTGATTTTAAGATGAAACATGACACATCATTTCTGCTGCTGTGACGGCTATCTAAAATTAATATTAAAAAATCTTCAAATGTGGGCAAATCATTTTGGCCTGGCTATAAATTACAGAACACATATTTTGGGCTGCGTTCAGATGCAATGCTGCATATTACCAAAGATCTGATCACATGCTCACAAGTTTACCTTGCTTTTACCTTGCCAGCAACTTCTGGATCCTATGTCACGCATAGCCTATGAGCAGGAGGAAGCATTTGCCTTTGGGGATGGCATTCTCAGAGGGGTAAGAACAGCAATGAAATTGCCTGTGCATCACGGACACCTGCCTGCAGTTCAGGAGCCTTCATCTGAAAAGCTGATTTCCTGATTGGATCAGGTTTGTCAGAAAAGTTTCAAGAAGCATCTGAAATCTGCATGGACAGCTGAACAGCCCGTGGCTCTGGTCTGTGGCAGTGTATCAGCCATGTCTGAGAGCTGTCACTGCCCCGTGGTGGATTTGTTGGCCCACTCGATGCACGGCTCCAGACGACAGGTACTAGGGATGTTCCCGAGGGCATGGGCTGTGTGTTCTCCTGCCTTGGGCAGCCAACAAGTTGTGAGCATGCAGCTCCTAATCGGGGCTGGCAGGGCAGGTGGTTTATCTGTGCCTGAGAGGTCCTGCTCTGCAGAGAGGTGGATGCTCGTTTTGGCTCCTTGTTGTGGGCTTTTCAGTTTCCAGTCCATTACAGGTGACACAGCCGATAAAGAGCCTGTCTGTCAGTGCTGTCCCTGGGGGGGTAAATCTTCATCCCTTCCTGTACTCAAAGCAGAGCCGCCTGCTCATGCTTTTTTGGATCATGCTGGGCACTAGGTGAGGGCTGCTCTGCTGGAAGCCAGGTCACAGCATCCCAGCCCTGCCAGGCCCTGTCCCACACAGCCCGCACAGCACCTCATGGGCCACAGCAGCTCCAGAGCAAACCTTGTCCCCAGTGAGGATGGCAATACATAAAACGAATGCACTGCCATTTTCCGAGGGGGTCAGAAGAGGAAAGACTTACAAACCAGTTCTGTGAACAGCTCCAAACCCCTGCTTGGGATCTAGGTTTTGCTGGTAGTGAATAAGCATGCTGTTCACTACTCTGAGCCATACCTTTTTTCCTTTGAGCTGACCTCAGTTCTAACTCAGCTTATTACAGTTTTGTGTCTGATATTTCAAAAATTATTTTCCTAGGGTTAATCCCTAACCCACAGCAATACCATTAGGAACGTTATCTGGCAGACTGACTTGAAATAGTTATCATTTAGAGCAAGCAGTCTTCTCAATTCATAGAAATCTGTATTTATTATTCACGGATTGGAGAAACTGGAGCAACATTTCTACAGTGCAAAGCATTGCTCCGCTCTAGTTTTGTCTGACAGACCTGTGCTAATTACTCTGTGTGGTTTTGATAGAGAGCCAAGAATGGGTTGTAGAAAAATGTGTATCACTAAAACTTAGGTCCCCAAAGTCAAAAGTAAAACAAACAGTGAGAGATCATTATCTGAAGCAGACCCTTACTAGCTGTGTACAGAAAAAAGTCATTCCCATGTTTTGTTTTTCTTTTTCTTTTTCTTTTTTTTTTTTTTTTCTCCTTTAGACCAAGTACTATAGCTGTCTGTATCTGGAATTGTCATGAGTTTGTACAGTTAGGGCAGACAGTACATTTATTCTGCTTTATGCCTTTTTCCTTCTCTTTGAAAGGCTATAGCTGGCTCTGGGGTGGACTCTTTGTGTGGCCTTCAGTGAGTCACTTAACCTTCCTGTGCATCAGTTTACTCATTTGTAAAAGGAGTATTATAATAATAGGCACCCCTCGGGGGGCTCTTCCAGATTTAAATAATTAATGTTGGTAAAGCAGTTTGTGAGTCTCAGATTAAAGGTGCTAAATAAAGACAATATATAAGTATTTTTTACTCCAGCTCCTTATAGAAAGAGCAAAGCAATAGCCTGATAACTCTTGGATTTAAAGCTGGAAATGAATGCTGCAGTGCTCAGAGTATATTTTGATTTCTGTGGTCCTGATTCAGCAGCACTCTTAAGTCCATCCTTAATTTTGGAAAGGCCTGTTAATTTCCAGAGGCACGGATCCCAATCTGGAAAGCTTTGTTAAACCAGATCCTGGTGACAGACGAGAAGGATCAGCTGTGCACGTATGTGCATGCATGTGTCAGTGTGTGTTTATCCTTTCGCATTTATGACCTCAGTAAGAACATCATTGCAACAAGAATATAATCAGCAAGCCTCATAAAGGTTGCAAAATTCATCCGGGATGCAAATCAATAAATGTAACAGGAGAGAAACTACAAGCTGTGCATTTCCACGGAGGCGCAGATTTTGTGGGATGGATAGACGCTGCTGAGCATGACCTAATGCCGCAGGAAAAAAAAGCAACCACAGACCTCAGCATCTAAACAGTATGAATATTGAACCAGAGGTCCTTGAGTAATTGTCCTTTCTTCACTCTAGGGGTGAAAAGGGTACATTAGACATTCACTAGCAGCAAATGGCACCTGACATCTCTTTAAGTGAAAGTCAGCTTGGAATTTTTTTTAATGGCCAAGCATAAATCTTTTAAATTATAAATCAATAAATAGTTAATTCAATAATAGGAATCTTTTAAATATTTAATGAGTCATATGCAGAATGGCTCTATAACTGGATGTTGATGGAACTGTGTCAGAGGAATTTGAATCAAACTTTTCTAAACTCCCCGTATTAAAATAGTTATCGATTCAAACATAAACTATGAGGACTGTTGCAAAAGTAAGGGGGGGTGGAGGGGCTTAGCATACATTTTCTCATCCAAGAAAGTGTAGAACTAGCAGCTTATTTTTAATGATGTATTCTTGAGCTTTTCAGGTTGTATTAATGTTCCCAGAACAAAAATGAGTAAGAACCTATGCAGACGAGATTTTGTGTGTGTGCATATTCATTAAAATCTTGTTTTAGTGGCAGCTGTGCTCTTAAATAAAAGCTGTGGCAGTCTGCCTCTCATTAAGGGATTCTGCTAACTAGCAATGGCATTGGTATCCTGAACTACCTCCATCTGAAACCGCCCCAAAGTTTAATTTATTTACTAGACTTTCAAGTGGAAGACAGTGGAAGCTGTACCCACAAACGCTAGAGCTCAGCTTGTTCCTGCACAATTTTCTCTGGGGAGATCTGTAGGCAGTGTTCACTCTCATTAACTCCGTGCTGCTCTAAGTCAACAACAGTGTTCCTAATTACCCTGAACTGGAGGAATCTCCTGCTCAACCCACAGACCACGTTCAGTGCACTGTTATTTCATAGCAGATATGGCATCTTCAACTAAACTGTAACCTAGCTCTCATGGTCGCAGTAAGTCCTCTAAACCAGTATAACCAGAGCCAGAGTTGCTGCCTCCTCAGCTGGCCCAGTTGTTGGTCTGGGAGGTGGAACATCAGCATTCCTTCAGCATTTATTTCAGTGTTGGTGCTGGGCTCTTTTGGCAGCCTTAGTCTGAGTATCCCAGAGTAGTCGCTGCTGGTATCTCCAGGTAAAAGGGTGGAAAGGATGGTGCTGAGAGCAGGGTGCAGGCGTTGCTTCGGTGGTGGAAACACAAGCAAACAGGCAAGAAAGGTGCAAAGAGGCAGGAGAAAGATTGGCCAAAAAGCTGAGGTTCTTTCAGAGTTGCTCCATGACTGGTAGGTTTGCTTTGGATGAGCTTATGTGCATTCAGTGCCACACATTTCAGGAACACGTCCTGGCATTTGAGGAACAAAAAAGGCTTTTATGCAAAGCTTGTTCACCATTTTAAAAGCTTCCGGCTTTTAAGCCACTCAGCAAAAATAAATGGTGTCTTTACATTCCTGTAACAAAGATAGCAACAAAGGTGTTTGATGTTGCCTCCTGAAACAATGAAACACGGTATCAGAAACACCTTCTCGTCACACCTTATCATACCCATTTTACAGATGGCTAAATATGTTTGTATTCCGAGGGGACAAAACTTGACTGTACAGAATTCATCCTACTGCCTCTGGGGGACAACCAGCCCTGATGCGGGCCAGGCCGTTTGCTCTACACATGCATCTGTAATCAGATGGAGTTGGTTCAGTATTTGTAGCAGATCTGAGTTTCATTTGTATTCTGCACACCTCTTCTCTCCCATCTCCGTGTATGTACATCCAGAAAAGCTGCCTGCATGTCCTTGTTTGGTTTTTGTTGTTTTGTTTTGTTGTTGTTGTTTTCCCCCAGGATGACAGATACTGTAACAATGACAGTAGATTAATATCTCCTTAATCAGCCAAATGAACATGACACACAAGGGTGACGGTTCAATTTGGTGCTAACAGATTGTGCCTATCAGAGCCCTTCCATTCCAATGGATGTTTATTTCTGGCAGAGATCATATGGTTCTGGGAGGACCCCAGCTCCCACCAGCTCATAGACACCCATTAAATACATCAAGTACCACATAGGTGTTACTCACCCGCCTGTCAGGACACTAGCTGCTTGGGAAATTAAATGAGCCTTGACACATGCAATGGAGAAACACTGTCACTTAGCTGGGTGAAGCGGCAGCATGTATTATTGACTACCCGCTGCTGCAGGTCCCTCTCTTTATTGCTTGCTATTTTTTGTTTGCTTGTGGACTGTTCGCTGCTGAAACATGGATCAGACACCGAGTCTGTCTCCTGGGGAGATGCATAACGAAATGTAATGGGGAGGAAATACAGACGGGGCAGTGGTTTAGGTAGACGTGATACATTAAATCTTAGTCCCAGAACTGGCGGTGCTCGGAGTTTGTTTGCAGGTGGGATTTCAGGAGGATCTGGTTTCCAATTCTGAAATTCAATCTGCAGGCTCTAATTCAAATCTTTCTCTTCCTGCTTCCTGTGGCATTTCAGATGAAGTAGCCCCAGATACTGTACAAAGGAGCAGCAAGCCCTTCCCAAGGGCTGTCCCTGCTCTTGCCCTCGTCTTGGCCCTTCTCTCTTGTGCAGGCTTGTAACACAACACCTAAGCCTAGGAGCCATCAAGAAATCGAAGCAAAGCTTGGAATTTGTCAGGCTGCACTGTGGTGTGACCACAGTATCAGTGTTTTCAGCCTCAGCCGTCTGCCCAGCACCGTGCTTACTGCCTGGCTGGGCACGCTGTGTGCCGAGTCCTGGCATTGCTGCTGCTGTGTAAATCTGTCCTCAGCACTTACAGGTCCGATCCTGCAGCCCTCGCTGCTCCCCATGGGACTGTAATTGAATGGGAGAGTTTTCATTTGCTGGATGAACCCCAGTTATTTATTTTCACAGTGACTCACACCAGCCATCTGCCTGCTTTTGTTTAGACACCCTTGCAATGCCCTTCCCATATACGTGAAACTGCTAAATTTTGTGGAGTCCAACCCAAAACCAAATCGCATTTGTAGACCTCTGCAAACCTCATCCACAGACAGGAACTTCTCCAGAGCGTAGCAGCAGGCCATTTCATTACCTTTGAGTTTTTTTATGGAACTTGGTTGCACAACTCCCAGCAGTTTGCTTCAGAGAAGACAAGAGCCATGTTTATTTTTGAAAGATAAAATGCAAGTAAGTTTCAGCAAAAAGGGTTCCAAGACAAAATTAACAATAAATTACCCAAACAATGACATTAAAAGATATCCATATGATTGTAATTATGAAGCCAAATCCTTCCAAAGGAGGGTTCTGTCATTTCCCATACTTGTTACAATTGCTGTCATACAAATGTGTTTGGTATTTTTATCATTTTTTTTCCTTCTTATTACAGGTTTTGTCATAAGAATAACTCATCAAGGTTTTATGACTAATAAATTCTCTAAATTACAGTCCAAGGATGCATTACTTTAATTTTTTTTTCTCTGTATTCTGTATTTTAATTGCCTAGCTATTTCCCACTTGCCTTTTTTAATGACTCATTAGGCTTAAGGGGAAAGAATAGAATTTAGTCCACCTAAGATCTTGCATCAAGTTCTGGGCACTTTAGAAAGGAAGTGATATATGACAGGAGGAAGAATGTGACTTGTATGTCTCGGGAGAAGACTTCGGATTTTGAGTATGAAGGATCCTCAAAACCGACAAAATAAAAATACTTAAAGCCCCAGGCCAGGAATTGATTATTAAAATTATTGGAACAATTATTCCTAATAAGAAATGCATTCAAGAGGCATTTGTAAAGTATAGATACAGGCATAAACTTCGTGTGTAAGTAGGACTACTGAGTTCACTGGAGACTTCTGAAGACTAAAATTAGGTGAGCCTCTTAAGCACGCTGTGAAGCCAGGACAAGCAGAACTAGAGGGGACATTTTTGGTTACACGTCCTTTTGGGAACGGAGTGCAGACAAGGGCAGACAGCAGCTCCATAGACAGAACACCTGCTGGGCCTCTCTTCTGGAATAAAAGGGAAAAAAAGTGTTTTGAGTTTGACGAACCCCTGCCCATTCCAGCACTGCCGCATGCTATCAGAAACATGCTCCAGGATAACCTACCATGGTACCTGTGTAAGCCAAGAAGGCCCCAAAATGCCTTTCCAAATGCAACTGCAGGATCATTTTACCATCGTTCCCGTAAACACCCATGTCTCACACACAGGAACACAAGCCTGGCCTCGATTTTAAACATCAGAGAGATGTGAGCCCCAAGGAAAATATTAGCTGCCAATTCCAGCTGCACAAAGTCTTTTCTTCTAGGTGGTCCTGGAGACCTCGTCTCCTGGATGGACCACGGCTGCTGTGGTTCTCCTGCCTGGCTTGCGGGCCGTGCCCCGCTGACACTCATGCACACCCCAGCACGCATGTGCTGAATAAATTGCAACAGCTTCTGCTGACATGTTGGCAGGATGCTGACCTGGGAAACCCGCTCCTTTCTCTCTCTACCTTGTTGTTAAATTGGTCACAGATTTTTATGGGCCATCGCTGGCACGAATTTCTTTTCCGAGCATTTGGGTTTCAACACGAGGTCACTAACAAGCTGCTTTGGGGCAGAGCAAAGCCCTTGGCCTCCCGCTGTGTTCACTAGGTGGGCACCGCGGTGCCACAGCAGCAAGAATGGCCCCAGGGGGACAAGGCCCTGCCCCACCACCACCGCCTCCTCCTCATCTTCTTCACTGCAAGGGCTCTGCCAAGCCTGAACCCAGGCCGGGAAATGCTTCCTGTTACTGTTTGTCTTGCAGGTTTTGGAGGAGGGACACCCAACCTTGTCATTTTCCCAGTGGGACGTTGCTGCCACGGGCTCTCCTGTTTGACCTTTTCCAGTGCCACACAAAGGCCCTGCACAGAACTTTAGGCTCCATTGCACCGTCCAGCTCAGAGAGGACTTCTCACCTTTGAAGTTTACAGAAATGCTGACTAACTGCCCCATTTACAACCTGGAAAGGCAGTTGCTTGGCAGAGCAGTGCCTGTATTTTCAATACCAAGCTAACTGGAGTGGGAGAATGACTGCCAGAGATGCAGTTCCTGTGCCTGTCAGCACTCTGCCCTTTTTCTCTGCGCTTAGATACTCTCTACCTTCTCTATTCTGTTCTGTAAAAGACACCTATTAGCATGAACAATCACAGTCATCAGTGTTTGAAACTTGCACATTGAGCCAGTCACGGAGAGCAAACTGAAGGCACAAACGTCAAGGTTGCTTCCAATCTCAGCAGCGAGGGGCAGTGTGGGGACCTCAGCCTGCAGAGCAGCAGGCCTCAGGTGGCAGGGCAACGAGCACCCAAAATGGAGGGACACACCTGGGTAATGAAATGCATTTAAAGAAGTGGGATAGCTGCTAACAGGCAGAATTAAATCCCCAGTACCAACAGCCAGACATTGTTTGCTGCATGGCTGTGGCAGGGATTTGGCTAAACCGTGCTGGACCTCTGGTGAGCACGTGAGGTTTGCCTGTGGTGCTGTATGGAGAAGCCATCTCGTGACATGTGTGGGCCTGAACATGACAGAATAGCTCGGCTGCTGTGCTGTTGTCCCCCTTAGTTAAGGGCTGTTGGTTTAATTTTGCTTTAGGCAGACCTAAAGAGCAAGTCGAAAACCCATTGACTACAAGCTAACAAAAGCAGGAAAATGCAGCTTTACGGTAGAGACTACCACACAAATCTCTCTAGAGGGAGGCAGAGAGCTATTTCTACAGGAAGATTTGATAGTTTATGTGTGCAGCACAATCAGGAGCAACAGAAAAGCACTCTTTGTCAAGTGTGTTTCAGGTGGCAGCACAGGTTATGCTAGTGGCAAAGTCCTTAAATATTCACCTCCATCATCTACTCAGCAGGATTTTTCTCTTGCAAAAGCTGCACAGCACTTTTCCTGCAATTGCAGCTCTCTGACCATAGTCCATCTTGTGCAGAACCAGGGGGTGCTTGCAGGGAACCAGCTCTGAACTGGGGACTGCCTAATCAGGACTGGAAGTCATAACGAAGTAGCCTGGTCCTTGCGGCTGTGCTTCCAGGATGGCAGCTAATTATTTCAGAAATGTGAGTGTTATTCAAATGCACTTCCCAGCATTTTTCCTCCTTCTGCTGACCATGAGCAGCTTGCTATGAATGTCTTCTTGTGCATGTTCAGAGGTGTCACTGGGTGCCTACTTGGGTTTCATTCACAAAACCACATATTTTGAAAATTGCTTTGTGTATTCAATGTGGGATACAATCCTGCCTGAAGCTGATGAAAAAATTTTGTTTGTTAGCTTCAGCCCAGGGTTTCAGAAAATCTTCTTTTCCACTAAAACAGTTGTTTTTGTTTTCTTTTCTAAATCCTCAAATCCTAAACTCACACAACAATCTAGTCACTAAGGTGGTTTTACTTAGCGTACAGATTTTTGACAGCACAACATGGTTTTGTACCTTTTGAAGCCTGGCTTTTTGAAAATGAGACTCAGAGAGGATGCAGCTCACTGCAACAAGGCCGTTCCGTATCCCCCATGCCCTGCAACTGCAGCCTCGCTTGTGGGTGCTGGAGCAGGTGGAATTGCTCTGGTGCTCTGAGTGAACAGAGCACGGGAAGTCCTGCATGCGCAAATCTGAAATTCAGTTCGCTGCCACGCACAGAAATCTGCCCCTCGCTAGCTGGGAACAGGCCGTACCAGTACGCTGCGGGTCACACAAAGAAGTTTGCAGAAGCAGTGCCCTGAAGAGGTCTGAATACAGGCTCAATTAAAGGACTGAAACATCTGTATATGTGTTTGCAGGCCGTGTTTTATCCCTGATAACTCAAGTCATAATGTACATAAACTGCTTAAAACCGATTTTGTCACAGTTAAAATTGAATATGACGGTTACTCTAGAAAATATGGCCTATTTCCTTTTACTAGTTAGCTTTTAAAGGTGTTTTACAATTCAAATGAGCCATGCAATTAAAGGTGACATTGCCAAAACTGGACAGACTAAAATTAGACATTCCTGCTGTGTGTTAGAGCTTGGCCCACATTTAGCTCACGCTGTCTTTGGGCTGTACCTGTCTGCTCCAATCTTATGAGTCAACAGGATACTGAAATGTTCCAGAATCCTGCTCTTTGTGTTTCTCTGTTCTTTCTGTCTTCCAGCATTATGCTGTCCTTCCTTCCCTTTATAGCATTTAATGCTCAAAACCGCACTCATGGGCACACACTCGTGCACATACATGCACTCAAAGCAATATTTTAGCATGTTTGCATAGAGAACTAGGAAGCACTTCATTATTATTACACTTACTGACTTGACCACTATAAACCCATAATTAGAAACAATCCCTGAGTTTACAATCCTAATAGCAGGCAGCGGGGTGGCAGGCTGTTATCTGTGCTTCTTAGCTAATAAACAGAGGACCGAAGAGGAGCTTCAGCTGTGCTAGGTTCGGGCCACAGTCACTTACTCATGCTTTGATCTGTGTAGATTCAATGGAATACTTAAGTTAAAAGGTTGTCTTGAAAAAGATGATTATCCCACCTGTGGGTGGGAGCCTGGAACAGCGCAGAGGGTTTGGGGGATTTTGAGGAACACACAGGAGGTCACTGGCAGCAGCAGCAACAGTACCCAGGGCTCCCGACATCCTTCTAAAAAACCCTATGCATTAATTAAATACATAATTATATGGTCCCTAAGTAATCTCTGACATGATTGCCATTAACATTTAACAATGCAAAGCGTTCTGCCACAGTTTGGGAACAATGTGTTAGTGTGGAGACTCCTGAAAATTCCTGTCATCAATAGCTCAAGGCAAATTACAAAGTCAAAAGTGAGGGACATCTCCCTGAAAATGCCTGTTGTTCTTTGAAAACAGGACATGGCCACAGAAAAATTCTCCTTCATTTTGGGTGCAGCTCGATGCATTTAATAAAGACCTTCTTCAAGTCAATGAAGTCTGTAAAGTCACATTTTAACCACTCAGATTGGTTTCATATCAGTAGAAGTGAACTGCCTGACATGATCATACTCCTTTATATCAGGTAAGTGAGGAAAAATAATTATTTTCTTTGTGGGAGAGCAGATTGGGTTTTAATCTTGATAGTTGTTTACTGTGTGTGCACAAATATGTGTAAACTCCAAAATCTGGCACAGAAATTATAGTGAAATCCTGTGGGTGTGAATGGTTCTAGGAGCCTGAAGAACATACTATACATGTATTTTAAGTCACCCAGTATAGCTCTCTGCCAAGACAAGATTATATGCTGCAATACATAAAAGTGTAGTGTTTGCATAGCACCTATAAGGTACTAGGTGCTTTACAATGTGCTGTGGAACTCCCGTGTTATAAAATAGTGTATAAATATGCTAGGAACCAACTGTATTGCCTATCTTTTTTCCTAAATGCCTTTCGCCATGTATCATTGGAGCCCTAAAGCCTGTCCCACGGAACATGCCATCTGATTCCAGGAGCAATGAACTTCAAAAAAAAAAAAAAAAAAGGCACAAAAAAACCCCCACACCACCATAGTCACTTTTTAATGGCACCAGTTACAAGATCCAGGTCTTTTCACACCGGGCCAGTCATTTGAATCCAGACCAGGTTGGTAGTTATGTCTGCTGAGTGACCTATATGAAAAGAGTTCTTGGTTTCAATCCAGTTCCTAATGGAAAGATGCCCAAGCTGCTGAAACGAGCATCCCATCTGGCCGCACCGCTAGCAGTGCGAGCACCGGGGCAAGCTGGGAACGTGCCACGGAGCCAGAGCCCGCGCCTCGCCCCCACGGGTGGTCTTCTTGGGTCAGGGCTGAAACACACTGGTGATGGTGACACGGGGTAGCTTGTGTTACTCTGTCTGCTCTACAGATACACGGAAAAACTCTTTCTCCAACTGTGTTTCAGTGGCACTGTTCCGACTTGCTTTAGAGGTTATTAGGTTCTTGCTGCAGAGTGAACGCTTGAAAAATTTAAGGACCGCTCTCTGATGCCAGATTCGGCTCCAACCATACAGGGCTTTTCTGTACAAGTAATTTCTGGAGTGAATGAGATAATTGTGGGCTGCTACAGCAGTGCCAATATAACAGAAAGCAGAGTGCACATAACTTGGATTGAAGGTGATTTACCACTGGAGCCACCTCCTGAGCGACACGGTGGGTTTCCATCTCTTGCAGCCTTTAGATCAAGACTGATGTTCCAGAAGAGGTGCCACAACCCAGACGGTTGTTACGGGTGTGATGGAGATGTTTCTGCTTGATGCATGGCATTCTTTGGTTTGTGCTGTTCAAGAGGTCATCATAAGTCATCATTCTGAGCTGGCCTTAAAATATATGAATGTGGTGACTGCTGCAAAAAGATTGACATGTGGCAATATTTACCCCAGAGATTTTATTGTCAGCACTAAAATGCCTTTCTGTTAATCCTTTAATAGCTGTCGGCTTCATATCTGAACTTGGAGCTCTCTCAAAGTCTGGGGTCAGCACATGCTCGCGCTCTCCAAGTCCCTCCAGCAGCCGTGGCAGCGCGGACCCTGACACGACACGCCAAGAGCTCCTGCAGCATCTCCCCCCACCTCTGCCATCGTATCAGCAGGTACAAATATATTCCCTGGCAGAAAGACGCATAAATCCTAACTGTCAAGAAACAAAGCACTTTTTAAACTTTAACGAGCAGACTAATGGAAATAAAATACAAAGAAAAAGAAAAAACGGGGACTAAAATGTTTTTTTATTTTGGTATTCTGCAGGAAAAAGTGTGTACACTAAATAATAAATAAGCCACGCAATGTTTTTACAGCTTCTTTCATATGCGTGAATATTTAAAACATGCAAAAATGTGGAATAGGCATTTACTGAGGACAAAAGTAGAGAACTTATTTTATGTGCAGAGAGCAAGATGGGGAAAGCAGAGAGATGCATGTTTAATGGATTGGTGCTCGCAGAAGGGAGGTATTTCCAAGTGTGAACATATTTGTAGACAAACCAAGCTGACAAGTTAGCTTGGGGAAGATGTATTACAGCAGAATTGGCCTGGGAAACAGGATTTTGTTGCAAGGGTGCTCGTTAGTGCAAACAGTGCCTGCTGGGTGGTGGCAGCCCAGCGGCCGAGTCCTCCAGCTACTCTGGAAGTCCTCAGCCCAGGTTTCTGGGAGCTCCTTGTATGTAGCCAGCAAAAGATACACGACTTCTTTTCATACTTTTGTTATAATTGAAGCCAGAAGGGACTTGTTGCTGTTACCCTTGTGTTTTGTAGGAGGGAGAGGGAGCGCAGAGATACAGGTATGGCCTCCTTACCTAACGCAGACCAGAGAGGAGGAGTATTTCCTTCAGCTTTGGAACAGGCTCTGTGTGAAGGGCAATTGCAGCTGAGGAAAGAAAATAACATTTTCATGGTACTAAGGAGAGAGACAGCCTGGAGAAGTGTGGCACGTGAGGCTATCAAGGACTTTCTCCTTGGCTAGCTGGGCCATGCCTTTGTGTTTGGAAGTCGCTGAAACCAAAGAAAGAAAGTCCTGTTGCCATGACTGGCAGGGTCTCATTATTCACTATTCCATGGCTTATGGTATAATGCTTGTTTAACTGGATTTTTTTTTTTCCCTGACTTTTGATTTCTTTTTGCCAACTCTATATTTTAATACATGTTTTTATGGAAATATTTATAGTGCACATGTTGCATATAAAACACCATCATAAAGCTTTTTTCCTTCAGCCCTGTTGAAATAAATGATGTTATTATTATAATAATTTCATAGGGTTATATCTGTTCGGTAATGAAAAAGACCTGTGGCTGCTTGAACCATCAACCCAGGCAGGTTTTACAGCTTTCTGTAGCTGCAGTGACCTCATGGAGCTGCTGGAACTTTTAAATACCCCGTTCCCCAGCCGAGGGGGGCACGCAGGGCAGAAGGAGCAGCTAGGAGGTACGGGACACTTGCATGCTGCCCTGCAAAGGACTGAACATTGGTTCAGTGCCTACATCGCAAACACTTTGTGTCCGCCAGCAGCTTAGCAGACTTGCAGGTGTGTTTCTGAACAAGAATAGGTCTGAATGAATATGGGCAGGCAGGCACACGATGCACGTGTTGGTGCTTTTCTCTGCTGGGATGTAGGCTGGAAGGGGAGCAAGTATTAGACTAGAAAGATAAGGACCGAGTATGTGAGCATCTATTGGTATAGGCTTATGTACATGTGCGTGCACGCATTCTCACAAGCTTTAATGATAAATTTAAAAAAGGCGAGGCAAACAACTGTAAAATACTGTGGATTTACAGCAGATTTTAAAAATTAATACTCAAACATGAAAATGCTTTATACAAGAAAGAAACCTTTTAATAAGTTCTCCGTCCTAGGAAAAAAAGGATAATGAATAATTCAGTTACCCACCAAGAAAACCGATTTGCTGAACAAGTGTAAAATAAATCTGAGGGAGAACTTGTCCAAATTCCCTAAATTAAGAACCTGGTTTGGGAATGATAAAACTAAAGCTCGATATATCATGAAAGTCTCTGTAATACTTTTGTTAGTAGTGTTATTTATTACCATTCATCTTATTTACTGCAGTAGAGCCAAGAGTGCCCCTGTTGTGACAGGTCCATCAGAAAGCCAACGGAGGAGACAGCTGAGCTCCAAATGCTTGTGACCCACCCAGCAGAAAGGGCAGAAGGAGGTGGCAATTCCTGCTGTTGGAATGGAAATGCACTAACACTGGCTTTAGATTGACTTTTGGTGCAAGAAAAAGAAAAACTGGGAGAAAGACACTAGAACAGCACATTAATGTGGCAGCACCTGTGACTCCCTGTAACTTGTCCGTGGTGTTATCCTGAAGACTTCACCGTGAGATTGCCTTCTATTTATGGGTACCACAAAAAAGTGAGCTTGAGGAAGAAGGCTGGCATTCTCTTATTTTGCCACAGATCACAGTTTGAAATACTTTGTGCCTATGCACAGCCTCCCTCAGCAAAGTCACGCGTAAGCTGGAGTCACATGAAAAGTAGAGGGATTAAATCATATGCTGGGAGAGCTTTGCTAGTTAGAACTGGTTTGCCTGCAGAATACGACCCAAATCTGATCTGTAAAGAAATAAATGCCTGGTTATCCCGGAATAACCCCAAGACATAAGTCAGTAATGAGTCTTTAATACAGACTTCAACTTACACTAGAGATTTTAAAAGAATTTCATAATCGATTGGTGGCATTTTAGAAGCAGTTACATCTGCAAAAACACCTGCTGGTTTCTATTTATCTCTGAGGGAAAGTAATGGTCAATGGCTAACAAAGCTGACACCAAACTCCCAAATCCGGAGGACAGCGGGATGCCACTTACAGATCAAGGTCATCCTCCATGGAAGCCCAATTCTCCCTTCCAGAAGAGGGTCCGTCCTTCTACTCCCAGTGATGCTCTGGAACTTAGTTCCTAGCTGTGAGCACATCAGATCTGAGAGAAGCCACTGGAGACAAAGACCTTGGAGACACCTTTGTCTGTAGCAAGGACTGCTGAAGGTTGGGCACACTGTTCTGGAAATGGCACCGCTCTGGGCGCTTCTTGTAGAAGGCCCCTGTTTTATGCACGCCACCTTCTTTTCCACCACTTCTGTGGTGGGACTGAGCATAGGTGGGGTGCAGACGAATTCCTGGTAGAAAGGACTAGTGTTAACTTACTTGTCAGCTTACTTCAGACACAAATTCATTTGCTGCCCCTGAAGCAAACCCGGTCAAGGCTGTGTGGTCTGCTTGGAGGCCCAATCCTGTTTCTGATCCACAGGAGGTGCTCTGCATAGACTGAGCCCTTTCTCTGCCATGCTATAAAAGACTTGGGCTTTGCGTACTGTGCTTTGGAATGAGCCCCTCGGAGGAACAGGCTCCATAAAGTTTTTATAACCCATATTTTATAAGGTATAGTGAGTTGGACGAAAGGAGTTTTTTTCATGTGTATATGTGCATATGAATCAGAGCTAATGCACAGGTAATTCAGCCTGGCAAAGTAGGCTGGACCACATTCCCAATTTCTGTCTAAGCTGACCTCTAGGATGTGGATGAGAATAAAGGCTATGGGGAAGAGTATGGCAATGGTTAGAGACATGATAAAATGGATCACCTTCATAGCAGAAGAAAGAACCTTCCTGGTGCTAGCCCCCATGTCTTCGAGTGGTGCAGTACAAGGGTTTTGCCAGGGAAGGACCAACCTTCTCCACATTGCATTCTGTGGGTTTGAAGAATTGCTTGTAAGAAATACTCATAAAGTGACTGTGCCTTATGTGTCAGTTTTTTTATACCTTTATGTGATTATGAAGAGTGGTGTAGGCGTATGAAGGGACTCCCTCTGCCATTGAGTGGGGTTGTGAAAGAGACAACACGAGGCATTGCTTCTCTCTCTCTTTTTTTTTTTTTTTTTTTTTTCCCCAAATGAAGATTTACTCCAGCAAAGCCCAGAGCTTTTGTATCTTGTTGCACCTCTGAATACAAAAGTCCCTGTATTGAATGGTGAGGACATGAAACATTTATTTGTCTTTTTATCTCATAGGCTCCATAGGAGCAAATCTTTCCATCCCCAACCCAGCCCTCTCGCAGAAGCGTGAAGGTCGTTCACACAGTGTGCGGGTAGGAGTTATGGCTGGGACAAGAGGCCGAACCACGCGATGCTCTCAGCACAGTCTGGGCCTGGGCAAAGGTCTGTGGAACCTCCTCAGTCTGTGCACATGTTCTCAACGATCTGCTCCATGTTCCAGGCTCCCTTGTAAAACACCAATTCTGGTTGTAGGACAAGAGCCCAGTGGTGAACACTGGTAAGAAACCTGGTCTGATTCACATCGAAGCCGTCAGCCTAGTGCAAGTGTGAAGTAATCCCAAATCAGACCCCACACAGTCATGACATTGCAAACACGGCCATTTGAAACGCTTTTAGAATTTGGGTTTTCAGCAGTCGTGTTCAACCTCAAAGGCTGGAAAAGTCAGCAGTCTCTGCCACAAAGATGACCACAAGCCAGTGGGGATCACCGGTGTCTAGCCGCAGCAGGACGAGCAGGAGGCACCGGTCCACTGCAGTGCCCTTTGCTCTCTGATGAGCACAAAACCTGTAAAAAGCTGCTCCTGGCTCAGGGTGGACTTCTGCTGGGGGAGCATTTCAGAAGGGTGTCTGCAGTGGTCCAAGCTGCGAGACAGGGGAGAACTTGGTCCCAGTATTTTGTAGTTAACAAAACAAAAATTAACGTTATTCTGCAACAGTAATTTAGACGTGGTCAAGGTTTTAGCAGTTGTAAGGAATATTACCTGCTATAAAGTCTGAACGGTGTTGAATTTACAAAAAGTGCCTGATGTAAAATCATACTGTCAGGAACAATTAGCCATGGTGCATAAAAAACCTCTTACAGAGATTACACTTCCCAGATTGTTTTACAGAGAAACTTTGTGTTAATGTTATGCTTTGAATGCCTTTTGCCGTGAAGCATTTAAGAAACAACAGTTTATAGTCTCAGATCTTTATGGTTTGGAAGAATGAACACTCCCCTCATGTTAGGCCAAATTGATGTTTTAAATTCAGGAGAAACCCCATCATGTTATAAAAAGGAGAGAATGTCCTAAGAAGAAAGTGGTCAAATCATTCCAAGATGTTATGGGTTTAAGGGTTTTTTTTGAGCTTTTTTTTTTTCTTTTTTTCCTACGGAAAAATTTTCATGATCCTGGGCATACGGTCAAAAAACACAGAAGTGAGATATTTTTAGACAAGCACATTTGGGATAAAGTTACCCGCCCCGGCGTGTGCACAGGGACAACCTGGGCTGCCCACAGCAGCGTGGGCACTGTGCAGGAGGTGTGCCCGGCTGGTGCAGAGGGTGAGGGTGTGAGCATCCCCTGCTCCTCGCTGCCTGGCCTCTCTTTGCTCAGAGAGGCCGTGTGTGCTCCGGGAGCACTGCCTGTCATGGGGATGTGCACACCATCCTGGCACAGGGCTCATGGTGCTTGGCAAGGCAGGGCTGAGGCCAAGCAAACTTCAAAAAGCAGGATGCCTCGTCCTGCATGTCCTGCTCCAAGCCTTGATGCCACAGTGGGAAGGGGCTGAAGGACAGGCCTATGGGCAGGTGAGGAAGCTCCCCTGTTCCCCTGGCACTGAGGGCAGTGCCATAAAGCCCAGCCCTCACCCTCCAGCCAGCAGTTTTGGGGTGCAGCCACAATTCATCCCCACCAACGCCTGTGCATCGCTGGAGCCCACTCCTGTGGCTCAGGCTCAGTTGAGTGATGCAGGATCCAACTTTGTAAGATCTGCCTGTAGTTCTTTTCCAGCCCTGTCAGCGCCGCAGAGCCAAGGCATCCCTGGCAGCTCGGGCTGGATTCTGTTTGGCCTCACGCATCATCACCAGGCTTGCCGGTTAATTCAGGCGGAGGGTGATGATGTGTGAGGCAGAAAAAGCACAGCCTGGCCTTCAGGTGCTGGGCACAGTCACCACAAAGGCAGGCAGGAAAACGCTGTTTCCATTCGTACACTTGAGCGAGCGTGACCTGGGAATCCTGGAGGCTGCAGCAGAGCCTGGACGACGGCAAGGCTGATGGCGCTGCCACGGAGGCATTTGGATGGCTGAGAAACCTCTGTGGTAGCAGACTTGTATCTCTGTGCACTGTGTGAGCACCAGGCTGGCACTGCAAGCCCAGGTGAGATCCCTGAGTGATGCTTTCAACTCGGTTACATGTGGGACACTTCAGCACCCTGGCAGCCAGCACCCCACATCTGCTTCATGGCTGCGTGGGCCCACCCTTGTGTGGATGCCCCTGTGGGAGGCTGTTCTCTGGTTGTGTCCTCCTTAACGGGTTCCCTAGCTGCGATGTACAACTATTTTTAGGAGTGGCCAGCAGCAGCCTGGCATTGGATCAATAGATGCATACCAAGATGAACTCTGCAGGGTATTTTCAGTTCCCACTGCCCCATATTAGGAGACGTGGGACCAAAATAACTGGAAAAGCCTATAGCCATGCAAAGAACACAACATAAAATGCAGACCAGGAAACAGGCTGAGGTATGATCGTCAATAATGCTTAAAACTCACAGTCCACACAGTTTCTGGCAGGAATGAAAAAGCAAACCACACAAGATCCTGGAATATGTGTGCAGGTATGCACTGAGTTTATTCTGGAGCGAGCTGAAGTATGGCCCTAATAAAAAGTCCACATCTGACATTGTGTGCTGTTCTTTTGAACTGACACAGAGGTTTATCGGGATGGTGACCAAGCTACATTAGGCCTTGGATTTGTAGATGACTAAGCCAGACATTGGTCTGCACAAATTTTGGAAGGCTGATGGCATCACAGGCAGTCACTGAGCTGCAAATATTCATGTGTATGTAACAAGACCAAGGTGAGGAACATCGGGGAGACGACTTTGGAAGTCCCCTCATTCTTTGGCTTGTAGGCTCAGGTTTGCACCTCCCAGAAGGAAAAGAGTGAGGAGGAAGACACATACCCACAAGCTGGGAGAGAACTCCTTTCTGTAAATGTGGTGTTTGGAGTGAGTCACGCTGCTCAGAAGGGCCAGGACTTGATCCAAAGCTGACTGAGCTCAACAGCAGTCTTTCCACTGCATTTAAGGAAAGCTGGAGCCCTCGGACAGATCACAGAATCACAGAATGTCTAGGTTGGAAGAGACCTACAAGATCACCGAGTCCAACCTCTGACCTAACACTAACAAATCATCCCCTAAACCATATCCCTAAGTTCTACATCTAAACGTCTTTTAAAGACCTCCAGGGATGGTGACTCCACCACTTCCCTGGGCAGCCTATTCCAGTGCCTAACAACCCTTTCTGTAAAGAAGTTTTTCCTAATGTCCAATCTAAACCTCCCCTGGTGCAACTTTAGCCCATTCCCCCTCGTCCTGTCACCAGGCACATGGGAGAACAGACCAACCACCACCTCGCTACAGCCTCCTTTCAGGTACCTGTAGAGTGCGATAAGGTCGCCCCTGAGCCTCCTCTTCTCCAGGCTAAACAGTCCCAGCTCCCTCAGCCGCTCCTCATAAGACTTGTTCTCCGGACCCCTCACCAGCTTCGTAGCCCTTCTCTGGACTCGCTCCAGCACCTCCATGTCCTTCTTGTAGTGAGGGGCCCAGAACTGAACACAGTACTCGAGGTGCGGCCTCACCAGAGCCGAGTACAGGGGGACAATCACATCCCTGGATCTGCTGGCCACACTGTTTCTTATGCAAGCCAGGATGCTGTTAGCCTTCTTGGCTGCCTGAGCACACTGCTGGCTCATATTCAGCCGACTGTCAACCAAAACTCCCAGGTCCTTCTCTGACAGGCAGCTTTCTATCCACATATCTCCCAGCCTGTAGCTCTGTTTGGGGTTGTTGTGCCCCAGGTGCAGAACCCGGCACTAGGCCTTGTTGAACTTCATACCATTGGCCTCGGCCCATCGGTCCAGCCTGTCCAGATCATCTTGCAGAGTCTTCCTACCCTCGAGCAGGTCGACACACGCACCTAACTTGGTGTCGTCTGCAAACTTACTGAGGGTGCACTCGATCCCCTCATCCAGATCATATGCTGATCACTTGGGAAGAACACATTGCCCCGGCAGTAGTACCGTAGACACAGAAAGCCAGCCCTAAGCTCCCTTGGAAATGCTACTGTTTGCTCCTTTTTTTATGAATTCATGCATAGAACCTAAAAAATCTCATCACAAAAGGCTTCACAAACAGATGGTTGTACTGTGAACCCCCCCACCTCACTTGTACTTGTTTGTAAAAACACATGTAAAACAAGAAGTCAGATGTGAGTAAGGCACTCTGGCTGTTAGGTGGGTTTCCTCCTGAGTCCAACAGGAGTGCCAGGAGTGCTTCTTTCAACTTCAGATTATGTGATATATTAGCTTGGTCTCAGAAGACACAGTGCTTCCTTATTTATGTAGCTTTGATCTAAAAAGCTGTTTATTTATGTTTTATTGAACCATAAAACATCCAGTAAACATGCCTTATGTTTTTATTATGTTCTACATGGACTCTGTCATGAAAATGTCAAGGAAAAATAATGAAGATCTTTATTGTGTTGCTGCTGGTGTCTTCCTTTGGAAGTTCCTATGCTTTGTGTTTCTGTGCAGATGACTGTAAAATTCATAAGGCCTGCAGATGTCTTGCCTGCTGAGCATCTGGAGGAGAAGGAAGTTTTTCCTTATGCAGTACCAATGGATGCACTACTGGGGGCATTATCAGAAAATAATCATTTGGCATTTCTTTTCAGACGCCACTCGACGGGATCTCTATCATAGCTGTCTGGAGGTACGGACTGTTGTGGTGGGAGCTGCTTTCTGTGCTCAGCTGCTTGAGAGAAGATGCAGGACCTGCTTTGTGTTTGCAGCCAGCAAACTACCAGGAAAACCTGACCAAGGCCTGGGGCACAGGCTCTCAACCTTAATAGCACAGAATTCCTGCAGTGTCCTTGGGTAAGGACTTCCAGGTTTTTAGAGAATCGGTAATATCCTTAATTATGTAACAGCACTTCCTCCTGGCTTACGGCGTTCCCAACGTTGTTTTAAAAGAGCCAAGGTAGAAATTTGTAGTCCAAGGGAACAGAGAAGGAGCAAGACCCACGCTGATCAGCCAGGGGCAGGCCCAGGTGAGCTGCAGGTGTGTGCTGATGGGGCTCCCCTGTAGCAGGCTGCAGCTGGCCCTCCTCCCAGCTGAAGTGCTTCATGCCATGGAGGCTCCACGCTTCTGGACGCTCTCTGGTATGTTCAGGCCTTTCCAAAGGAACCCAGAGGGTTTTCTGGTCTCTCAGCTGCCTGGCCCTACAGTGAGAGGGGCTTTGGGTGGTGACTTGTGTGGGGAGGGTGCCTGAGTTGGGGCTGGGAAGGTTCCTGGTGCCTTTGCAGTGAAGGCTCAGGCCTTCGTGCTGGCGGCCATGGGAAGGTGGGAGCCATGGTGGTCTTGGGGCCCTGAGGGGGCTGTAGGAAGGCAGGGAGCCTGTGGAGCCCTTCTAGGCTGCATGTAAGAGTCTCATCAGAAGTGTTATAAATGGTGTGTCAGGGGTTAGTGCACTTCTTGGCTCCCTCACAAATCGATATTAGGGTTGCTATGCCCTTACTTCAGCAGCATAGTGGTGGTTGTTCCTCATACCAGGCCCAACCCAGCTGCTTCAAGAAGGGAGCTAGAAAACGAGCAAGTTCTTGTAGTGTGAAATGTGTCGTTTTTCTGGCACCTCTTCTCACCAACTCTGTTTCTTATGGTAATTTTTTCCTTTCTTTTTTCTTAGTGGTAGAAGTCTTCTCTTCCTGCCTGACAGAAGACAGCGGTGCGGAGCCTCATACTGCCGTTAGCCGAGCAGGTCAGTGCCCGGTGCGCAAGAGGGAATTGGGTTCTTCGAGGTGGGGAAACCTGGAATGCTTCAGACGTACTTGGGTATGGTTCAGCATTTCAGAAGCGTAATGTAATGGCAGTCAGGATCTGGGCCTCATGTTGATAGCACTTTTTCTACAAAATGTGCTCCTCAAGCTGCTCTGAGACCCGTGCACATGAATCCTTTCTGGGGGTCTGCAGCAGGAGCGATTCAGACATGTGAAAGTTTGCTTCCTTTCCATTTGAACGGAGAGCGAAAGGCTAATTCCATTTTACAGTCATCTTTGTACCAATATAGTTTGTATGTTGCATTTGACCTCCTGTAACAAGGTTAAACCACAAGGATCCCCTTGAGAAGTTGCTATTCATCTTTTATATGTGAAGATTTTCAAGTATAGAAAGGGGATAAACCTAATATGGTGTTTAATGGAAAAAAATTATGACACCAATAACACATCTGTGTCTGTAATTTCACAGGTTTTCTTTCTGTATATTTATATATGTATATATGTATAATTTAATATCAGCCTCAGGGTTGTGGTCTCACATGTCATCAGCTTGCAGGAAACTGGATCCTTGGACTAAGTATCAGATGAGTTGCTAATGTTTGGAAAAAAAGCAAAAAACATGCTTTGGGTCTCTGTTTTATGGCTGTTATTGAAGTAAGAATTTGTGATTGTAACCTGATGCTTGCCTCACCAACATGTTTTCATTATTGTCTGGATAATTGAAAGTCCAGGCAAATTTGGATGTTAGGAGATATTATACATGAAGGTCTCAGTGCTCAGCACAGCTGAATGTAGAGGTGGTTCAGATTAAGGATGAATGTTTCACCATTTTATGTGGGTTAGAGATTGTTTTATTCCACACCAGCAGCAGTCCAGACACAGGCTGATTAACATGTACTTAGTTTACTTCCAGGGCTGCTTCTCCAGCACTCCCAGGCTGCCGTGCACGAGCTCTCGCTCTGAGCAGAAGTGTAACTTCTCAGGCTGACTTGGAAGCAATTCAGAGTAAACTATTCACAACAATACAACGAGGTATTTTATCTTACTCTGTAAGGAAATGCCCAAACAAAAATGGGAGTAGAGTCTGAGCTAGCCTGCGTGTGTCTAAGGAGGGGGGGGGGGGGGGGGTCTAGAGGTGGAACTGTGGGAAAACTGCTTGCAAAATTCCTTTTAAACTTGAAAATGGCTATTGTTGCTGTTCTTTAGGGTGGAAATCCCTGAAATGTCTTCTCTTTCCTGCTATGAGCAAGACGTTTCTGTAGAAAGAAGCTGCTAGATCTTCCCCAGCCTGTAAAAAGGAGTTTAAGCCTTTCTGTCTGTCTTGGGCCAGTCCTCGCAGAAGTTCGGCTTGTTTTTGTTTGTTTATGTGAAATGGGTGGTCCTGGTTCAGTTTGTGGGTTCCAGGGCTATAAAAAAGCCCAGAACCTTGGTTTGTTGGCAGGAGCTGACATTTGTTGAAAATCATCAGAGCCGAAAGGACAGATGATGGGGACCTAACCCAAAAGGTGGTCCTCTGTGTCAGCGAGACATGATGACAGGGGCACCTCTCTGCCATAGTCCAGGCCCGTTCCTCTTCCGTGGGTAAACACATGATTTAAGTCCATAGGATTTATGGATCTAGCGGTTTCCCCACTACGTTAACTAAAAGTTGACATAGAAAAAGGTAAATGAGGTTTGTAAGCTAATCCCTATTAACTGGGCATAACTGGAAAATTAAACCAAACAAAAACTTTGGGTGGCTTTGAAAAACACCATGAGACTTTTCTGCCAGATTTCTGAATCCTTTAATTAGATGCACGTGTCTCCACTGACTAAAAACCAGGGCTCGATCACTCATTAATCTTCACACGAGGGGCAACCAGTTCGGCGCAGCGTTCAGCCACGGCGCGAGCAGACGCTGGACAACGTGACAGCAGAGCGGCTTATTGCTGACCCGCCGCTTGGGTAAAAAGCCTTTGAACAATTGGAAAAACCTAACTCCATATTTGAGTTCTGCAAGGAACTAATTACTTGCCTGGACTCTGCCCACATACCAGCTTCTACCCCCATAAATCCACCGAACAGCAGGCATCCATGAAAGTCCTCCACACTTCTTTTCTGAATCAGGCTCTTTATGTGTATCTCAACTTGCTTGTGGAAGATTCATGGCCCAAGCTGCCTTAAGTATTTTTGTTATGAATAGGAACCCTTAAACATTTCCTTCTCATTTAATTTATCATTTTTTTTAAGCTTTCAACACTGGGTGCAAGCTAGAAATAATGGGAGGCAAAGTTTGTCCCTGAGAAAAGGGCCTTAAAATAATAAAGTGTGCAGTGGGGAAGGAGAGGAACAAGGGAAATAAATTAGCCACTTGTGAGATGGGAAGTTTTTTGAGTTGTGTGGTTTCTGCGTTGCGTCCCGGTGTCTCTAAGTATTGACTTGATTCAAGTGTTCGAGTGTGCTATTAGGCACAAATGAGAAAATGGCAAAAAGAGCAATGACAATTGGAGCAACCGTGCCCTGTGCTTGCTGCTGGCTTTGGGACGTGGAGGTGTGCAGAGGTCATTCCTCGCTGCCGGGACTTCTCGTAAGGAAGACTGGCCAGAGATAAATGCAGCTCAGTAGTTCCACTTCTGCAAGGTTCTTGTTAATAATTAATTATTAAGCACTGGTGATTTATTTCCACTCGCACCAGTGTTTTTTCTCCATGTGGGCTGGGAAAGTTAAAGCTGTGTTTTGAATTAGGGGTTCAAACAAATCTGCTCAGCTCAAAAGGAAACGGAGTTGAAAACACTGACTTCCTCCTGGTCAGGCATCCCAACAATAAACCTGTTGAGATTTCACTTGGAAATGGGTTGCGGATTTGCTAATAAGTTTAGTAAATCATTTTACAGCTGGATTTGTCCTTTAAGTTCATAACAGAATGTGAAGTCTAATACTAGCAATATCTGTAGAATTTAATGTTTGGAAGAAATGCTTTGTTTACTGCATCTTTAAAAGAAAAAGGAAATTCAAATTAAATACAAAATAGGATGTTCTGATCAGTTCAGAAATCCCTGAGATTATACAGTGAGCAATACCTATATGGTCATCAGAGTTTCTATGAAAAAAAAAGTATGAAATGCAAGTCCTGAGCAATTGTTTCACGTGCAGCTTGGCCCTCAGATCCAATAACAGGCTACTTTTCTCAGCTGCTGAAAGCACTTTTTTACAGGGGCAATTTGGTTCGACGTCTTTTCAAAGGGACATTTTATCCACCTTGTTTTTGACTGCGTGCTGTGTACGTGTGGCATACGGACTTACAAATGTGCAAATCGCTACCAGAGTAAGAACGAACCTTACCATGAGCAAACGATACGGTGCGTGCGATGTAAATGTTCAGGAGTTTCATGTTTGGTCAAATCGCACTTTATAAAATGTCAGTGACAAACCTCGAGCTGTCTTTAGGTGGAGCAGTTCTCTTCCTGTTGCTGAGCTCACCTTGGTGTTTGCAAGCCGGCCCTTCTGCTGCTGGGACGCTCGAGCATCTCCGAGCTGAGCGCTGGAAATGAGGTGCCCGGATGAAATGTGGTTACCTTCCCAGAAGGCGAGGCTTATCACCTCCAGGGCTGCTCTGCTTTCCACTGACTCAGAAGGAGAACATTTTTCACTGCCTGTTCCAAACCAGCCAGGGAGGTGGAAGGCAGCCTATATGGTTTCATCTAATCTGATGCTGGAACTCGGAGAGCATTGCATTGGTTAGCTGTGATTCAGAACGTTAACCACTAAATCAGTTAGAGGAATTTATAATTCGTTTCAGCTATTGCAGGATTTAGTACAATAAGATCATTATTGCCTTGAGATATCCTTCAGGTCATTAATTTAAATTAGAAATGCCTTCAAACAGGATATCACGCACAGCTCCTTCCATGGATTCTAGAGTTTAAGCTCAAGAAATACTTCCTGCCAGATATATTGCTTTTGCAAATGTGAGTCGCTGCTTCCCAGTTGTGTAATACCTGACTGCTCACAGTTCTCAAAGGTGGCATTGCATAAGTGGCACAAGTATTCTTAATTATGCTAATTACCATTGCTGCTTTGTAAAGGGCGGAATTCTTCTGGAATCGAATCGCTCTCCAACATTCTGTGGTGATTCTGGCGTCACAGGGGTGGGGTTTGTGTTGATTGCACAACTCGCTTCTCACTTACATGCCAGTGCTATGAAGCCAGGGGGTCTCCAATGTCAGTAGCAGCTCATTCCAGCCAGTTCGTAAGAATTGGCTGTGGTGGAAGGTGTTAGAGGAAAAATAAGTGTGAACGTGTGGGTGAGGTGGGCATCTGCTGCAGAACGCAGCTCCTGGAATAGGGGTACAAGGCCTGGGATCGGGGGCAGGGCTTGGTAGGGGACCTTCTACAGCAGGACGTGGTGGTGGGAGGTGGCAAGGTGCTGGGGCCAAGCCAGATGCGATGGGATGAGCTGGGCATGAAGAAGGCAGGATGCCCTGAATACCTGGGGCTGCGGGAGCTTGTTGTGAAGGCAGCCCTCGCAGCCAGGTGTTGGGCTGGACATATCAGCATGAAGACTGTGGGCAGAAATAATTTTCCCAAGTGAATCGATATGCCACCAGCCACCTTTAAAAGTAGTCTATGAGTTGAGCAATTGTTCTTTGAACAGAATGGTCTTCAAATGGAAAGAGAACATCGAGAAGTGGATATTATTGAATCAGTTTTTTTTTATCTCCTCTTTAAGGGATTTTTTTCTTTTTTTATGGTGCTGCCGTCAGCAGTTGATAACATCGCTGCTTCTGAATACTTGGAGATTCTTTTTACACACCTGAGAACAGGCCTTGTGTAAAGCCAGGGAAACGTTTATTGTTAGTGCCTGCTCTGTGCATCTGATGATGGCTTCCTGAAAGGCACTAGGGGTGTCTTCAGGAGCCCCTATTGCTTTTAGAAGAGTATTGTAGGGACTTCAGGGGGGAAAAATACTGCAAAAGCACATACTGGGTCTCTTCCATTCAAACTATTGATCAGCTGGTAGTAGCTCTCTCCGTGTGGTGAGGATGCTTTCGCTGCACGATGAGTCTCGCACGTGCAGATCACTCTTCTGTGTTGTCTCCAACTTGCTCAATACCTGAGCAACCTAACTTGCAAAACTTGCCCCAAACTGTAGTATAAATCTGTGTTACGTGGTTCGGCAGAAAAGACTCAGAAGCATCTAAGTGTCAGTTTCTTTGGTGTTTTAGGCAGGCCCAGCCTTTGAGTATTTTTAGCCTGAATTCCCCTGTTCAATGAGGATTATCTCACACCCATGGTTTCTGTTTCACCTGGGTTTTGAGCAGAGGTCTTCACTGAGCTTGTCAACGCTACAGGCAACTGGAGAAATGCAGCATTTGGGTCTGAGCATCCGCGCTGGGGACTGTAAACTTCTCTGCAGAGGTGTTTCCAGCGAGCATCGGGTGGCCACAGAACCACCAGGAGCTCGGGCAGCTCTGAAATCCTTTTGGGACCAGCCCATGGGAAGAGGTTCAGCCCATTCCCAGAAAGCTGGGCGTTGGAGTGGAGACGGATGGCTGATCGCTTCTCCTCTGCCCCAGTCCTCCCCGTTGTCTTCCCACTTCTTGGCTAAATGGGGAAAGGAAAGCTCCTTGGCCGCTTGCCACGCTGAACCCCCCCAGCCCTGATTTATTATCACCGAAACCAGCTGCAGATGTTGGCTGGGCCAGGGCTCTGCTGCCAATTAGGGCGTCTCATGCAGAGATTACTGCTCCGCTCGCCTGGCACTCAGAGCAGAGCATGGCTGACGGGAGCGGGGCTGTGCAATAAAAATGGGCTTTAAAAAGATGAAAAATAGGTTTCACCTAGGCAGGTAGAAGACAAAGCTGAGCGGCTGGAGCAGTGCTCGGTGGCGGGGGAGGCTGGCCCAGATTTTTAAGACTTTGTATGGGTTCCCTTTTCTTAGGTCTTTCACTGTGCTAATGAACCCTAAAATTCCACCCTGAAACTTGCCCAGCCAACACATCCATGTCCATGTGTGGTTTGGGGGCTTGTGATTTGTCTCGGGCTCACTGAACGTCTGGCTGGACCCTTCCAGTACTTACATGAAACCTGCAGGAAAGTGGGCCTGGGCTTCCAGGAGCTCTGCCAGCTGGACGTGGTGGTAGGGAACACAGTTTTCAGGGAACTCATCTGTGAAAATAGCTTTACCTAAACCAATGTAAAAGGGCAGGAGGAGAAGGGAGACCACACCGAATGTCTGTGATGTACATACTGGCCGCAGGACAGGCATTTTATTCTGCTAGTAACCTGTTGCTTAACTCCAGCTGGCCACAGTTCCAGATGATCCAATTCAAAATTAGTCTGACGTAGAACTTGATCCTTTTAAATCCCTTTATCCCACTTCTATTATATTTTTGGTCTATCATCTTTTGCTGAAATTACGATTTTGTAATGCGGTACTTCCAGTGCTGTCCGCATTGCCACGCGACCCACGCAGTTCTGTGTGTATGAATCTCGATATTGCCAAATTCAGGTTTCAGTGGCGTGTGGAGCGCTGCAATTGCAGTCTGACAAAGTTAAATGACCGAGAACCAGGTGAATTGAATTTAGGAAAGGTTATTGGAGTGAAATGAATATGTGGAAAAACTGTAGAAGAATAACATTTGAGACAGTCTTATTCACTGACACCAGCATAGGCTGTAATGGTGGGATGCTCCCTTAGATAGCAGTCATTGTGTTTCTTTTCACCCAAACAGGAAACCTAAATTTATTTTTCCTTCAAGCTGCATTTTTGTCTTGTTGCAGTTCAGCAAAACAAAATCCGAAAGGTATTCTGTTACCTTGTTCCTGTCACATACCTTTCTAATATAATATTTGCTGTGTTCTGATGCTTTCTGGGGAAAAAGAAGTATTCCAGGAGGACTTAAGCATGCCTCTGTTTCTCAAGATTTACCCCCCTATATCGCATGGACCTGTCCATCTTTTTATACGCTCGCTATCATTTTCAAAGCTAATAGGAAATGAATAGAACAAGTTATTGGAGTATTAGTTTGTAACTCCTTCAGATCTTGATATTTTCTTTTTAAAGCAGCTTGTATTGACCTACTCAGGTATCAAGTGCTGAGCGCTCCAAATGAAATGCAAAAGCTAATCTCAACACTTGACCGGTTGGAATGAATTCCTTACATATACAAGCGAGATCAGAGCCCATTAGCAACCAATATTAGATTAAATGAGACTAAACATTACATAGTGTGATTTTCCTTCTAGGAGTAGTTTGTTATTGCTATAATGCAAAGCACTTCTTCACTGCGGTGTAGTTCAAGTGTTTAGTCTCTCCCGGAGAGCTCGTGCGGTGCTGAGCACAGGATGCATGAAGGAGATCCCGCAGCTTCAGTGGCTTATCGGGAGAGCAATCTGATGCAGTGGCCCCAGAAGAACAGAGGGATGAAATCTGATAACCAGGCTTTACCCAAACTTAATAGCAACATAAAAGACTTTATTTTCTCTTTTAAGGTTTGAAATGTATTTCGTTATGAAGATGCGGTGTTGCGTTACCGTAATGCACAAAAGGATTTTTGCGAGCAAAGCCTTCCATAAAGTTCCACAGCTACTGTATCCTGTGGGCAGTGGGACACTTGACGGGACACTTGAGAACAGCCCTAAACACACCTACGGCTAAGCCAGGAAAATAAGTGTGAAAACTGCTCAAGATGCCCTCCTAACGACAAGCCGTGGGGCTAGCTAGACCTCGGGGGGACAAGCAGGAGATGTCCTCACCACTGGCACCGGTCTGGCTTTTTCACGTTGGGTGGGGCACTGGAAAAAATTATTATTTCTTTTGTCCGTCGCTGTTTACTTGTGAAACTGAGAATTGATTCCTTGTAGTAGGAACCGCTGCTTGCCACCAGGAGAAATTTGTGCTTGAAATGCCGTTGTTCTGCTGCGCTGGGGGCTGAATTGGCAAAGCGACGGGTGGCGTTTTCATTTCTCGCTTCCCTAAAGATAACATAAAAATCATGTTAGATCTCACGAGGGGATTATGCGGTGCTTGGCCAGGTGTTTTACCTAGACTTCTGAAAGCCACGAGGAAGCATAACAACACTGACACAGACGCTCTGCTGGTCTTTCCTATCCCAGTTACGGTGAACTCCCTCCCCAAAACACCCCACGGCACCCTTTAGGCTCTCCAGAAGCCTGTGACGTTGGGCTCCCAGGGAACCAGAGCTAACTTGCAGTTGATGAAGCAGTACATCTTCACGCTGTGATCAAGCGTAACGATAGATTTTCAGTCATTTATTCTAATATCGATGTATTTTCTGTAGGACAGTGTGGCCATATATTGTTAGACATTTGAAGGTGAAGCAGTGTCTTAATGTAATCAAATATTTCAGTCAATCCTGACTTTAAGTTAGTTAATGGAGTTGGGAATTTGAGTCCGCTCATCTTTTTTTGTTGTTGTTGTTTTAAAAAAAATAATTTTAGAATCCGAGTTCTTTATAATTAGAGCTCTGTCTCCTCCTGCGTCCCCTCCTGTGAGGTGGTTCAGTGGTTTTTCAGGAGGATCGTGTGGTTCATACAGAACTATCATAACCTATTTCTGGGCTGCTTGTGGAAGGTGACCCCAGACAGGCAGGCTGTCTGTGTGCTCTAGATCGGAGGAGATGGCAGCAGTATGGCACGTGTTGGGCACATATCGATCAACTCCAAACATTAAATAGTATTTCTAAGATGAGGTGAATCATCCCACCTTGAAATAATGCCCCTACCTCCTCCCAGGCTGGGGAGCAATGTAAGTGACTTGTTTAAACCAGGCACCTTTCCTTCTGGATGCTGACATGTGGTGGGGATGCATTCCCATCGAGTGGTTTGCACAGGGTCCAAAGGACATCATCTGCAACGCAAGGAATGGGCTCGGATCTCCCCAGACCTAATAAAGTGCCTTAACCATAACATTATTCTTTCTCTTGGTAATTTCGTGGTGTATGGAAGCGTTTTATTAGTATGTGGTTTTGGACAAAACGTAAAACATTTGAGCAGACCAACAGCAACTGCACTTGTACGGTTTGGTAAAAACTGAGGACAATATTTTATTAGTAAGCCTTCGTGGGTGATTTTAGTCTCTCCGGCTTCTAATGGAAAGTAAACTGCAACGGGGCGGTGAATCGGAGCAGGTTGGCTCTTCTGTTGTGCACCAACAGCCAGCTGAGCAGCTCTCGTCTGCTGAGACCCGGCCCTCCAGGCACCGAAGGGCTCTGCTCCTGCTGAGCCTGGTGGGCGATGCTGCTTGGTCGTTTGCCAGCAGAAACGCACGCTGCAGCATCTGCAGGTTGTGCGTTTTCCACATTCGAGGGGAACCAATAAAACCCAGCCTATAATATAGAAAACCAGGGGCTGCGCAGTTAACGGTGAGACTCTTGCCTGCTTTGTGCAGCAATATTTCATTTAATAGGGTGCTGCACAGTGCAAATTCACCATTTAATTATAGACTGTCAGAATTCATGTTCATATTTGCAAAGTTGGGTTAATTCTCTTTACGGTATTTGTGCTTCCCAGTCAAAACAGGAGTCGCTTTTTCGCAGCATACAGGTTCGTAACAGGGTAAGATTGATGGGTAGAGAAGTGCACCTAGTATAGGTTGATAACCTAGGCATTATTTTGCTACTAGCAATTTGTTTGGGGTAGGCATTGAGAGATCAAGTGAAAAAACAGATTGCAAAGCAACACGGAGAAAAAATTCACCCTACTGAAGTATAAATCCCTTCTAAAGGACGGGCTGAGCAAAACTGTCCCTGACAAAGGAGAAGGCAGGAGAAGCTGGTGGGCCAGGGCTGACTGGAACATCTCATCGGCGTGCTGGGCTTAATTGGGCTCTCTTGGTGCTTGCAGGGTTTTAATAACATTGGGAGATGTGGAGCTGAAGGCAGTGGCTTCTGTTTCTGATAGATTCCTTTGCACTGAGATTTAATGGATTAGCCAAAATGATGTGAAAAAATGGATCTCTGATTTATTACCTGCAATTTTTCGCTTACTGCAGCGTTTTTTTTTACTCAATCACAGTGTTTTCCACCCTGTTAAAAGTCTTGTGTGAATAAGTGCTATGTTGTGTTTCTGGATTTGCCCGGAGGGCTCATCAGAGGACCCTTTGCCTACAGTCCCCACCAGGCCATTTAAACAGGAAGTTTAATTTTATAGTATTAAAAAAGAGAAAACGGTACTTAATTATCTGGCTGTGAAACAGCAGTACTCTTTCTTAATTTTAGTAGCTAATAAAATGCTGTTCCTGCAGTTAACTACTTCTGGTCCAAATGCACTACAATTTTGGCTATTTGAATAGAATATTTTATGAACTGTTATATATTGCACTACAGTTTTTAAACTCCACTATGACATATTTCTCTCAAGATTTATTAGCATTTTTTATTTAAAACAATATATTAAAGAGAGGAGAAAGAGTAATCTTAGCTAAAATTCAGATATTAGAAAAACATAACATAGACCAAATCTTTTCATTTAACTTCCCCCCCTCCCTTCTCCTCTCCCACTGTTGCTATAAAAAAGTTTTTTGGAACAACAACCCACACCTGCATCATTAATTCAATACGTCTTCCAACATGACTCAAGCCATAGTATCAGTTTCAGGGGCCATTTGCTACTTAAATGACCTTATGAAAACAGAACAATGAGCTGCCCCTATGCAGTCCTTGCGTTAACTCCGGCTAAAATCAACCCCAGGATCGTTTATGTCCCGGTGTCCTTCACATCCCTGCTCCTTTCCTCCCAGCTGCCGTTGCGCCTCTCGCCCCCCGAGCGCGCGGCCTCTCGTTAAGCGCGAGGGCTGTTGTGCTGCGGCTGTCCTCGGAAACTCGTTAGTGCCTAAAGCGCGTCTGCACCAGGACACGAGCCTGGCTGGGGGCTTTATAAATTGGAAATGGTTCGGGGAGCAGGGCTTTTGTCGCGGCTGGTGCTGCTGGGCTTCCAGTCAGGGGACACGGGGCGGGCGGCGGGGCCAGATTTAGATCTAGATTTGGCCCCAATGCTGAATTTGGGAACCAGCAGCACCCTCAGCCTGGTGTCGCCCACAGCGATGGAAGTGATGATCTGCAGAGAATTCACTGCTTGGTGGTGAGGAGAACCTGGGTGCTCCTCGCGTGGCGTAATGGGCTGGGGGCTGCTCCAGGAGCTCAGCGGGGTCGGTCCTGCCCTCTGTGGGAAGGAGCCCCCAGGTCGCGCTGGCGAGGCTCTGACGTTGTTCCCAGCCTGGGGTGCTGACAAGGAGTTGGCTTAAGCACGGAGAAGCGAGATCAGCTTCTGCATCTCTTCTGTTTCTGCCTTTGGTTTTGTTCCAAGAGGCAAGAGGGAATTCCCTTCGGAGAGACGGGGATCCTGCGGCAGGCGCTTTGTGTTTGTTCATCACCCTTTGAGCTGAAGCACTTTCTAAATAGGAAAACCACAAGAGAAAAAAAAAAAAAAAGTCAAAACAAATGGAAGAAAGAAGCAAACCCCGTGCAATCCAGCACAGCTGTTCACATTTCCATGGCCTTGTGAGCAGGAGCACGTGGAAGATGTGCTCCTAAAGGGATGATGCCTGAAGAAGCAGCGACGGGACTCGCAGCGTCTCAGCACAAGAGGGGGCACGCCTGGGCTGCTGACTTCAAGCCGTTACAATGAAAAGAACAGGGAACTCTAATCACAAAAAGCACGTTCAGTGTCATGTTCTCAGCTTTCTTACCTTGGAGAGCCTTAGACATTTTGCTTCGTGTTGTGCGGTGCTTTTTTCTTAAATGACTCTAAATCATCAGCAGGAGGTTTTTAGCGGGAGGTCAACTTCTGTGCTACAAGTCAACGTGTACCTGTTAGGAGAAGGACAGCGAATGTGAGGGGGACCTGGTGAAAAAGTGGGATCTCCTGTGATACAGAAATAGAAGACAAATGAGTCCTGTCCATCCGGCTCTACAATGTCTTTGGCTGTTTAAAACAGGAGGACATGTGAAAGGCAGCGTTGGCTCCGTCACTGCATGGCCTGTGTTCTGCTGGCATGGCTGAGGATGGCCACTGGAAAGTAGTTTACTCCTCAGGTCTTGGATGGGAGGAAAGCCACTTAGAAAACTGGTGCCACTCCAAAATTCACCTGCTCTTTCTCAGGTGCTTGACTTTGGAGTGAAGTCCAGTTGCAGAGCCAATTCTCATGGAAGAAGCTGTCATTGCAAGGCTGCGTCTTGAGGCCGGATGGAGGTCGGGAGCCACCAGGCATCCCCTGTGCCGCCCCTCGGGAGCACCCTGACCTGGCTTCATCCAGGCTGGAGGGGCGGGTGGCTGCGGCAGGGTCCTTGGAAGCGGGACGTGGAAGGGGAAAACAGGAATCGCCTCCTGATGTTCTGCAAATATGCAGCACGTGAGGAATCTGCAACTTAAAACCATTTAACCAGTTTTATCCTTGATTTAAGTTTATTCCTGCCCATGTATTGTATCTCAGAGATGAACTTGTCTGCATGCTGCTTAGCCTGTAACTGTTCTCTGAGCTGGGGACTTTAGGCAGCTTTAAATATTTGCTGTTCATAATGAAAACGCTGTGGTTGTGAGTGCCTCTTACAAACTCTGCGCAAACAGCAGCTTCATGGATGTGCTGCTCTTTGTCTCCTCAATGTTTCTAACGTCAGTTTTTAATGAGACTAATCATTCTGAGGGCTCCCACGTGGCCTGTGGTGGTCCAGCTCCTGAAAACTTTCCAAACTTATTTGGGAAGTTCTCTTAGGTGCCTTTGGAGACACTAACGTGCCAAAGTGCTCCAAGGTCCCGCTACCACACTGGGACCTTTCATCTTTATGGCTAATGTTCACTGCAATCCAATTAATGGCACATTAATTGTTGTCACAGGGCTACCAGCACTGACACCTATAGCGAGCTGTCGGGCGGAGGGGTGCTGTTAGCTCCGCTTTGCTGCCCAGAACCCAGGCCTGAATCCTCAGGTTATTTCAGCAGGGACTGTAGTGGTGAGAACAAATGGATGAGAAACCTGCTGCAAATTATGGTGTGCACGTATGCAGCTGGTGGGAAAGCCTAAATGCACGTGATGAACTCAGTCTGAAGAATTTGCCAAGTGATGTCCAGGAAGGCTGTGGTGTGGGAAGAGAAGGACTGTGGTCTTCAGAGATGCAGGTTTATGCCTGTCACAACTCCTGTCAAGTCCCTTATGCCCTTACTCCAGGCCAGTTTGTCTCCTCTTAGTGGACGAAGAATTGCATATTCAGCATGCAAAAGCCATGAGATCGCTGCCATCCTTGCACGAGGCTTTGTGACTTTCCAGTAGGATATTCTAGATGCAGATCCTCAGCTTCTCCCGTGCCAGGACCACGCAATTTTCCTCCCGTATCCGTGCACAATCTCCTTGACTCCAGCAGGGTCGTTCTTGAGTTGTACAGGCACAAGTGAGAGTCCCTGGGTGTCCTGTCCGCTGGGGAAGAAATGCAGAGCAAACGACACAGCCCATAATTCCTTATGAGTCAGGTCGCTTATGATGGAAATTATCATTTGTTTGCATAAGGGATAATGCCCTAGTGAGCATCTGCTTAATCTTAGCCGTCACTTAGCGATAGAGGATATGCAATTCATGCTGCCCCCCACTGTATCTAGCAGGAACCAGTTAAAAAGGAAACTATTGTCATCAATTACGTGAGTCAATGTTTTAGGGAAAGTATCCTCCACAGCGGTGTCTCCGTAATTTAGATGAGTGTAGTTAGTTAATTTGCAGGCTTTAAGAGACTCGGGCAACTATCAATATTAGCCTTACAAGCATATTGTATACCAGCACAAACAAATGAGGTTATCGTTAATATACAGCAGTCTGTTAGAAAGCACGCTGCAGCGGAGTGTCCTCCCCTACACATGTTCTTTCACGTGTCCATGTGCAGGAAATGCATCGAACAGTCTCCTGCTCTGCACAGACCTTTTATTTTTTATTTTATTTTTTATTTTTTTAGTGTTAAAACTTCCACACTGCTTCTCATCTGTCCCAGGCATGGCTGTGAATTGTTTGGGGGAAAAAAATCTGCCTATTTGCTTACAAAAAGCTGCTGCTGCTTATATCCATTCTGCCGTACTCACCCTTCATATAGACTTCTAAAAATCTTCCCAGATCTATTTTGAGTGCTGCCTGAACACAGAAATATTTCTGCAACAGAAAGCATCCTTTTGGAGTATTTAAGAGTCTTCAAGGGCTAAATTGGGATTGGATGAGATCCAGGTTTCTGAAAAGCAAAGGCTTTGGGGCAAGGGCTTTATAAAATCTCTAGCAGGGAGGATGACAAGGAAGCTTCTCTGTTTGAAGGAGCACCGTCTTTTAGTTCTATACCTCTTACTTCTACCTGAACCAGAACTGATTATTCTGATGGAAGAAAAAAACCCACACCTACGCTGAAGCTGGTAAAGTAATTAAAAGCAGTGATATTATTCAAAAGCAGGCTTAACATATCTGAAACATAAAGACATCAAAAATGGTTTACATTTAGCAGCAGAGTTTCTCTGTTACAAATACCTTGAATTCTGGGTCCAGAATTCAGAATTGAGAAGAAAAGCGTTAATCGAGAAAGGCTCCAGAAGATGTGTCTGTGGGACGGGGTAGCAGCAGGTAAGTGCAGAAAGCCATGTGCCACCCTACATGGGCAGCTCCAGATCAGTGACCGAAACCCAAACCAGGGAGCCTGACAAAAGGAATCGCTCCTTGAGTGCTCTGAGTCTGTTGGCCAAGGGCATGGAGAGGAGCTGACGGACGGAAGGGAGCTGAAGCAGAGATCGTGGCCTTGCCGTGTGGCACATGGGGATCATTACCCACCACCTATGAAGCCATCCTCTTGGCACACACACAGCAAACCCAGGAAGAAGCCTGAGGTACAGCAAGCATTACCCTTTGTGATCCAAACTGTAGGATGGCAAACTGACTTGTTCGCAGCGAGGGGAAGCCTTTAAGCACTGGGGTAACACGAATCGATTTCAGAGGAGCGGAGGAAGGAGCATGATGCTAATTGGTAATGGCTGGACTTCATTAATTTTAGACAAAATGCCTGAGACGCCATGTAAATTGTTAGTCTTAACCGTTGCAGTGGTGGTTGCTTAACTTAAGGGCATAGGATAAGGAAGTCTGGCTAAACGTAACCCGATATTAGATGTTAGACGATAAAAATCACGCACATCCTGCCTGGGGCAGCGGGTCTGGTCTTGCTTCTTCCAGCTGGGATGGGCTCTTTGGAGGCCTTAGATGCATCCTAGCACCTCTCGGGGGGGAAAAGAGGCCTAGCTGCCATCTGAATAATGCTGGAAAGAAAGATATTTAATAGGCATGCAGTCAGTATGGAACACGCACTAAAATGGGCTGTAAATAAATAGACGATGAGACCCTGGTGTGACTGTGGGAAAGAAAGCACAAAATCCCAAAGCTGGTCAAGTATTCTTGAAAAAATTCACCTCCATTTCTGAAATCTGCCCGTGACTTTCCAAGCAAGTTCCAGGGAATCTCAATACAGATGATTCTGCTCTTGAGAGACCAAAAACTTCCTGGTTACCAATAATTTTTTTTCCACCTAACTGCTTAAGGCAAGCAGAGCGTCCACTTTTGAAAGCCTGGAGTGAGAGAAGTAATCTCGGCTCTGTGGCTCCAGCCCAGGTCTCTTTGGCTCTCCCTGCCTCGTACGTCCTAGCCTCCTGGCTTCTTCCCTGCCAGCCCTACAGCTGTGCCAGTGGATTGCTGAAAGGCAGGAAAATCCCGCTTCTCTGCTCTGTCCCTTCAATGTTCACACATCCTCCGATCAGCTTTAAAGAGAAGTCCGTAAAATACTCAGCACGACCGGATTGCCCCGTTTCAGTCGTGTAACAGCCGTGCTGCAGTAACTTAAGGACCTTGCTGAGGCTTTTCCATCAGTGCGAGTGCATTGCTGAGGTGTGGATTGATTCGTCTGGAAGGAATGACGTATGCAGCAAGCGTTGGGAGACTTATGTTTGGTAAAAATATCAAGCTGTAGATTCGTGGTGGGCCCTTTCAGAGTTAACGTCTGTCTCTGAATGAGCAAGAGGGCTCAGAAGTCCTCCTAAATGTGCTCTTTGTCTCCATGCCACAGAAAGCAGCACGCCCTTTAAGAGCAAGAGACCTGCATAAGGAAGAACTAAACTCCAGTCCCTCCTTTGGTTTCTGACTCCTTGTAATTTTTTTATTAAGATAACGCACCATTAAGTAATGCCCTGGCCGATGTGCTGATTGCTAGCTGTTATTTCAGATGTCTATCAGTGCTAAGCAGCCATTAGTATTTACCCACCTGAACGTTATCACTGTGTGCACTTAGTAACCCGGATTCATTTGCCATTATGTAGATTTCTTTTCTTTTTGTGGTTGACACACTCTTTCTTTAAAGACAACAACCCAAATAAGCCTATTAGGGCTGCGAGCTTGTCGGTGATCCCTGCCAGGCGGGCTGAAATCAGAATGTTTGCGCTTCGAATTTGCTCAATTGGTCCTTTTCCATTATTCGACCTGGATTGCTGCTGTTCGCCACCCTTGTCCACCGCATTAACTGTCTATTACCCTGTTTACCGTCGTCGTGTTAAATGCCAGCTTATGAATGTCAGTTTGTTCTCCAATTAGCCATGCCTTATTGACTTGCCCTTAGACTTTCAAACATAAGCTTTCTGAAGTGCCTACCACTATAAAACTGATTTGTTTAATTTTTTAAAGGGATATGGCTTTAACGCGTCCTTTTGGTTTAGTTATCTCGGTTGCCCGTGGTTAAGGTCTGTTGTTTTGGCAGGGAGGCTCATTCTAATAGCTTCATATCTGCGTTAATATTTTGTGACAGTTCACGCACTTACCTCGTGCGGGGGCTGCGTTAATTTCCTTCCCCTGGATGCGGCATGCTAGCGGGAACCTGTTAAAGCTGCGAACATTTCCCAGCCTGAAAGTTAAGCACAGGCAGGTTTTGTGGAAGGAAAATTAAGAAATCCTTTCGCTTGGGCATCTCTCAGGTGTTTTCCCTGCTATAGCTGTGAGTGGGGGCATCCAGCAGTGGTCCTGAGAACGCGGCGTGGGCAGAGGGCACAGAGAGCCCCGGCCCTGCGGAGCAGGGGAGCGCCCACGTGCAGCACATCCCGGGCCTGCCGCAGCCTTACAGGGCCGGCGTCGGTGCAGGACCAACTCGTTACCCTGGGACGTTCGGAAATAAGAAAAAAAAAGAAATTTCATCATGAAACATCGAGACTCCAAATGACATCCTGTGGGGGCCACCAGCAAGCCCTAAGCTCAATGTTCGTTATCACAGAGCTGCAGAGAGGCTTTTCCTGTAGGATCAGCCACAGAATGGTTTTTCCCCTCTGTGTGCATTGCTAGCTGGCAGGGCTACCTTGTAGAAGCACGACACATGCATGTGCTGCTCTCACGTTTGCAACACCTTCGTGGAAAAGCAGAGCAAGCCCCGGGCGGGCTGAGCAAGGGGTTAAACACCAGGCAACCCGGTTCCGACTTTTCTCAGGTTTCTCCAAACAGTCTGCTCTGGACACCTCTGGCAATTATCTCGCTGCTGAATGTACCTAGAGGTAGTGCTTGGTTTGGGCTAGCTGTTTGAGTGTTTACTGGGAGTTATCTGTCAGGAGACAGAGACAATAACACACTGGCACAAATGGTTTATTTTTCTTTCCCCACTCCTAACTTCAAACATCCTTTTCTGCCTTAGCTCTCCTCCTTCCAGCTAGAAAAGATCCCCTTTGATTTAGAAAATAACTCCAGAAGAGATGACACCAGTAACATTTTTTTAACTGAGCTCTCCTGGCTGTCCAAAGATCATTTAATTGTCCATTTTAAAGGCTGGACAAATCAGAACCTTGTTAAAAAAAAATTGTTAGGAGGGGAGGAAATCCAGCTTCTCCATCTTTTAGGCTCAGTTCACGGCACCCTAAGGGAACCAGGCCCTGGTTATGAGATACCCACCTCAGGCTGATGTGACCCCCGGGCTCTTGCACGCGGTGAGCTGGGTCCTGCCTTTAGCCACCAGATTTTAATTGCCATCAACTGCTGAGTCAAGCATGATGAAACACATACGCTAAATGAGACTTTTAATATTTTAGCCTTTCATTTCCTCCTGTCTACGGCAGCTTGTCTTCGTGTTTTATCAGCTAGGTTTTCTGCTGTGTCTCTACAAAAAGCCCTGTACGGCTTGTTCGTGGGTTCCCCCAGCACCCCAAATATTTCTTTCTCTCATTGCTGTGTTCATCCCAGGTCAGTTCTGACCAATTGCATCAGTGCCACCGCTGAGAAAAGCACGAATCCTGCTTCAGCTCAAGTCAACTAGTCCAAGATTTCCCCTCTTATGGAAATTGAGTCTGCCCTCTGAAAATAACAAAACTCTCTGCCATCCTTAGAGGCTTTTTTTGGTGTTTATTTTAAGCAAACTATCCAAAAAGTTACTTAGAGTTTCTGAAGAGGTCTCTGGGACGAAAGTACAGAGAGCTCTTAGGAAGAAGAAGAAAAAAACAAATTCTGTGAGTTTTTTTTTCTGCCTTTTTTTTGGTGTAGAACTGTATATGACAAGTGGTTTTTGGCATCAGAACAGTGTCAATAAATGGCTTTTGCAGTTATCTAAATGCTTTAGCTGTGCTCGGGCGTTTAATCTCTTGTAAAAGCTGTTTATTGCCTTCTGTATTGCTCTGCAAGGCACATTATCCCTTAAGTATATGAATGACACAATTAGTCCTCTTAGCGACTTACCAAAATACTGTTGATTAAAGGTCAAGCATAAAAATTCAGATGCCACTCTCCTTAATTAAGAAAACCGGCCCTGCTGCATAAAGACCGGCGTCTGGAGGGAAATCTTACTGAGAGGGGAGAATCAAATGGGTTCAGCTCTGCGGTGAGGGTAAATGCTCTGTGGCCACGGCTGGTTTCTAGGTAGCAAATTGAAATCACAAAAGGTGTTCATAAAAGTCCATTTGACTATTAGCGATCTTCTCAAAACAGATTGTTAGCTTCAATATGCTGTAAAGTGTAAGCGGCATTTATAGGTGGCATCACAAATAACAGGCAATCAAACCTCATTAACACTGTAGTTTATAATTGCAGATTACTGTAATTTGTGAGGTATTCAGGATTTTGCAAGGGTGTTATTTCTACCATTGGGAGCTAATGAACAGTGGTACAAATTTACTGTAAGTTTAGTCTTGTGTTTTGCTGTAGAAAACAATTGACACTAAAGACATCAACCGTAAGTGTTGTGGTCTTATATAAAAAAATAAAACTGCTGCACTGAATTTTGTTTGGGGCAGAGGGCTGAGAACCCAAATGTTTCTAGTAAATGATGTTCACCTATAAAGGCTGCCTTTAATCCCTCCGCTTGCAAGGAAAGGAATGGCCAGTAGGTAATGCTCTAAGGAAGAAAACAGTTCGTGTCTGCACTTTGAAAAACTTGCTGATATCTCTCTAGCAATTTAATAAAAGGAATTCATCTTGGCTTGTTTCTTTACTTTCTGTTTTTGAAGTCTAGGCAGCAAGCTAAATCGTTTCTTGTAACTGTTCTTTGCAATTTCAACAAATGTGGGCAGTTCAGATGGCTATCCCGTAAGTATTCAACTTCTGGCTCTGCATCCAAACTCTTAAATGGTTGAGGTTAGCCCTGCATTTATTTGCTTTCAAGTAGCGTTTGATTGGTACAATAAAATGAATGACACATGTTCTTAGTATAAATTAGGAAGGTGTCCAAGCCACAAAGGTTAGAGCTGAGCTCCCCCAAATTTTAAGGATGTTCGTAATTAGGGACGTGAATGTGCATGGTGTTGCATATGTAAATGTGTCGTTGTTTGGGACCTGGATAGTCCAACTGGGAAGGAAGGTTCTGAGACCTCCAGATGTTACGTTTGCTCATTCAGGCCTCAGTCATACATAGTTTCTTGGGTATAAAGCTACCTGCCTAGTGAATTAGGTGTGTGAGAACTATCGGGAGCATGTAGCTGTTTCAGACCCCAGATGCGACTTGAGGCAAGTCGTTCAGCTGCTTTTTCAAGACAGATCTGGTTTTTCAGATCTTGCTATGAAGTGTTCACCAAGGCCTCGCTTTTCTTTGAGGCGCTGAGTAGCTGCTTTAGTGAAGAGCTGTGGATGTTCAGTCCTCCTGAAAATCTGGTGGTGGGTACTCAGAAGCTGATGCAATCAGTGGTCAGTTTTGAAACGTGGAAATTTCTTCCTGTAAATGTAAAATGACATTTTATGAAGTGGGGAGAGCTGTAACTCCTTCCTGGCAGTTTGCTGCAAAGGAGAATCCACAAGAAACCTGTTGCAGCCTCTTCTGTTTGTCATCACTTCTGATGCCACCCGAGAAAAGAGGATTGCATCTATTTGTTTTGTATGATCTTTAGGGGAAGTCTGAAATCAGGTTTCCTGAACTGTTAAATTATTGAGGCATAGCCACTTATGCCTTGCTGCTGCTGAAAACCTTTCCTCCAAATGGAAAAACAGCTTTGGTTTTGGTCCGTGGTTCTGCTCTTTTTTACCAGGTGTTGGTTACATTTAGTTTGAATGTAAATGCTGAGGTAGATTTAACACGTAAGGACCCAGCTGTCATACAGAACACTCTTTTCTACCCTGACCTGTAGACAATATTAAAAGATTTCAAAGCTTCCTTTGTCCCAGAACCAGCTATGCCACAGTTACTCATGTGATTTGATCTGCGGAGCTGCCTCTGCCTATTTTTTTGTTAAGTCTGCCTGTTCCCTTGTCCCCGAGAATGCCTGAATTGTGAATCCAGTTCTTCCACGAGCCTTCTCCTAAAGTTAAAAATAAAAGTCCTGTTACAAAACAATGCTGGCTGGCTGCTGAAGAGATCTCTTCACGTGAAGCCTGCTGCTCAGCAAACAGCGCGGGGAAAATACCCTCTAGCAGTGTACAAATGTTAGTGGATTCTAACCATCACCCTCATATTCTGGGCACACACCAACTATTTAAAAGATAAAGATATGTTCTACGAATTGTTTTGGTTTGCAGGATTGTTGGATTTTGGCATTGTCAGAACCACTGCAGCACGTATGTACCAAGGTGCTTTGAGACTGAAGTCGTCGGAGGACGGCACCGGTGCTGCCGGAGCATCCTGCCCCACTTCCAAAGTACCAGATTCAGGCTTCAGTATCCACCGCCAATAGGAGCTGCAGCAGGAGTGAGCAGTGCTGCTGAAAACAACGCTTACAAACACCCAGCAGCGGCCGTGTGCTTTCATCTAGCATGCCTCAGCACAGCCTGCAACTGCTTGAAGATTTGTCTGTACAGCAATGACAATGAAAGATGTACGAGGTTTACTTTTTGACTGCTTTCATGGTTCACAGGCAGAAATAAAAATGAATACCCTCCAATTTAAGTCCTTCAGCCAAAAATATGTCAATTTGCAAAGCAAAAACCAGTGACTGATATTCTTGACAAAGCTAGTTTTGCTAATTTTAGGAGATATCCCTAAAGGTGAGCTTGGAAGGATGTCATATCTGACTCTTATCTTTGAATCCCATATACTTATGTTTATTAAAATCAATATAATCCATTAGCCTACATTGTTTCCATTTTTAATAATCTATTGATATATTGCCTGGGCTTTTACAGGACTAAACAAATTTCCTCTTTATGTGCCCTGTAATAGCCGGAGGTCAGGCTGGTTGAGAGCAGTTGCTGTATATAAATGTTTATTTACTGCCTGACTACTGATTGAGAACATATCTGGTCCACAGGCTTCAGATGGCTTTTAAACTAGAGATTTATGGCTTACTTCCTGTTTTCCAGACATAGTACACCATTTTTAAATAAAGTAATGAATGCAAGCTATTGTGAAAATAATAGGCAGGGATTGCACCAAACCCCGCGTTTGAGAAGGTGGGTTACCAGGCCCCCGTTATTTCATCATTCGTTTGGTTTCTGTTCAAGGGGTTTATGTACGTTAACGCTCCTCGATCACCCCCTGGGCTTGCTATGTCTTTTCAGCCAGGAGCTGCCCTCCTGGAGAGGCTCAAGCGCCCGCCCCAGCCGCTCAGTGGCCAAGGCAAAGCAAGCTGGAAGCGCGTAACGAAGCACCCGACCCGTTTTTGCCCCAAAGCTGCCACTTTCTAGCAGCTTCTCTCCTCTTGGCCCCCGGCGCAGTGAAGCATTCCCTTGGGGGCCTGGCTTTGAGCAGGAGTCCAGGTCCCCTCTTCACGTGGTTTCCTGCCTTTTTGCTCCCAGCTGACAGAGCCGTGCAGGATGTGCTTGTTTTTAAGCCTGTGAAAGTAACAATTGAAATGGACTTGTCTGGCCTGTAGCTCTGCTGGTCTGGTTTTTGGGAGCCACGTTACACGACACACCAATTAACCGGGCTTCCACGAGTCCTGTATCCCCTGTGGATACGCATCTGTTTCATCTGGTGGGCGGTACGCGTGCTCTAGACTTTTCTCGTGCATGTAGAGCAGTAGCTGAAGAAAGTTCCAAATCCCTTTTAGCTTTTCGTTCTCCAGAAGTGTGAAAATTCGCCCACCTCGCAGAATGCTGACCGCTCCTTTGCCCCTGCTGTTGCACAAGGAAGTCAGGGTTTTATCATATTGTTGTGATAAAAGCCCTTGCTGATAGTCACCTTAAGTTGATGACAACAAACAAATAACGAACATTGTGTCATAGCTGTGACAACAGGACATTCGTAACCTTAAGTCTTCTTAAAGTTCTTGGTCTCAGACTGAAATCTGGTGCGCAGCCGCAGTCAGTGGGTTTCAGTGACGAGGCACAACTTCATACAGGAAAATTGGCCGTCATTTAGGACATTCCTGCCTCACAGGGACCCTTCCACGTGTAAATCTTGATAGTCTAAATTTCTTGGCAGCAAATTAGATGCGAATACAAGAGCAATTGACTGTAATTGTGCCCTGGGGATGGGATCACTTATTTATTTGTTTTCACAGTTTTCATTCACGCGGTGAATATCACTTCCCTCTGGACACGATGTGGTTTAGAATCGTCATTGTTAAAAAGATGTTTTACATCCTTGCGGAGGTCTGAGGATTTAGGAGCTGAAGCAGAGCTTGCAGGAGGCAGCAATTCAGACAGACGAGCGAGCAGAAGGTCTGCTGCCGGGATCGAGGCCGGCCGTAGCACGCTTGTCTCGTGTACCGAGCCAGCTTTCCCACTGCTGACATCAGTGGGGGAATTTTTCAGCTGATTTCAGTGTGTGTGTTTGTGGGGATTACACGTAGTGCTGTGACTACCTTTTCTCCCAGGCTGTTCTTTATTTGATGGCAACCTCGAGGGGCACGGGCTGGGCGACCGGCCGCTGGCGACTGGGCAGCCTGGGGAAAGCCAGCTCCGGTTTGGATGTCTTACAGTCACATTAGCTAGATGGCTGGAGGCTCTTTAAGCAAGTTCTGTCACGATTTTACCATGACTGTGGAAACTCTGAAGGCTGTTTTGCATCCCTCTGAGTCAGAGGCAAAGCACTGGAGGCTTTGGTGTGGGGTACAAGCACCCTGCTGGAGCATCACCGGATCCAGAGGAAGGGCTCCAAAGAGCTGCAGTAGTAAAGTTGGCTTGTAATAACGAACCAGCTCAATCCCAGTTTTTCTTGACCAAAACCATTTCACAGTGTGTTGCTTCAACTAAAAATAAGGCACTGGGCCTCTCCCTTCAGGAGGGACTGTTGCACTCAGGTGGAGATCTGTAGAAAGAGCTGCTCAGGCTTCCTTGGTCGAGCTAGAGGGGACTCCTGGCGCTGATCTCTGGTCCCTAGACGATGCTGTTCATCTATCAGGGAAGGTTTCCACATTAAAGGTCTAAACAAGCCTTTGGCAATTGCAGAATTTTGGCGATGCTGCAGCACGACAGGAGTTGGAACAAATGTGCCGGCTCCTTGCTTTCCTTAGAGCGAAACGGGAGAGAAGAGAGGTGGCTGCAAAAGCATCGTGTTGGAGCAGCCCTGCATCACAAATGTGGGCCGTTTCTGGGAGTTTTATGTGCGTTTTTAACCTGTTATGCCATAAAAGAGTCCTAATCAATGCAACACATAGCACAGTGCGGATTGTGTGCCGCCTGGGGCACACAGAGCTCCTTCACGGAGAATATGCTCATTAAAACATGTAATGACAGGCATAACTCCCCAATATTTTGTACGTTCATTAAACGTCTAATTATATCAGCATTTTCTACAATAAAAAAAGGTGGCATTCTTTATGAACGTGCTTGGCACCGGAACAAAAGGGGCAGGGAGGGGCCGGGCCACCGGCTGCCCCCTTGCACCGCTCGGCTCCTGGAGCTCTCCCACCGCGGCTCCGCGTAACAGCAGCACAACCGCTGTGGGAAGGGCCTTGGTTTTCTGTGGGCTGTGAGGGATGGAGCTTGTTGCACGTGGGTACTGAGAAGACGGAAGAAGCGAGGGGAAAGTCAGCATTAAGGGCTGGATTCAACACCCATTAAACTCAAGTTGAGAGTGATAGATTTTAAAAGGAACCTACAGATGCAATAGCTACTTAACGGGGTTTTCAGGAGCTCTTGGGTGTCTAATTCCCATTGATTTCACATGAGGGAATTGGCCTTCATTTGTAGGCCACGATTTACAAACAGAGGTTCTTCCATGTGTAGATCCCACCGATCTGCAAATTGCTTGGCAGCAAATTGAATGTGAACATGAGCACAACTGGCCGTGATTGCCCCCGGGGCAGGGGGTAATTTCTTTGTTTTTACAACACCCACAATATCCAGTAAACACAGTTTTCCTGAAGGGATGATACGGAGGGTTCCAAGGAGAGAGAAGCTCCTGGCTGCTCTGGAAAATCCTGGAATGAGTTTTTAAATGTCTGAAAAGCTTTAAAATTATGGGAAGCTTTCCATTGTCTTCTGGAGCAATACTCAAAAGCTGAGAGGCTCGCCCCAGCTCTTCAGACACCATGGGGAGCTGGTAGTGATGCAGAGGAAGATTCAGCTTTGGCAAAGTCCCTCCTTTCAGGAGTAGGAAGGAGAGGATTTGTTTAAACTTCCAGATTCAATCTGCTGCTAAAAATACTTGCACTTGTAAATAAGTACGTATTTTCATTAACATTTAATTTTTAGTTAAAAATAAATTCACGGCAGTGTAAGTTTCAGCTTATCTGCCACCCTCAGAAGCAGAACAGGACATTCCCTGTCCCGAGACGTTTTACACATTTGGCATTTTACACATTCAGCCTCCACTTTATTTTGAAGTGATCACTAGCCTGAGTTTGCAGGGTTAGGGCTGTAACTCCTCAGAAACCTGCTGGAGGTTCTTTAAAGAAGCTGGAGAGCACTGTACGTGGGAGACAGCTGTGGGCTGTTACTGACATGAGGAAAAATCTGCTGAGCATCTTCCCTGTACACTGAGTTCAGTCCTTCCCAAGCTGCTCAGGTGGCCAGAAGCTGAGGGTTTGCAGGGTTTCTCTGAAATGCTGTATTAACTGAAAATAACCCACCTTCATGGTTCTTTCACCCTTTGTGGAAATGTCCCTTTGAAAGAGTTTTATGGAGTAAGCTGCCTGCCAAGTGCAGCTTTGTGTGGTCATGGCAGCTCGGAATTCACCAGCCCGGCTCAGCAGCCAGCAAACACCACGTGGTGAATTGGCCAGGCTGACTCCAGCACTTTGGGTATCTTCAGAGGGCAGAGCAAGAGGTGTCTGCCCTGGGGGCAAAGCTGCTCTTGCCCCTCACTGCCACCAACGAAGTGGACTCTTTCTCCCAAGAAATAAATGCTGCAAATGCAAGAGCTGCCACTGAACCTGCAGAGAACCGAGCTCTGACACCTTGTAATCCGATCAGAAACGTAAAACCATTGCCTCACGGAATAATGAACAGCTTAGTAACGGAGCAAAGCAAGCCAGACCTGAAGGATTCGCTGCGGATGTGCATGCAAAAAGAAGCAAACCCCAAATAACCATTTGTTCTGTCTCCCAAATACAAATGATCGGATGATTTGCTGAAATAGGATGCACCAGTGAGCTGGAAGTCCAGAAGGAGACCTAGTAATTGTCGTGGTTTAAAAGAAGCGGTGTAACTGGCCCTGAGATCCAGGAAAGCTGAGAACAAAAGCGAATGAATTAATTTGTTATTAGCTTTAAGAAGCTAAAGATAGGCTGGAGCTGCGGCCTAATGATCCACCTGCAGGTCAGTCCCAATGCCCTCGTACCATAAACACGTAATCTGATTTCTGCAGGAAGTGAAGAGTGGAGCAGATGAATTACTGCCACTCCACCAGAAGTAATTACTCCTTGGATCTAAGTCCCTTCCTCCAACTACGAGGGAAGGACTCTTGCTCCCTGGTGGCAAGCGTTCGTTCTTCTCTGTGCCATCCCTGCCACGCTCAGAAAGTTCTTCAAACCAAGTCTGTGAACATTTCTTCTTCAATTTGTCAAGGTTTAGTGACTGCCAAGGCAACTAAAGTCTCTGATCACTGTCCCGCCCGCTATGGATCCACACGGCTACATTTTTCTGCATTCGAAATGGCCAGCAGACATGAGAGTGTTTGTTTATGCCAGTATTTGTTCTACTACAGAAAACCATCTGTACAGTGTTAAGCACACCTCGGAAAGCTCTTCCTGAGGGTTTGGTCACACATACAGGCACTTCTTTTCTTGGAAGAAGGCCATTGCTTCAAAAGGAATCCAGTCTGTCTGCAGGCAGGTTAAGCAGTTATTCAGGGAATTAGCCAGTAAGTGTCTTTTTGGTCACTGCAAGTGGCAGGAGGTGACCTCAGCACGTCTCGGTGGGTTCCTGCAGAACCTGACCCCCTCCTGCTGGACCCATCTCACCCGGTAGGGCTGTCATACCCACCTCGCTCCTGCAGGGCTGCTCTGCACCGTAAGAACAGAATGTGCACCAGCTTTAACTTGCTCTAGGTTCCATCTCGGGACTTCATCGTTTCCATCCTTCATCATGAAACGCCCAAATAAATCACCCCACAAAGAAAGCTCCATGAAGCCCCCAGGTTCCCTAACGGACATCACTGCTGCAGACTGCTGGCTTTATCCGTGTTACCGGGAACATCAGAAGAGCATTAGGGCACTGCGCCACCAGTGCTGTGCAGTTAAGCCATAGGCAGGCAGTCCCAGCTCCTGGAGGTTCCCAGCCCGTTCCACGTACAGCCAAACTCATCGCCTGTGGTGGAACTGAGCTCACTTTAAGAGTTTTACACCCTGGATGAATTTGGCTTAGAGCATTTCTGTTTACTTTTTCCCTTTTCACAGCCTGCGAGCTGTCAAGCTTCTATGCTTTGTTTGGATGTTAATTTGGATTATCTTGTCATTGAGGAAATCATTAACTTATTATTGCCTTGTAAAATCAGAGCAGGCAAGGAGCGCACCCAGTGACTTCGGACCTCAGCAGCAGGGCAGCCCGAGAGCCGTCACAGCCGGCTGCGGTGTTTTTCTCCTCCCTCTCCTTGTTTTTAAGAGGTCTGGGGCTGTGGGTGCTAGAATGAACAATATCCAGCAAGTGCAACGTGTAAATTTTGAAAAAATATTAAACATGTGGTTTGTGTTTCAAAACCCGGAAAATATTATGAAAGCAATAAAATATCCCTACTGCAGGCAGCCCGAGAGGGCTCTCCCTTTGTGAGTACACGCACTCGGATTTAGCTGTGTGTCATTCTCCAGCCAGCTTCGTTCCAGGAAAGCCAGGCTGGGTCTGTGCCTGGAGCAGAGAAGCCGTACAAACACAGGGGCAGCAGCCGCGTGGTGTCCCCAGCGGAGCCCGATCCAGACCGGGATGAAAGGAAGGTCGCAGAGCTCCATCGCCATCCACGGAGTTTGCGTCGAACACCTGTGGCTGCTCCACCGGCGGGGAGCCTCGTAAAGGGCTGCTGCGGGAATTTGCAGCCAGGCTAGCCGAGAGCACAGGTGCCTCGTTAAGGCCTGCGGTGCTGATGATCATAATTAATAACGGTCGGGTGGCTCACACTGTCTGCTCAATGGCCGGGCACTCAGTAGCAGTAAGCTGTCTGGCATTACCCCTGGCTGTCCTCAGGTGGGGATTCGTGGGTGTGCTGGTCCCCGCAAATGAGAGGGGTGCGTTTTGGCTCAGCGGTGAGATATTTCATACTGCAAACACGCACACAGAAGCTCAGCGGCCTGAGGGATGGCTAACAGTGTCGTGAAGTGTCATACAAAAACTTGGGAGGATGTAATTGACTCATAAATACTTCTGGCAGATGCAGTGACAGGGTGAGTACGTTAGCAATAGGATTCCGCTATCCCCGTGCCTTCAGATTTAACCAAAGCTACACTTAAACAAATCATTGTTTAGGGAGCGTGGACACTTTATTTTTTAATAGTCTGTGACCTGCAATAGACTTTAGGTTGGGTGTTAATGACCAAAGGTTTTGCAAGTAATTAAATCTGCGGAAAGCGCTGTCCCTGAGAGGCTGAGGGCTGTTTTGGAGCACAGGCGTGCGTCTGTGCGTGGCTGCAGTCCTAAACCAGGCCGCCTGCGCGCAACCTGAGCGGAGCCGACGCTCATTGATCCAGGTGGCTCCTTGAACCAAAGTCTGGACTTGGACGTGCTACTGCTGTTGTGCTTTGTTCATGTAGAGACCAAATATTACAAAACCATGACACGCACGTTTATATCACAGGATATGACCATCTGATTTTTCTCTCTGGGCAAAAGAAATGACATGAGTAGACATGACTTGAGGTATAACTCATATACATCACAGGAAAACTTTTAATATATTCCAGCTGAGAATCTCATGCATGTATATATTTATATATATTAAGCTAGGTGTATATATATATATATATCTTAGACTTCACCGAGGAAAGATGTGGGCTGGTGTGCACGCTACCCTGCATTCCTAAAACGTAGCTCTGTAACACGTGGTGTTTTAGGATCCGTACACAAGTCATCATGAATCTGGTCTTTCGAACGTTGTGCTTTATAAAGTCACGGACACCTTCATCTAAACCTTTGTGTTATTCCTTAGTAGTCAGGCCACCATTTTTCACTTACTGTGTTGTAGCTGTGCAACCATACTTCAAAAATAGACGGATATCTATCTAGATAAAAGAAGGAGCAGTCCGGGTTTCACCCAGCATCGCAGATCACACCTTTTCTGAGGGTAGGAAATAATACTACTAAAAAATCATAAAAATAAATACATATAAAATTTCATTTCCGTGCTTGGTTGAGCATCAGGGTTCCAGCAAAGGAACTTTGGATATGTGTGCTCGGAAAGAGGGCAAAATTTGGAAACCTCACAAGAAGGCCAGTTCCTCTAATGGCTCAAACCCAGTTTTTCACACCCTGCAAGGCTGGATTTATTTACTTTATTTTATGTCATGAGCTGCTTTTACTAAGGTCATGCATTATTCATCCATTTCTAAGTGTCTGATAGAGAACGACCTCTTGCATGTGTGATGAAATCTGTGGGGCCCACTCTGAAATGCTGACTTATGTGGAGTTAATTAGGCATGAATTAGAAGGGGGGGGGGGGGGAGGCAAAAAAGCCACGGAGGTGCCACAAAGCGAACGTACTGCCAAGACAAGCTAAGCAGCAGCCCGGGGTATTATGGGTTAATTATTATGTAGCATTTCTAATGAATCAGAGAGGCACGCTCAGCTGGGGTCTAATTAGTGCTGCTGAGCCCTGAGGTTGCAGAGGCTGTAAGAGGGTGCTGAGAGATGGCTGCGGTGATTGGGGAGGCGTGAAAAGGGTTGGGCTGTGGCGGGGTGCTGGAGGATGTAACTGTGAAGACATAGAGGAAGCTGGTGTTCCTGATTTATTTTTTGCCTTTCCAGCAGAAGGGCCTGACCCTAATTCCTGGGTCAAACCGCGCTAGCAATGGAGTCTCAGTTAAGGTCTTAATTTTTTACCGCTACCCCTAACGTTTTAATTCATTGTCTTTCCTCAGTGGTTGTGAAGTGTCCAAGAGGTGATCTTTGCTGCCTGAGGCACTGCTAGAGTCGCCGAGTGCTTCTCTGACTCTGCATTACTCTTTGCAGACTTTGCTTGCTATAAGGAGCTCAGCTGGTGTTGATGGCCCGTGCTGGCCGAGTGCATCAGCCCAGAGAGCTGTGAAACAGAAACGTCTCGGGGCAGAATGCAGCATCTCCTTCTGCCGCCCTCCTTCTGATGCCGTCTTGCTAAGTGTGTTTTGCATCACAGGGTTCCTCGTTCAGATCATCGCCCATCCCTCTAGAAAAGCTCCACGAACGGTACCTGTAACGCTGCTATTAGCTGAACATAGCAAATGTCAAAACCATTCCTCTTTCCCCATGGCTGCCGGGTGGTGTAACCCCCGTGTGCTCCGTTCCCATTAACTGGCTGGTCCTTTCCCTTCAAACCCTCAGAGCTCAAGTGAACATTTATCCAGTCAAAACACCAGGCTTTGTATGGTCAAAGGATAAAAGCGCGTTATTAAGTTTCAGTAAAGAGTATTACTGGGTATTCACGGAGCAAGACTTGTATTTCACCTGAAAGACCAAAGGCTTGGGGACAGAGTATGATGCCAGGGCCGAGGCCTCAGGGTTTGGACCCAGAGGCACCGGGTGGCTCAGGCGATGCCGCTCCTCGCCCAAATTTCGATGCTCACAGCCGGGCGCTGTCCTCATGGCCACTTTGGTCAGTGGCCGAGACACTCAGCACGCAGGACTGCAAAACAAGAGGAAAGCCTTGTCTTTTTTTTCTTCTTATTATTTTTTCCCATCGAAAAGGAAGGGATGGGGAAAGGCTGTAAGCACATAAAATGGGTGCATTTACAATGTTTTGTGCTAAAGCTTTGCATGTACGATTACCTACTGAGTACTGTGTCTTTAAAACACTAATGGGCCCACTAAAAAAAAAACACCAAACCCATGACAGTCCACTAGCAACTAGCACACTAACAGGTTCTCATCTGACACCAGTAGGGAACCGAAGATATTTTATTATTTGGAAACTCCATATAGGGAAAGCCAGCCTTGAATCTGTCATTACTCCAAGAACCGCACCTCCCCTGGGAGTTAATTATTTTCTTAAAATGCAACTTGTACTGTTAGTTTAAAACATTCCAACTGTGTTCGCACTCTTTAAATCTTCTGTAAACCTTAGAGTTTAAATCACTTGCAGATAAGAGTAATTCTATTAGAAAAAAAAAGTTCGGTGGAAGGGGAAAGAGAGGGAAATAAAAGGGCATTGATAGAAGCGTCCTTTGGGTGCCCATTGCCCTGTCACCTTTAGAACTTGGCAGGAGCTGCAGCCCGCAGTAACTTTATAGGTCCTGGCACGGAATGAAACGAAATAGGTGCATGCCACATTTTCCTTCCAAAAAAACACCAGAGAGAGACTTGCCTCCTTTGTAAGAGACTCAATATCTGAAAAGGTATGCTAAATTTAAAAAGAAAGAAAAAAAAAGCTAGTGGGACTGGCAGGTCGTAGCCTTTCCTGGGCTTCTATTTTGAAAGAAGGCATTGGGCAAGGGGCTGCATCTGGCTGGGAGCACGTTTGGGAACTGGAGGGCTTGCAGAAGTGTTTAAATATAGGGCGCTACTGCAGTGTTTGACCATCTTAGCTCCTCTTGCGTTGGCTCCTTTCGCCGCTTTCATGGGAATTCCGGGGCATTAAAAAAAAAAAAAAAGAAAGAAAAAATAAATAAAAAAAAACTCATTGCTGTGGGTTTGCCATGAGTGAGCCAGGGAGAGAGCGTATGTGTCATTTTTGGAACTGTCTGTGCAATCGTTCGTATGTTGTATTGGCCAGGCTCCTAGAATTAAGGGTAATTCAGTGGTTCCAGAGCTGGGCTTTTTTTTTTTTTTTTCTCCCTCCCCTCCCCAGCCACCCTTTCTCTCTCTAATTTGTTTGGGCTGCAAATCAGCTTCCCCAGTTCTGAGTACTGTTTTTCTTTCTGAGCAGTTTTCTTGTGAAAAGAGCAGGTTGAGCTGCGATTTTAGCGGCGATGCGAACCAAGCGCCACGCACCTGTGGGAACTCTCGAAAGGAGATGGGTAAAAGCAAAGCGCGCGTCGTCGGTAATTCTGCCTGCGGCTCTCGTGGCCTGGCTATAGAAAAAAGAGGTTCCCTCCACCTAGAGATCTTCTGAGAGACACCACCGACTGCAGCCCCCCGCTGCTGCAAAAGGATAAAGACCCAGATCCTACTGAACATTGCTTTCTGCAGATAAGAGCGCTGCACAGAATTGGCCTCTCGGCCCTCGAAATCTCAGCTTCACAGAAGCGCGTTGATTATTGCACACATACGTAACTTCAGCACGTATTGGAAAAGGTACGTGCTGCTGAACATCTGAGTCGGAGAGCCCAAACGCCGGGGCCTATCCTAACAAGCTAATTTATGAGTGACTCTAGTAGCAAACGAAACCTTAGGACCTTGGGGTTTGTTACAGTGAGACAGAAAGAAAAAAATGGCCTATGAATTTTAGGTCTTTTATAACTTGTTCTGAAAAGAAACACCCATGAAGCAATAAATAAATTTGTCAGATGCTTCCGCTTTACTTTAGGCGGGTGTCTTTATGTATATTCCTAATTTAAAACAGATGAGATACCGGTACTGAATAAGTTAACGTATTTGTTACACACGTTGCTCGTGAGCAGCTCCGTGCGTAGCGAAGCCATCGGGCTGCCGAGGATGAGGGCGATGGTGCCTCCCCTGCGCACGGGGGACGGGCAGGGTGATGGATTCCCCCGCACACTGCTTCATGTTCTGCTCCCTGGGACTTCTCTGTGATGCGGCACGTTAATGATTTGCGTCCCAAGGAATCCCAGCATTGATGCGGCGGTCCCCTGGGCCTGCTGGTAGCGCTGGCACCATCAGGCCAGGAGGTTATTTACGTGCTGGGCCAGCGTTTCCTGGCCTGGTGGAGCTGCCCTGCGAGCTGCGCTGCTCGGGATGACGTCCTGGCAAGGAGAGGTGGCTCTGCAGGTGGGCAGCAATTCCTTGGACCTGGAGGGAAAGTGGAGCATCAGCAAGAAGCGGGGATCCCCTCTCACAGCTTTAGTTGTGTCACCTTCGTTTTTTTCTGGCTTTTATTTAGTTATTCCCTAAGTGTTCTGGCTTTTATTTATTTAGTTATTCCCTAAGTGTTAAGTGTGCTGTGACTGAGGCCCTGCGTGTCAGCTCGGAGTCGCTGTGTGCTACATCACCGACATTTAAAGGATCGGTGAAACCTTGTCCCTTCATCTCCGTGTGCTCCCTGAATGCACCGGTCCTTGAATACACCACTGCAGAGAGAAATGAAGCACAGGCAGACCAGAGGCACCCCCCTCCCGTGGTCTCCAGTGAGGATTAGATGTGGGGGGCTCTGTGTGGCTGTTAATTCAGATTCCTTGTGCCACACGTGGCCAAAGGGCACCTCAGATTTAAGGACTTGGAACCTCAAGAATCTGCAGAAAGAGGCCGGCTCTGAAAAGCTGACCCTGCCAACCTTCCCTCCCTGCGTTAGATGGCCCCAGAGGCAAACCGTGCGATACGGGAAAAGGAGCCTCAGAACATCCTTGCAGTTCCTGCCTCTAGTTGGAGCCAAAGAAAAAGCAGGAAGAGCCCAAACCATGTTCCAGCCGAGTTTCTGGTCAGACTGGGTGATGCAGCAGTGAAGGTGCCATAAGAAACATGTTTCCAGAAGCTTTTTTTTTTCGTGATTTTGCAAGTGGCAGTGTTGCGTGGCGCATGTGTCCGGATGAAGCTTCGGGTCTGTTGCCTCTGCGTGTCGTCTGCCTACGCCGGCCTCCTCTGCTGTTATTCTGTGTTTGTCCGGCAGTCCCTGGAGAAACCTCGGAGGGCGATGAGATGTGATGCAGACAGAGCTGTGTAAAAATACCACTGGCAATATAAGCAATGAAACGATTTCTCCCCCATGCTAGTCCTACTGAATGAAAATTTCTGGGCCGTAATTGAGATCCGAGCAGATCCAGAGTATTGTCTGGAGATATTTGGGTGATTTCCTCCAGTTTGGTTACAGCACGGGAACATTTCATACAAAGCGATTCTAACAGAATGCGCAGAATAGCCTTGTATAAAGTCCTATCAGCAGGCTAGGAAACGCTCGAGATTACGTTTTTAGGCAGAAACAAACCCGTATAAAGGACAAACCTCCTCTTAAAACCGTGCGTAATGAGACACAGGAGCCCACTGAAAATAATGAGCTGTTAAAGGAATAAACACGTAAAAAAAACGACGAAAGGCCAAGCAGTTTGGAAAGACGACGAGAAAAAAGCCGGCTGCGACGCGAGGACGCGCGGGGAGGCTGCACAGAGCCGGGCTGCGGCGGGGGGACACGGTGGGGGGCGCGCACAGCGGCTCCAGCACGGGGCGCTGCTGCCTGCTGCGAAAAATGCACTTTAAAAAAAATATATTATTTTTTTAATTATTATTATTATTTTTTTTTTCTAGGTGCAAAACCTGCAGGAGCTCGGCGGCGTTCCTCGTGGCTGAATTCAACATTCATTTGTGGCTGAATTCAACATGTACGTGCGGCCGAATTCAACATTTATTTGCCTGAATTTCACCTGTTTCGGCATATTTATTGAATACTGTTCCTGCTGTAAAGCCTGCCTTCAGAAGATTATTTTCTGGAGAGAAAGTACTTGCTCTTATCATTAAAATGCACACCTAGTAGGTGCTGTGCTCGTCTAGCCAAGCGATCGATAGTCCAGAGACATTCCCCCATCCCTATGTATGATCTGTGGTCATCTTCTGAGCGTGGCCAGCACCTTGGCTGGGTCCTGGGCTCCCAGCAGTGAAGTCAGGGGATGCTGCAGTGGGGGCACGCGCCCCTTGGCCACAGGGGAGCCCCGTAACACACGGCACGGCTCCTGAGAGCTCTGCTGCTGAATGCTGCCTCGTTTTTTCCACACAGTAAAAGTTGTCCTCAGACATTAACTCCTATCCTAATTTAATCGGAATTTCTCATCCTACTGGAGCATAAAATAAGAAGTAATTAGTTTTAATGTATCTACAGCCTCTTCACCAGAAAAGAAAAATCTCCTACCCTTGGCTCTCCTTGGTGTGAATAAGCCTCATTAAGATTCTTGAAGTTAAAAGAATATACAAAGAAACGTGCTTTGTATAAATGTGCTTTTCTGGTTTACTTACAGCTCTGAGGTCTTCCGGGGACATGTTTGGCCCTCTGAGCATCGAGGACACCAGTGGCACAGGGCAAAGCTGTGGTGGCACTGAGCAGGTGCAGTGCAACAGGAAACAAATGTCAGAGCCCGCTCCTGGAAAGCTTGGGTAAAAAGGCTGGTGGGGCCGGGGGAAGGTGCCCTCGGCTGCTGGTGGGGCTGGGCTTCAGCAGCCACACTCGACAGACTAAGCCGGGCGCACAAATAATCCCAATATTCACAGCATAACCACAGAAAATCACAGTATTCTAGTAAGAGACCAGCAAAGCCTTTATTTTGTTCTGCCTGGAAGCCACTTGACTGCTTTCTTTGCCTGTCTTTATATTTTTAACATGAAATAAAGCTTTTTTAATGCTTGCTGACCGGAATATTGAGCACAGAGGCCTGGGAGTTGGCCAGCCAGCAGGGTGCTCGTACTGCAGAGCTGAGGCATCCAGCGAAGTTCATCCCTGAGCCAGCTTTCTCTTGCTGGGTCTACTGATACGCTCAGTGCTGTTTAGATTGCATTTGCTTGGTTTTGTGGTTTATTTCTCCTGCTGGTTCCATTCCAGGAACACTGGTATGAAGTTGCAAGTAAAGTACCATTCTCTGTTGCCTTAATTTTGTCATTTGGAAAGCTTTACAAGTTAATATTTATATGAAATGATCTAAAATTCATCTTACTTGATGCATGTTTATTTAATATATTTAGGTAAGGGCTGTATTTATTTTTTTTTCTAAACTACTTGCATTTTAAGGTACTTCGATGTTGCAGTTTTAACAAAACCTATCTTTGTCTAAGCCTTTATTCCAGTTGGTAAAGATTTTTACATTAGTTCCCTAGTTATACATTTTATAAAAAAAATAAATAGGTATTTCTCGCTTCAAGACAAAAAACTTTTAACATAAAAGTCCTGTGGAGTGAATAGAAAACGCCTACTTTTTTTTTTTAACTGGATTATGGGTATTTGAATGGTTTTCAAAATAAAATACATTTCAGGCGCTTCTGAAAGTCGTGGTAAATTAAATTCAGTAGACCAGTTCTACAACCTGTAGAAGTCATCGCAGCTTCGTTGGTCTGTACCGCACAGTGCAGAGCCAGGCCCAGCTGTGTCCCCATCGCTAAATTCTGGGATTGCTCCGTGGGTCAGAGCTGGAGTTCTGTGGGCTTTACTGCAAGGGGGGGCGGTGGGTTTCAGCGTTCGCTGAGAAAGAAGAGCAGTACGGCATGAAATAACATTCTAATCAGAATTCCCTCCTCACTTAAACTCTCTTTAGATAGACAGTTAATTTATCTCTGTTTAACTGCTGAATCAATCCATCCATCAAAGCTACAAAAGCTAATTAGCTGGAGTCAAAGCAGCAGCAGCTCCGATACACGGTAGGGTATGTAATACCTTATAAAATTGCAGCAGGGGATGCAAGGTACATTTCCCTGCATATGCCTTGAAGCTGCCCGAGAGGCCCAGGCATCCACTCCCTGCCGCGTTTGCGAGCACCGGCTTTGGCCAGAAGCTTGCCTCGTGTGGTCGCTCAGGAACCTTCTCCTGGTGGTGTTCCCCCTGGGCGCTTGGCTGTCCAGCAAGCTGAGCACGTTCTGCTGTGCCCGCAGGTGGTCCTGCAGAGCTCTGGGGGAAGGAAAGCCAGGCTGAGGGCTTGGAGACCCAGCCCAAGCTGTCGCAGAAATTCCTTCCCTGTGATGTTGCTGCTCACCCGGCTTGGGCTGCAGGCTGTGGTTAGCAGTTAGGAGTATTAGCAGAGTGCTGCTTGCTTGCAGTATGGCTCCTCGGTTGGCATTGAGGCTTCTTTTGTGCAAAGCCCTGGTGCTACAGGGTCCTTCCATGGTGTTGCTAGTGCACCAACCCATCTTATCTGAGTGTAGAGGATGCAGAACTAAGAGCAGAGCATCCACAGAGGCACCAGGGGAAGAACAGCCTGGGCACGAGGTGCAGTTGTTTCCCTGGGGTGTTTCTCAGTGGTATTTGTATACAAACTTCAGCTGCAGAAGCAAGGGACGGTTCTTAAGAAACGTGAACCTTGGTTTTGTGCTGTCCACTAATATCTACAACACTCTCAACAGCTCTTTCTTAGCAGCATGTCTTAAATCTTTCTCGATCCTATAGCCTTTTCCTATCCCGGTTCATTAAACTGGAGTAAATATATACCAGTTACTAATCTCTGCTCTTGTATCATACACAGCATGGCATTAAGTCAGCTCACATATACCAACATCACACATACAGTCCGCAAGAAATGTCCCCTTTGTCAAGTACTGAACATCCTGGAAAAGTCCCACTCCCCACGGTGGTAATCAGCCTGATGCAACACCAAAGGAAGGTGAGCACAGCCCTTGTCTGTCTTAATATTTGAGGATTCTGTGTTGCCAAGCCTCAAACAATTGCTTCCATCATGTGGAGGCAGCGTGGTTCACCATTCTTGTGCATTGTTTTATGCAGTCACTATAATCATTAAACTCCATGTCCATTAAATCCTGATAAATTGCTTGATGCTCCATTTGTCATGCTCCACGACAGCACGCAGTCTGTGTTTTCTTAACACATGTTCCACGTTAACTGTTTTCATTGACTATGAATCCATAAAAATACATGTGGAACAGAGGGTACATAGTACAGTCGTGTCTGTCTGACTCCTTCCCATTCTAATTGGGTAGCAAAGTCGTTTAATAGAGTCTGTGGAGTCTGTTTAACTACATTCTGCCAGAACAATGCTCTATTCATGTTTTCAACAGAACACTAGTGATTGGACTAATATCTTTAAACTAGAAAACAAGTCTTAATTGGAACAGATGCTGCAAATACCAATGCAAATGGCCAGCTCTTGTGTGATCAAAACCAGGTACAGTCCATTGATTTGTTTTTAATAGCAGCTTTCATTTTTTATTAGTGTACACAAAACTCACTAACACTATACAAAAAGTCAGTAACAATATTCTGAAAAATCATCTTGTTTAAAACAGACTCTGCCATGCATTGTTTCTGGCAAGGTGCTATTAAAGAGTTTCCGTCCTATTTTGGCAGATCATGTTACCGAAACACTCTTCTTTACTTTCCTCTCTTCTAGAATTTGAATAATCCCAGCGCTTTTCCTAACAAGCTATTGACGTTACATTTAATAATCTGTTTAGATATTCACTTACATTACAAACAGGCATTCAGGTTAGATTAGGCTAAATAAATCCACGGTCCTGGTAAGCATGTGTTAGATTGTGATCTGCTTGCTCTGGGTACATGCTTTAGCAGAGCAGAGCAGGCGTTCCCACCGCATAAACCTTTGGTCATGGCACTGTTTGGGCTGGGGAAGCTCTGAAATGTTAAGGAGACAGTGATTTTTAAGCTGAGAATAAAAATATGCTGTGGCTTTCTAGAATAAATTGGCTTTGTCTTTAGGATATATGAAATATTTGATAGCAAGAATATCAAAAGCCATTCAGAATACAGAGAGACGCATTCATTGCAGCACACCTGGCACTTGTGAATATTTGTTGCTCTTTTTTGAATGCAGATATTTTGGGTTACCCTGTGCGGTGGCACTGGAGCATCAGCAGAGGCAGGTTGGCCCAGGGGTGACCATGCCCAGGTGGCTGCCGTCCCTTTCACCTGAGGGGTTTGGAGCCTTGGCCGTGGTCGCAGAGCCGCAGCTGGGGAATGCTGGTCACCAAACACAGAACATAACTCCAAAATAAGCTGATTTCTGTGAGAAGTGCTCCTAGAAACACCCCTGAAGAAAGGTGCTGTTTCTCAGCAAAACCAAAGTCTTTAAAGAAGGGGGAAAAGTGCATTTTAGCAGGTTCTCGGCTTGAAAACAAGCATGCTATTGTGAAATTGCTACAAAGGGAGTATAGTGCTGGGAGGCACTGCAACCAGAACCAAGCAGATCTCCTCGTGAAACTCCACAAGCCCAACAGTGTTCACTTCAAACAGCACTAAAAACCCATAGAGCCTCCCTCTTAAAGCATAGGAAACAAGCCGTCCACACCGACAGCCCGGCTTCCACCCCGCATCTGCGTCCGTTTCGCTCCACTGCTGCTGGCTGCCTCCCATCCTGACCGCCGAACGCCACTTTTAATTCCTCAGGCAGGGGTCATTGCTCCAAACGAGACAAATGAAGATGACGAATGGTGATAACACATGAAAAAGGTGCCAGCCAGGCAAGGGTAAGGACACTTTCAGTACAGCTGCAAGTTGTATTTGAAAGTGGCCGCAAGGAGGATGCGCTGTTTCAGTCCGAATGGAAAGAGAAGGTGCAAGCAAAAACAAACAACAACAAAAAGGCTCTTGTCCTGGTTTTGAAGGCTGTCTTTTTTATTTATGTATTTTTGAGAGCTTTGTGTCATTTAGCTTTACGAACGAATGTGTCACAGAGGGTTATCAGACAGGTGCCTGCTCTTGGTGCCTTAGCGAGGTGCAGCCAGGGATGTGGGTTTGCTGCGGGTGGAACACGCCTGGAAAGGCGACCTCTGCAGCTGCAGTTTATTTAGAGTAACGGAGGGCCATGCTCACCAGCCCACGTGGATGCTGCTCCATGTGTCTCCGATAACCACACGACGATGCACGGGCTATGCTGAGCACCAGCTGCCGACGTGAGGAGCAGCGGCATGGGGTTCAGGTACAGCTCGAGGTGTTCCGAGCAGAACAAGCCTGCAGCCTCGCTCAGCTCTTGTCGAGCTTCCAGCAAAGCCATCTGAGTGTTCAGCCTCAGCAGAGGCAGAGCCAAGGCGCATTTTGCCCTGTCAGGTTTGTTGAAAAGATGCGACATTTGAGGAGGGCTGGGGATTGACTTGATGAAAAAAAGGCTTTGCTGGCTACCTACCGCAGCACGGGCAGGTTGGGAACTGGGCTGGCGAGACGAGGGTTGGGCTGGCTCGGGAGGGGTGTCCCAAAAGGGATCTGGATTGAATTTGGCCTCCTCAGGAACAGAGGGCCTGTCAGTCATCCCCGGCTTTGTGAAGAAAGGAAAGGCATCATGCTCGGCCAGGGGTCGTGGAGCCAACGCACACACAAGGGTTTACGATGGAAGCGGCGGCGGCCATGGGCTGGGCACTGGGCAGGTCTCCTCCTCTCCTGCCTGCCCAGATGGGGTTTTGTGTTCCCCCAAAGACAGGGGGCACGGTCTGCCCTGCCTGTTGCTGCTCAAGGGGCAGAGGACTGGTTTTTTGAGCAGTGCTTTCCTAGTGTTGTCTTCCGTATTTATCCAGAGAAAATTCAGTCTTGTGGCTTGATACATAGAAAAAAAATCTGCTCTGAAGGGGCTGGTAGAAAGGCATTAATTGCATCAGATGATCAAGGGGCATTGGGTGGCTGCTTGAACCTTGGGCTCTTTTGGGATAAAAGCAGCTCAGTACAGAACCAGTGAATTTCTCCCTTTATTCTGAAGGACTTCTGAAAAATTACAGGCCTGTAGCCAAAGAACTGGCTTGGTTTTAGGTTAACCAGTTTAGATAAAGCAATGTATATGTACGTGAATTAATTAATCCTACATAAAATTATTCAGAGGCTTGAAATGTACGATGTTCTGCATGGATACGGTGAGCTCTGTTATTTAATGCTAACGTTGCTGTAGGTATGCACAGAAAAGATCACAGATTCAAGGCTACACCAACCCATTGTAGGCAACTTGCTGACGGCTCCCTGTCCCTGCTTCAGCTTCCCGTTCACTGTTTTTTACCATGCAGCAAATGATGTTGTACTGCTCTGTAAGTTCTTCATACCATGGCCAGCGACACGGGTTTCCCATTCCCACTGATTTTCTCCTCTTTCCCGAAGAGCAGAGCCTCTGCTCCTGTGGCACAGGACGGGGCTGTCATCTTCTGCTTGGGGAAGCCTGCTGCAAGCCAGTGTTCAGCAGGCTTTGGTTCAAGCTGTAAGTAACGAGCAAAGTGCTGGTATTTTGTTTTAATTAATAACTTTTAGCATTTAGACACCCGTGCATTTGATGTGTGTGGAGTTTGGCAGGGGTAGTTCCCAGAAGGCCGTGCAAACATTTTCCTTGGTCAAGCTGTAGGCGACCTCCTTCTGCCTGAACTTCACTGTGAGATTTCAGTGGAACTTGACCCAAAGTCTTCAGACCACAACTGGCAGCTGCCGTGCTTTACAGGCGCTGATGCAAACAGGCAGATTTCCCATGGGACAGACACACAGCCTTGTGTCCCCCCGAGCGTTCAGCGGGGTGACGCTCATGCAGGAGGACCGCTGCTGTGCGATACGGCTCGTGGCGGTGAAGTGCCGTGCGTGGGAAGGTATTTTTACCCCTTGTGGCTGGCGCCCTATTTCGTGACAACCTGGGTTAGAAAAGGCTTGTCTGTTACCTCCGTGCAAAGCTGTGTTCAGGCAGGGTAGGCAGGGAGCAGGCAGAGCAGGGCCTGGCACGGTGGAAGGGCAGCGGGCAGGGAGCTGCTTCCTCCATGCACCCCCGGCTGGATGCAGCTTTGCCTCTCCTTGATTTTTATTTATTTTTTATTTTTTCCCCTGTTTCACTTCTGAGCTAGCAAATTCAGAAGGGCTCCTGCAGAAGGAGACTTCAGAAAGCTTTTCACCGAAGCGAAGCTTAGAACAGAGTGGTGCTAACCTGGAGAACGTGGTCTTCTTTTTTCTCTGAAACCACTTCCTCCTTTCCCTAGGAACCGGGCTGCACCCAGCCAACCACACTCGAGCAATAACCGTTTTGAAATACAAGTGAAAGTATCAGCAATACCGGAGAATAAAAATACCAGAGCCATGGGAAATGCTAGGAAGGTGGCCAATGGAAAGTACAGTTGCTCCGGCAGGGAGCGGGATCCAGTTGTTGAATTGCTGAATTAATGAAATCTTACCAACGAGGTCCACTTCGCGCAGCGCTGAAAGGAGCCCAGATTTCTTGCGTTGTCTTAGTGGTTGCACTCTGATCCCAGATGGGCGGGTAATGATGTTATAAATGATTTACTGCCATACAGTATATGTTATGGGAGGTTTATAGAGATCAAATCGCACAGTGAGCTGGAAAATCCTCTCTATTGTTGAGGCTGTTCCCTGACTGCTGTTGGCAGTAGTACATTAATGGCATGTGAGGGAGTTCGCCTTATTCAAACAATAGTGTAGGCATTATAATTTAATTACTCCCATCATTAGGCCAGTTTTGTTAGAGACAAAAAAAAAAACACCCACAAGTGGGAAAAAAAAAAACACTGAGTTTTTTCTTAGCTGCATTTAATGAAGGACTCCTGGTCCTTTCTGTAAGAACTCTTCTTTGCTACACTGTATTTTATTAATGGTGTAACAGAAGATTTTTACTTTCCACCCCCAATATCCTGGACTGGATTTCCACCCAGGTATCTTTATTCCTGAAATTCAGTGCTTTCCCGACAAGGATTCATTGGGCCAAATGTAGTTGCCCCTGGGCAAGCTTGGGGTGGTAAGTGATAAAATACATTCTTTGGGAAGGGAAATCTCCAGACTGGGAAGAGAAAACTGCAGTGAATTTTAAGTATTACAGATACAGTAGAACAAACACCAGGTATATCAAGTACAACATGCAGGAGCAAAGTGTTTCTTGACCCGTGGCCCTAGAGGCACAACGTGAAATTCATCCCTGCTTCACAACCAGGATCCAGCGGGGCAGCTTGCGTTGATCGTCCCACAGATAGTAGCACGCTTGCCCTTTGATGTGCTTAAAGACTCCTTTCGTTTGTTTATTTTTGCTGTCAAATTACTTCACTTAGTCCCTTGTGCAAGCCAGATACTGCAGGATATTATTACATTCAGTAAACAAGGAAGTGGAACCTGACACCTGAATGACAGTAAATTAGGTTATTTGCCAGTCACAAGGGGCCAGGTTGCATGTGTGCTGGACTTTACTCCTAGGCACATCCTGTCCTGTCCACGGCCCTTCCAGAGACCTGAGCCCAGGGCTGTGGCCGAGCATTTCACCTGCTGTGGGCTCCCTGAGCTGCTTCGTGCCCCGCAGGGGAGCTGCAGGAAAGCCTGCACTAAAGCGCTCCCCGTGCGGTGCACCCGATGAGCAGCGATGGTCCAGACATTGTCTGGGACAAAGGATTTCCTCTGTAACCATTCTTTTGTTTTTATAACCATTATATGAAGATTCCCAAGTGCTGCCATTGTACCTAGTGACATAGGTATGCTCGCTGTCTGAGCAGGGCAGGGGGATTGCGGCCAGATCGAGCAAAGCCCCCAAATTCCTGTTGGGCACTGGGTGCCCAGCACTGGGGTGTCCAGTCTGTGACACACTGCTCTACTGAACCGTATCCCAAGTCTTCCTCAAGATCTCTGCAGCCCAAAGCAGCAGGTACCGGTGTTGTCAGGTCTTTAGGTGAAGCCAGAAGTCACAGGAAGGCCGTTCTCCACCTTTCCAAATCAGACGTGGCTGGCCCCTTCTCAGTTACAGGTGCACGTGGCATTTGATTTCAGTGTGTGACCTGCTAGCGCCACGGGGACACTGGTGGAAAACTTGTATCAGTAAAATATTTGTGTTTTTCATTGCTTTCTAGCAGAGCTGCTCTAGGAGAGCAGCTGACAATGTTCAAGGAGAGTGCCTTGGGGAGGAGGTATTTGTCTGGAACGTTCTCAGGCTCTTGGTTGCAAGGTGCAGCCCAAAGCCAAGGTTAGCATTATTATTGCTTTTGACTGCTGCTGTCATCCTTTCATGATCATTACTATTTCACTAATAACACCCCCAGAATGATTTCTGGTGGCCATGACTCTAGAACAAGGCCATCTCTAGCCCCAAAGCACAAGCCATCACTGGCCTTGGGTGTGACACCAGCACGGGTCCATCACGTGGGTACCGAGCGGCGCATCCTCCACCCTTACCGAAACCAGGGGGCTTCCCACCGGGGTCCTGGCACAACCCCTTGTGGCATGGGATCGGGTTGCTGGTGTTTAGGTGAGCAGCCTTCATCCGCCCAACGCACAGAGCATGTCGTGCTGCAGGTCCCGTGGGGCAGAGAGCCGTACCTGGCGTTACCGGCGCGCTGGGGCAGGAGGCTGGGGCTGTGCTGCCAGCTGTAATCACTGCCCTAGGCCGTCGTGCAGCGTGAGGCTCTTATTTGCTTTGTTTATTCAGTCTCTCGTCACCCTGTAGGCATTTATTTCTTGCACCAGAGTCACGATTACTGCTTTAATTATTAGCATTTCCCTTGCCAGCAGTTCCATAGCTTTCATTCCCTGAGTCAGCAGGGCCTGCTGCAATTGAAAGCCTTGAGTGCCTTACCCTACCGAGACACAACTGTAACTCGATGAGCCATTTGCAATGGCAAACCCATTTTTAAACTCCTAAACCTGAACAGCCTCACTTCAGTAAGTGCTGCTACCAGGAGTCCTTGCAAATAATGACTTTCCATGTCAAAGGCTTGGATAATTTGATAGGACAATGAGGAATAGTTCAAGGTCTAAACTTTGAAATACCTCAAAATTATTATAATTGGACGCGTTGCAAGAGGGAGGAACCTCCATATTTTAAGTACCTTTTCAAAACCAAACTTCTTGTTATTCTCAGAAATAAGCAAGAAAATCCTGTGTTTATTTAGGACCTGTGCAAAAGAAGCAGCAATTGGGCTCACTGTATTGGTTCTGCAGGAGGGATTAATATGCAAACACTGGCCTGCGTTTTGAAGTTCTTGCTCAATTTGCACTTGGTCAAAACTCGGAGCTACCTCTCGATATATGGTTGAGCAGCTGGCAGATGAACGCTAAAAAGAAACTAGAGAGTGATGTTTTTTTGTGTGAGGACAGGATTAAAACAGTAGTCTCCCCATGGAGAAAGCTGCCACAGTAGCACTCAGGAGTTGCTTGGTGCTTTCTCTATAAATGGCTCGTGAGATTTTAGCTTTGGAATTAAATTTCCTTCTCAATATGCCGCAGTCTTTTGACTTCTGGGCTGGTTTGTGCAATCACTCTTCTGGTTTTAATGGTTTTTGTTTGGTGGGACACCATACGGAGTAGCTACTTAAATGTCCCAAGCTATCAGAGAAAAATCTAAACAGGTGCATTAAACGTGAGAGCTTGGAGATATTCAAGGGAAAACCTTCAATATCCAGCCAGAGACAAATCTTCTAATAAGCGGGTACTTCCTATTAGAGGAAGTTTTGAGGAGCACCCACAATACTTCTGATTGCAACACGACAGATTTTACCTAATGAAGTTCCCAATTGCTCATGACTTTTCAGTCAGGTGGACCTATTTCTAAACTCATCCATTTGCATTAGGTGCTTTTCCAGTTTCCATAGTAACTGGGCAATTCATCATCTTTAGCATATCTAGCCTTACAGTGTCTTACAGAGTGAAATACTCTGTCCGTTTTATAAATGTGCAGCCAGAGGTGTAGGGAACTAAGTGATTTGCCCAGGGTTACAGAGTTCATCTGCAGCTGAATAGGGTAAGAACATTGCTTTCCCGAGTTCCAAGAAAATGCCATGACTGCCAGGCTGTCCTTTCCCAGGGAGGCATTTGCTCTATCAGATCTGCACCAGCTGAAGGTTGTTTCCCAAGTGTTCTTTTTCTCAGACTTGGAAAAAGAGACTTTCAGAAATGAAGAGGTTGGAGTTTGAGTGGTACAGAACAGGGTGAGTAATGAAACAAGAAATCAAAACTTGCAAGTAATTTATTCAGCATAAATGCCAGCCACATTCTTTGGACAAATAACTCGCAATGAATAATTCAACCAGCGTCATCACTACAGGGCATAGGAACAGGATTGTTTTTGAATCGTTTGGCCTTTTTCTTCATGTAAATCCAACCTAAAAGTCCAGATTCAGCCCTTGATGTGTTCCAACTCTGGATCTGGATTTTGCTTGTGGTTTGGCCAGAGAAGGGTCAGGGTCAGACCAGGGCCTGTGCTGAGCACACTCTTTTCTCTCAGAAGTCCAAAGAAACTCCAGGAATTTGGTATCTTACAGGATAAAATTCAAAGCTGCCCTTCAAAAACTGCATCTGTAGCCTCAAAACCTTGCGAAAATAGCAAAACATTGAAAGCCATTGAGGAATCCTGGATTAGCACAGCGCACAGTAGGGAAAAGGCTGGTGGCCTTTGGAACAACTTCTCACATTAATTTTCTTCCAATGCTGACAGCTTTGATTTATTGCCTTAAGGCTGGTTAGAAAACACCCAGACATGAGGGAAGCCAAGAATTATGGAAGGCAAAGGAAAATATGGTAAACGTAGTGATGAATAGCCCTGGTAATAGACACATACTGCTCTGCACTCCTACTGCACCCAAATACCGTCTTAAAGATGGGAACACAGGATTTGCTTGCACTTTCACTATTTCTGCCTTCACTTCTAATGTTGAATATTCTGCTAGAAATCCCATGGGAACCCCGATTTTGTTTATTTTATGTCAGCTGAATGCCAGCTGGAGCACCAGCCGAGGGAGGACTTTGAAAATGAAAGAAAGAAATACGCACCAGTTGAGAAAGTTCCTAAAACCACTTTGTTGTGAGGACCCGGGGTACTGATCCCCTGCCTCTCCTCCCCTCTGGCGCTGAACAAGCACCCAACGGGCTCAGCACGCTGCTGGGTGCACACAGCTCCCAGTGCTGGCTGGGGTTACTGTCATCGCACCAGCCGGGACAGGAACCTTCTCTTCTGACTTGCTGCTTTGTCTTACTCGGATAAGATTTAGTGGTGGGGTTCTGCATCAAAGCAGGTGTTTGAAGTTGAACTGATCACTTGAAATGGTTAAAAACCAAAACAAACGCAACCCACAGAAATAGGAACTTGTTGTTTTGCTTCTTCGGCTGCTTCTCTCCGGAGGTGTTTGTCAAGGATACAACTAGTGGTAGCATGTAAATACTGCTCCTTAACTACCCCAGCTCAGGAAGTACCAGACACGGCAAAATACAAGACACGTGAGCACGGGTAACAACCCTGAAAGTCTGACTGCCCCACTGTGCTGGTGAAGAAACATTGCTTACAGATGGTTCTTCCCTAGAAATCAAATCAATGTAATATTTCCCAGCAGAAATTTGGGAAGTTCACTGGAACGGTTTTCTGGGTTACCAGAACTCTTTGCTGAGAACCTCCCTGTGCTCTCACACCCTTTTTGCTTCACCAAATTCGAGTTTACAAAAGAAGCACACCAAAACAGACCAAATAACCGAGGAACAAAACATTGTGAGAGTTGTCTTTAATTTCATCAATGGCTTTAAATATTTAGAAAGCACAATGTAAACATCTGAGAAGTCTGTGTGCTTGCTCTTCATGTTCAGAATTGTTGGGATGTATAAACAGAAAGGCTGCTCTCAGGGTGTGGAACTGATGTTTCAGACTTTCCACCAAAGTTATATATGCTCATGTCATTACAGCTCTTCCCTCAGCCCAAATTGCTGGCACGGCGTCCTGAAATGTTTCTCATTAGTAAACTTTACATAACCTCCAAAACTGCAACAACTCTAGAATGAAATGTACCAGGATGCCAGCTGGAGCTGGCACTTGGCACGGGGCTCTCGGGGTGTTTGCTTAGCTGGATTTGAAGGATGTTCCAGACCAGCTAGCAGGGCATGTGACTGAGTTTTGACCTGAACCTCTTGCCCAGATCCAGAGATCCTGCATACTTCATGGGAATGCTTTCCACTTGTCGCTTTCATACCTCAGACGCAGCTTTTAACAATTTGTGCGCAGACCCAAGCCCAACAGCCATTGGAATATAGTCAGAGGTAATGGCACTGGGCTCTGTAAAGTAACAATGAGATTCCAGAGCAGCTCAGTATGCGTTTAATGCTGAGTTAACAGTTTTCCAAGGGTAAGAGG
>CM021785.1:1594796-1628608 GCA_011076525.1 Nettapus auritus | reverse complement strand
TTCCTTTCCTTTCCTTTCCTTTCCTTTCCTTTCCCTCTGATTTCGTTTTCAAAGGCACTTGCCTGAGCAGACACAGAGCTTTACGTGGACAGGGATCAGGATGCAAAGACTTGCTTGTGGTCAGGCAGGAGCTGGGAGGCCTGGAAATAGACTGCGCATCTCTGTCAGCTAACGTTCCCATGCCTTAATCCCAAAACTTTCCCTTCCTCCTATCAGTGTTCTAGGGCATCCTGTAGGAGATGGAGATATTTAGGGGAGCAGAGCTGCGAGGCCTCAGCTCCACCACTTCCCCGGGAAAGGTTCATTTGTGGCTCATTTTGGAGCTCAGCTTCGTGAAATCATTTTACCTGATTGTGTTTCCTGGACTTCTCTTCATTTTCAAATAATCAAGCCTATGTATTTTAAATACACCAATTTTCAAGCAAGGCTTTGATGTGTGCATTATTTATATCACTTCCTTGGTATGGAATTAATTTTCTTTTCTCCAACGTGGAAAATAACACGTGAACTCTTGAGTAGTTCTCTGATGCTGAATTCCAAATTGTCTGAATTAAATTTGAATCCCGGTGGGTTCTGCACCTTCCCAGTTGTTCATCACTTGCAGGGTTTATTACATTTTAGATGATACTATTAAATCCGGCCACCCCTAGAGGTACCAGCTAGACTTTGTGAGTCTAAGGAGTAGAAGACCATGAACGAGTCCTCAGAGCCGTTCCAGTTTAGCAACGCAGTAATTTAAGTTTCCTTTAAATGGACAGTGAGTTGTAATTTTGTATATATTTTATAATTTGTTTGCAATTTCCATTTCCCTCCCTCCAGTACCTTTTAAGAATTAGAAAATTAATGTGTTTTCCCCCAGTTTAGATCCTTTTTTTTTTTTTTTTTTTTTTTTTTTTTTTTCTATTTAGTGAACATTGATTTTACTCCCTTCCCCAGTGCTTTTGTTCACCTCCAAAATTAACATATCTTTTTGGCTTTGCTTTCCAGGGGATCTGTCCAGGGGGCCGTTAATGGGAGCGGATCCTGCTGCCTCCTTCCTGGTGAGCTGAGAAGCGCTTTGCCCAGAGAAGCTGTGGCTGCCCCGTCCCTGCAGGGGTTCAAGGCAAGGCTGGACGAGGCCCTGGACAATCTGATCTGGTGGGTGGCATCCCTGCCCATGGCAGGGGGTTGGAACTGGGTGGTTTGTAAGGTCCGTTCCAACCTGACCCCATTCAATAAGGTGGTTTTATGATATGAGCTGGAACCAGCAGCCAGTGTCATGCTCCTCTCATGGGATGGGCCAAAGGAAGGCTGAGCTACCCTAACCCTTTCTGACGGGCAGCTCTGTGACCTCCTAAAAACTTGAGATGTGATGCTTGGAAATGGGGTTTAGTGGTGGACTCGGCATTGCCAGGTTAACAGTTGGCCTTGGTGATCTGAGAGGGCTTTTCCAACCTAAATGGTTCTTCGATTTTATCAGGGCTGAGCTGCTGGAGCTGCCCATCACTGGGCTGGGCTGGGCAGCAGCTCTTTCAGCACCAAAGCCAGCCACAAGCACAGGGTTAACAGCGGGTTTCGAGCGTGGAAAGCCATGCTGCGAGTCAGGGGTCTGCAAGGAAAATCGAAGAGGAGGATTTGGGCCATGTGGTGCCCATAAAAATGAATGCGAAACGTATCAGAAGTATATGAAATCTGCAGATAGTTGTTTTGTGTTTCAAAAGTGTTGAGTATAGGAAAAAAAAAAGCTCAACGGGAGTTTAAATAAACACAGGCAAGTGAGTCAGCGAGAAGATATAAAATCATCAGGAAAGGCTGAGTTTGTTTTAATATGGGGATTACTGTAAACACTAGGAGTGCATGGTAACAATTTGTAGGCCATATGTTTTGAAATATCATAACTGGTGTCAATAAACACATTAAAATTCAACTTCAAAGAGTATTGTGGATGTTTGGAGTGTCACGAAGACATTGCAAAATGGGGATTTTAGATGGAAACAAGTATGGGAGCAATCAAACACAGCTCCTATGTGAAGAAAGGGATCTTGTCAAGTTGTTAGAGCTAAGCATCTGTGATGGTGATTACTGCTGCTTGCTGGCTAGGAGCTGTGCTCAGCCCCTGATTTCTTTCACACCGTCTCCCTGGCCTTCCACCCTGACCTGCCTGTTTGCTCACCCACCTGCTACAGCTCTGTGCTGGGGCTGAGCTCTTCTGAGCAGGGATTGCCATTCGCTGCTCGTTTCTACAGTTCATAGCCTGCTTGATTTCCTCAATATAAATAGCAAATTCATTTTGTGTCTGTGCAGATTGACTTGTGGCACAGACGAAGTGCTGTCCTCCTGTGCTGACAGCCTGCTCTGTAGGGGCATCACAGCGTTGGCTGCATTTGATTCTTCCGTGCGCTGCCAGCCACCAGTCGTGGGGTTTAGGGCACGGAGAAGGGCGAGCAGCCCTTCTGTCCTCCCCTCATGTGGTGGTATCCTGAACATAAGGTTTATGTTGCTTCCTGAATCCCTCCTCATTCAGACCTCCTTGGGGTGAAATACCCTCTTTTTGTCACTTTTTCTCTTGTAACGCTTCTGGTGCAGTGGGATTCCCTCCGCAAATGCTCTCCTGTTTGTGCACAAATCGTTTGTTTACTCCACGGAGATGGGACCAGATCTGTGATCTTTCAGCTGGAAAAGCACTGACTGTTTTAACACTGAAGCTTTTCTAGCGTGATGAATAAATCCTTTGGCTTGTTTCTGGGATATCCCACAACATGCTAAATTACTAGTGTACATACAAAGGCAGTGTATTTGTTTACATGGCTGCCTGGAGACTCATGTCCAACATATGCCTTGTTCTTCCTTATTTTCACCTTTTTAATGTGTTTCATTTCACAACGAGAGCCCACCCCTCCTCTCTTCTTCCTTTTCCCACCTTTTATTGCTGAGTGTGATATCATGAAATGTGGGAAACACACAGTATGAAATGTATGTCTTTTTTTGGTATCCCTTTCTAGATTTTTATCCCTGCTGCTTTAGATGTTACACGCAGCCAGGCCCTTGGGGTTTGCATGGGCATGCAGACTGAGAGCTGGCTGATCCTTTCCCCTCTGGTTTTACTCCTAGGAGACTCAGACCTTCCAGAGCTCAGCACCATTTTCCAAGTGCTTTCCATTCCATCCTGGTTCACTCAGAGTCCGCCTGAGCTGCGGGGCCGGGGACTGCTATGGAGAAGGACTGAGCCTTGGCTTCCCTGAGGAAATCCCTTCTGTGGAGGTGACACAGTACAGCACAACGTCATGTTTAAACCAGTAAGTGAAAGTGTGTGCTTTACGGCCATTTTTGCTTATTTTATACGTTGGTGTTAACATCATGTTTAGCTATCTATGGATTTTTACAGCCCAGTGACTGTGGGACAGTCGTGGTCGTCCCTGCCCAAGCTGTGCCTCCAGGGAGCAGGAGAGGCTTCTGGTGCCTCGTCTTGTCCCTTCTGCGAGGGCAGCTTACAGGGTTTCTGCTACACAAACAGCAACTTCGCTTATTTTATTACCAATCCTATAGGAACAAAGTGAACTCACACATACCCTTTTTAACATGATTTATTACAGGAGCAATACGAGGGAACAGATGAGCATTCCTGCACCTAGGTTCAACTCTCCATTTAAGAATCACAGTCAATATTCCCTTGTTTTAATGGTAAACATCATGTTCAAAACTGAGTACTTCACTGTAAACTGCAGGCAGACCACGCAGGATTAAATGGGGCTTCTAGTGTGATGAATATAGCAGCCTCTTAAATGATTAGGACACCTGTTGACATTAATATAGAAGCATGCATGAAAACAAGTGTGCCACACACTGAAATATATGTACACAAATATTAAGAGGATTAGAGAAATTGCTAAAATGGATAGAGTGGCATTTAACACGAACATGTCTGGAATCGCTGCAGAATGGAAATAACATGCACAGAGCCGTTCCCTTGTTTGACGGCTTTTTTTTTTTTTTTTTAGTGGTTCATCTGGGGTATAAACGCAGTGCAAGGAGGTCATTTGCTTACATTTAAAATTTCTGTTTAATATATGTCTTTGTTTGGAATCTGCCTCTGATTCATAACCACCTTCCCTTAGTAGCTGGCACCTTTGCCATGCAAGCTGCAAGAAAAAGTAATTAAATTTAATAGAAGCCACCCTCGCTTTGAAGCTGCCCTGGATTTAGAGCCACAAGGAGAAGCAATTAAACTCTGGCAGCCAAGGATTCAAACTGAAGTTATATAGTGACTTTTTTTTAAAAAGGAAATTTTCTCTGTAAACGGATTTGGATTGTCAAACCTGATTGGATTCAAAAGCATAGAAATTTCCTTCTGTGGGAAACTTTCTACTGAAGCAAAAGGAAAAAATAATTAGATGTGAAATGGGGGTCAGTTGTGAAGATCTAGGATATTTTTAATCCTTTTGAACAAACTTCCAAAAACGAGTTCAGCAAAGTGCTGAGGGGAAAGGGGAAGCATGGAAGGAGGACAGCTGCATGTCTGTTTATTTGCAGGCAGGTCAGCTTGTCAGCAGCCTAGGGTACAAATTCATTAGGGGAAGGGATTTATTTGCACTAAACAGTATTATAAGCATTGTTTAAAGCTGACAGGATTTTTTAAACCATCAAGAGGCAGAAATTAGTTTTTCATTTCTGTGCTTTTACCAAAAAAATGTCTTTACATTAACAAGCATAACAACCATAAGGAAAAAAAAAATCAAAACAAGACTCCCAGATGCCAAAGCCAATACCAAACACAATTCGTCCTATTAAAAGTATTTTTTAGAAGTTTCCTATAAAATATCAGAAAGGATTCAGTTGAAAAAGGTTTTCTTCCAATGCAGATGTTACTCAAAAAAAGCAAACTGGCAATTCAGTTAGCACTTACAGGCAGGCAAATCTGTCCTAATCTCCACCAGCTCTTTGAATTATATGTAAGTCTTAGCTAAGCCAAGGCACATGTGAAAATCTTAATTATTTTCATGAACGTATTTTGCAATACCTGCTTTTCTGAGAAATAAATGCTCTTGGGTTCAGAAAAAGGATACAGTTGATGGTCTGTCACTTATGGATCAGACTTGGTGAATGAGAGTCCTCTGTCTGGAGTCACTGTAACGCCAAATTTCCAGGGCAGTGCCTGGAATGTTGTAACTTGCTGGGAAAATATATTATTGTATCACTGGCCATTATGAGGTAGCTGGGGGCAGACATGCAAGCTGCATCCCCCCCAGAGAAGACAGCCCTGGCGATGGTGACCAGCCTGTAAAAGAGGAACGGGAAAACAAGGCCAGAGAGCTGCTCTGGGGCACCGTCAGCTCTGTGAACAATGTCTGACCCCAGCGTTTTGGATGTCCCAGCAGTAATCTTTGACAATGGGTCTGGATTATGCAAAGCAGGTATCTCAGGTGACAGTGCCCCAAGGTCTGTTATCACGGCAATTGTTGGTCGCTCAAAAGCCGAATCTACAATGCTTGGAGCTGGGATGAAAGAATACTATGTCGGAGAAGAAGCTCAGTCCAAAAGAGGGATCCTATCTTTGAATTACCCGATTGACCATGGCATAGTTACCTCTTGGGATGACATGGAAAGGATCTGGAGACACGTCTATGAGTATGAGCTGAAAATCAAAGCCACTGAAAGGCCAGTGTTGTTGACAGAAGCCCCCCTGAATCCTCTGCAGAACCGGGAGAAAATGACAGAGATCATGTTTGAAGGCTTCATGGTGCCCGCTATGTACGTGGCAGTCCAGGCAGCTCTGGCACTCTACGCCTCAGCCCGCACCACCGGGATCGTCATGGACAGCGGGGACGGTGTCACCCACACCGTCCCCATTTACGAAGGGTACTGTCTGCCCCATGCTGTCACCAGGCTGGATATCGCTGGCCGGGACATCACTGAATATTTCATGAGGCTTCTTCTGGAGAGCGGGCACTCCTTTGTTAGCACAGCTGAAAGGGAAATCGTGAGAGATATCAAAGAGAAGCTGTGCTACATAGCGTTAGACCCCATCCAAGAAATGAAAGCACAGCCCGAAGAAATCATGAAAGAATACAGGTTACCTGACAGCAATGTCATTCAGATAGGCAGCCAGCTCTTCCGTGCACCAGAGGTCCTCTTTGTGCCTGCAAACATCGGCGTCGAAGCACCCGGTGTGCACAAAATGATCTTCAACAGCATCATGAAGTGTGACATCGACGTGCGCAGGAATCTCTACGCCAACATCCTGCTCTCGGGTGGCTCCACGCTCTTCCCCGGCCTGGAGGAGCGGATCCTGAAGGAGATGCACCTCCAAGTGCCTGCGGGCATGTTCGTGAGGATCGTTGCTCCCCCCGAGAGAAAATACAGCGTGTGGATCGGGGCCTCCGTCCTCACCTGCCTGACGTCTTTCAAGCAAATGTGGGTCACCGTGAGCGACTACAAGGACTTTGGGGCAGCTGTCGTCCATCGGAAATGCTTCTAAGGAGACCGTCAGACCAGGCGAATGCCTTGCTGCAACAAAACACGAGCAAGAAACCCTGGCGAGGGCTGACTGAACCAAAAGGTGCCACAGCAGTTCATGTGTTTACTGGCTGACAAAACCTTTATGGAGATAAAACATTAAAACAATTGGTAACCAGGGCATCAAGCCTTCTTAGTGTTCATCGCCTCCAAGTGTCACAGCCCGTGCCTGGGGAGCTCGGGCTGTGACACCACAGCCTTGCTGTTTCTTTGCCCCGGCCTCACGGGGTAGCCTAGAGTGATCAGGGCCACTGCCGCTATTTCCACAGCACTCCTACCCCCAGCCACTCTTGCTTATGTAATGGAATTAATGTGTACTAATGGGGAGAGTGGGAGAAGTCCTGTGAGAGGCTGGTTTTGAACTTCAGGTTAAAAATTCCAGCAATTTTTACAGCAGCAGCTTCTACGTGAATTTAGTCTGGATTCTGTGCTTTTTAAACCTTCCTTTTTCCTTTTTCCTTTTTCCTTTTTCCTTTTTCCTTTTTCCTTTTTCCTTTTTCCTTTTTCCTTTTTCCTTTTTCCTTTTTCCTTTTCCTTTCCCTTTCCTTTTCCTTTTTCATTTTTCCTTTTTCCTTTTTCATTTTTCCCCTTCCCTTTCCCTTTTCCTTTTTCCTTGTCCTTTTCCTTTCCCACAGATTGCAGGGATGCAGTAACTAACTGACTCACCACCTCTCTTGCAGCCATACAGGAGTAGCTCACCTCTGCTGGGGATTCTTCCCTCTAGGGTCTTTGAGATATCTGGGTTTTGTATTCTAAAACTAGATCGCGTGTTATTTTCGACCGCATTAAAAATGTTTCCTTTAGAAACCCAGCAAAACCCCAAACAGAATCCAAATATAAATCAATGCAAATGCAATTACTGTAACCGACCCTCCTCTGTGCCTGAGGGCCTGAAAAAATTCATTGATTCCCCACTGTAATTTATCAGGGAAGCAAGAACACCCAGCCTCCCTTCCAAGCACCAGCCCTGCATCGAACTGCTTGGTGGAGGAGTGGGGCTGGGGCTGCACCGTGGGCATTGTGAGTTGTGCCCGTTTGTGATGTGGGGTCCGGAACATTTCGTGGTGCTGCCAGAAGATCACTGCCCCCCAGCAGCACCCGTCCTGCACGCGATGTCGCACGCGGTGGTGGCGGGGAGCCCCGCCGTGATCTTTGACAATGGCACTGGGCAGTGCAAGGCTGGGCTGTCGGGGGAGCTGGCACCTCGCTCGGTTATCTCTACTGTTGTGGGGTACCCCAAGTTCAGGTTCGTCATGTTTGGAGCCGGTCACAGGGAGTGGTATGTCGGAGAAGAAGCCCAGTCCAAACGGGGCATTTTGTCTTTGAATTACCCGATGGAAAACGGGCTCGTTACATCCTGGGACAACATGGAGAAGATCTGGAGATACCTCTACGAGCATGAACTCAGGCTAAAACCCAGTGAGAGGCCAGCACTGCTGACCGAGACCCCTCTCAATCCTTTGTCCCACCGGGAAAAAATAGCTGAGCTGATGTTTGAAAGCTTCCGCGTGCCGGCCCTCTTCGTGACGCTGCAGGCGCTGGCCGTCCTGTACGCCGGTGCCCGCACAACCGGGCTGGTGCTGGACAGCGGGGACGGCGTCACCGTTGCGGTCCCTGTCTACAAAGGCAAGTACCTGCTGCAGGGCATAACCAGGGTGGATTTTGCCGGCAGAGATGTAACCGAGTACCTCGCCAGGCTCCTCCTGGAGACCGGGCACTCGTTCATGAGCGCAACAGAGAGAGAGATCGTCAGGGATATAAAGGAGAAGCTGTGCTACGTCGCTCTAGATCCTAGACAAAAAATGCAGGAAAAGCCTGAAAATCTTACATGTGAGTACATTCTTCCTGACGGAAGGTCTGTCAAGTTGGGAGACCAGCTCTTCCGAGCTCCTGAAGCACTTTTTGTGCCCAGAGAGGTAGAAGTCCAAGGGCCGGGGGTGGTGGGGATGGTCCTCCGGAGCCTCGCCAAATGTAGCAGCCGTATCCAGCTGGACATCCTAAGGAACGTGGTGCTCTCGGGAGGATCGACTCTGTTCCGAGGCTTCAAGGAAAGGCTTCTGAAGGATCTTCAGGCAATCCCCAGCACAACCCCTGTCAAGATCTTCTCTCCGAAAGATCGGATGTACTCCGTGTGGACTGGCGCGTCGCTGCTCGCCAGCCTGACAGCGTTTAGGAACATGTGGATTACCAGGGAGGACTATTACGAAGTTGGGCCAGCAGTACTGCGGAGAAAATGCTTTTGAAAAGTAAAAGTAGGACCATCCAAGAATTTTTTAAGTGCCAATCTGAACAGCTGGAGAGCAGTTAATAAATCAGTACAAAAATAATTGATTTGTAGTAAGTGATTTTATAGCTTAGTAAAGAAAGATCCCTTGTGCATTGGGCTGAAGAAAGAGTCCTTGTTCTGAGCATTTTTGCTATCCAAGATGTTGGTTTTAATTCTAGAAATGTGTTGATCCCTGCTAGAACTGCAAACAGTTTGTCAGACTTTTAAACACTTGAGAACAAGCCACCTCCAGCCCATGCCCGGGGGGGCTGGCTCCCTGCCACGCACCGTAAACTTCCAAGGAGTGGAAAGAGACCACTGATGGAGAAATAGAGGGCTCGTGGGTATTGCTGACCCTTCACCATAGCACCAGAGATCGCTCGTAGCAGTCCTGGAGAAGCTCAGAGAGGACCGAGCTTCTAAATTTGTTTTTCCTCGCCAAATGGAAATACGTTGGTCTGGCTGCTAGAGCAGAGCTCTCAGACAGAGCACACCTCTGCGCTGCTTGTGGCCTTGCCAAGGCATTTGCTATGTCACATCACATAAAACATCGCTTCTGTTTGCCCATCTGTGGAATTTAGTGAATATTCCAGCTTAAGGACTGTGTGAGACTTCATTTAGGTAATATAGTGTTAAGATTCATAATTAATCAGAGAGCACAAGGTGAGAGATACTTAGTTTGGGTTTATTCTTAGAAGATTTCTGAACAAACTTTGTGACGTCAGGCATCTACGAGAAGGTGGAGGTGGTTGTCCCTAGCTAGCACTGATTCTGCTTTGGGAAAAGCTGGACATGTTAGGAGATAATGTTATTTCTCTACTTCCTCAGCGACAGCCAGGGAAAGTGACAAAATAACCCTGAAGATATTTGCTTGAATTACCAAACCTATCTGCCTTGCTGAGCTCGCTGAGCACTTTTTTTGAATGCTGAGCATTTCCAAAATGCTTAACTGGAGTAAATATCATGGCAAGCTGGATTTCCAAAGTCAGCTGTGAAATCCATAACAATCACATGAATTTGCAGCACTTAAATCTGCATTCAGATGATCTGAAAATGATGTATTTAGAGATCATTGTCATCCACTTCTGCAAATATGTGCACTACATCGAAGCAGGCAATAGAAATCTTCTCATAATTAAACTAAATAGCACTGTACTATATATTGTTCAAAATTATTTCAAAAAGCTGTCGAGATATATCTGAGAACTTACTGGATTTGTTCAAGACCAACATGAAAGTAGGAAAAGAGACACAATCTGCCTTCTGAATGACTCGATTCGGTGTCTGGCTATTTTCATTCAGCTCTGGAGAAGAATCTTCAAACTCATTGATGCCCTCTGCTGCCTTGGGACTGATTAGTCATCCCTCACCTCCTCTCCCTGCCCTTTGGAGACTCACAGCACTGCTTTCCTTTCCATCAGGGCATTTACAAGTGCTCCGAATGCAGGGATGTCCAACCCCGTGTTCAGCCGTTCACCAAGCCCTGGAGTACCTGGAGTGGGAAATTAAGACGAGCTGGAAGATCCAGCCACGAGGGAGGTGGGCAGGGAGGGGAGGATGATTTCTGGGTGACCCCAGCGTCACAAGGGGATTTTTGTACCTGCAAAGTGGGAAGAACAGGAAAAGAGCTGGGGGCAGGGCAGGCTCAGCTCACCTTTTTAAGACTGATCTCAGCAGTGGGTGTAACACAAGGTGTGTACATCCCAGAGCACACTTATACAGGTCGGGGGAGTAGGCAGTGAGAGGTTGTGGACACATGCATGAATCCGAACAGGGGATCAGCGTACAGCGAGGCTGTGCAGTGGGCAGGCTGCGTGATGGGTCGGTGTCCGAAGCAGTGGCAGTGGCAGCAGCTGTCCCTACAGAACAGCCCTGTGCAAGTCAGTTATTACCGTTTGGGGATGGGGGTGGCAGTGGCTGCGTTGGGTATTCCAGCAGAGCGAAGTGAAATGCTTTCCTGGCTGTGCCAGGCATCATCACCTTCCTTACACCGGCCAGGTGCCTCTTCTGAAGCTCCTCTGACGGTGGCGGCACAAGCATCCAGCAGCAGCAGCAGGGCCTCATTTTCCCCAGTGATCAGAGTGAAAGCACAAAGCAACGAATCTGGAATACAACACACAGCTTTCCTGCTCCGCTTGGGCCCTAAGGCTTCAGAAAGTTGAGATATGTATTACTCTATCAAGTTAATGCAAGTATTCAGAGGGCTTTTAGAGCTGTTATGAAATCTGAATCAGCAATCTCGTATCTTTCTTCCATTGCAGTATGTTACCTTTTAGCAGCCCACTGGAAATGTGTAAACAAACGAGGTACAACTGTAGACAGTTTAAATATTTTACAGCTCACTGACTTCCATATGAGGAGGGATTTGCAGTAACTTAAGTGTTTAGACTCCTGCTCCAATAATCTAATGCAAATAAAAATGCAAACAACTGCATGCTGGAAAGCAGCGGGAACCCCAGAGAACGGTGCAGCTCAAGGTTGTTGTCAGCAAGGAGAAAGGCGAAGCAGCAAGCATGATAACTGCACACCCAGGCGCAGACGCAAAGCGTGTTTGGAGAGTGACACCTAGCAGGGCTCTGTGTGCTTGTAGCAAGGTGTCACCCTTGCAGAGCACATTGCCTGGTGTAACCCGGGATGGATTCACTGGCACCAAAATCATTCAACATCCAGAGACCTGCTTCAGCTCCTCCCAGCTGGAAATCATTCAACAGACCGTGATTACAGGTAGGTAGCACCCACAGTACTGGTTTGGCCCGGCTCTTTCCATTTGCCTCCGAGACACGACTTTGCTCAAGGACACACAGAGCAGATAGCAGCAGCTGGCACGTGTTCCCAGAGCCTAGGCTCTTTATCAGCCTCTTCAGTCTCTTGGTCACCTTGTGCTCCCATCGCTGTGCAGGGCACTGGAAATTCATTACTTCACTTGTATTTCATTTTCACCTTGAAGAGGTCGGTTGTGTTAATAATCATTTGGGACCACATGCTCTTGGCCCTCACGCCACAGAAAATGAGCGGCAGGAATCCTTCCTCTGTCTGCCTCCACCTGTCCTCTGGACACGTACAGGGCTTAGCTGCAAATGCCTGGGAGCCTCCCAGCCTCAGGAAAGTCACACAAGTGTGCTGAAGTTGGGAATGGTTTCAGGGAATGAAGAGGCTTGAGTTAACTCCTAAATCTACCAGTGACTCATTGTGGAATGAGGAGTTTAATCTTGGGCAAGTCAGGCGTCAGTTCCTCCTTACAAATACCCTCCTGTTCTGCCCTGTGCCTGTCCTGCAGGCTGCTGCTGGTGAGGGCCGTCTCTTGCTGGCTGCTGTGCACCACTGGCTTGGGCTGGGGATGAAGTGTCATCACCTTTCTCCCAGGAAAACCCTACATAAGAGTGCACATCAGTGCAAAGATCTGGGTCCCCGAAATCAGAAACACAAAACCATGTGTGAAGTTTGCACTAAAATGACATAACCATCCCGCCCTGCTCCTGGTAATTTTTCCCTCCCTCCCCAGGTCTCCTTTAGGTTTCAGTCCAGCGGCAGTCCTCTATTTTCCTTTAAATGTCAAACAATTCATCATTTTGCACTTTCCCCATTCCCCGTGAATCTGAAGGTTTTATTGGTGTGCAGCGGTGTCAGCCTGGGACACTGCACACTGATTACCCAAAACAACGCGTTTCTTGTCACCCTGCCCGTTTTCGGTTGCGAGCTCTTGAGAGCAGTACGAGTACGAGTACAGCTCTTGCTTTCTCTCTCTCCTCCCCGTTATCATGTGCACAACAAGAAGGCTGGGTTCTCATACACACTGGACAAATAGTTATTATCTTTATTATTCAAATCTCCCTTCCCCTGCCCTCATCCACGCTGAGCACGCTGCTGCAAGAGGTGGGCTCACCCCTGTGCTGCAGACCACGGGGCTCGAGGAGGCCGGCGATGGCCAGGTTGGGGTGAGGGGTGCCAAGCCATGAGGGGAGCCAAGCCGGGCATCTCTGCAGCAGGGGCAGGGAGGAAGGTCGGGACTCAGCCCCTTTGTTTTTCCAGGCATGGCGATGCTCAGAGAGGCTCCGCAGCCATCGCGCACACACACACACATGCACCCACACGTACGCGTATGCACACACTGATTTTATTAAGCCATTCCGTACCAGTATTTTATATATGTACTTTTTTTTTGTTGTTTTTTTATTTGGAAAACTTCAGAGTGCTTTTTTTCACACACAGTAAAGTTAGCTTTGCTGAGATTCATTAGTCCCCTTTCCCCCTGTGTGTAAATGGATCTCTCTCAGTTATGCAATGCAAGGGTACACAACCATGAAAAGTGCAGAGGCAGCCAAAAAAAGCATTGTTCTGAACTCGGACGTGTAAAATATTCATATTCAATAATAAAAAATAAAAAAACAGCCCTTAATAAAAAATTCACGGGGTAAAATATGCAATGTCGCTCCATCCCCAGGGCTGCAGCAGTTTCCAGACCAACATGTTACGTGGGTTTTCACTGCCTTGTTTTACTCGATTAATTCAAAACCAATTCACTCTCAGACATCCCAGTATTAGCTGCCTAAATTGATTCTGATTTCTCTGAGGGCTGTGTCTCTATGACTACAGTTGTAGCTGGTAGAAACCGTTCAGAGCATCCGACGTGCAGTCCACCAGAACAGGACCATCCCTGATGCCGAAGGGGTGCCCGCGCCGTGCTGGGCAGCCGCACAAGCCAGTTCCGAACGAACCAGGAGCTCTTTCAGCACGATACTCAACCTGCCATGGCACACCCTGCTTCTTGAAAGAGCAAATTAGCCAAATGTTAGCATGGCGAGCCGCTCTGCCAGGGGGGCGAGCACATCTTGACCATCGGTGGTGACTGCATGCAGCACTGCACCCCTTCAGGGCTTCACGCAGGGGAGCAGAGGAAAAGAAAGAATTCAGGGTGCTGAGGGAAAGCAGAGGCAGGTGGAGATAACTGCCTGGCTCAGGCCCTGATCAAAGTATGCAACCGAGATGGGAATTTTTGTTTATCTGCATCTGCATCCAGTGCCATAGCTGCAAGGCCAGCCTGACTCAGGCCGTGCACGTGAGTTAGAAACAGTCCCAAACAGCGATGAAAACAGAAGGATGGGATGGGGGGACTGCACTGCTTTGACAGGACAAGGACATCTGTGCCTGTGCAGGAACATGGCAGCAGCCACACTGGACCCAGCAGCTCTGCTGAGGAGCCACAGTCCCACTGTGCCCCTCCAGCAGAAGCTGCCACTTCCTTCGTGCTCTGGTTTCAGGGCTTCTGTCCCACATCCCAAAGTGGCAAAATTAAAGCTAAACCACAGATCCCCTGCTGCAGTAGGTGCGCTGTGCTGCTTCTTGCAACCGATGGCTACGGTGGTGCTGCGAGCCCAGCAGCAAGGGAGAAAGTTGGAGTGGTAGCGTGAGCACTGCTGGAGAAAAGAGAATGCAGGAAAGAGAGGAGAGGTTCTGAACTTAAAATATTTTGCCTGGCGCTGAAATATTATGAAGATATATGGGAGAAAAGAATGAGAAACTCCAAAACAACCAATGCTTCAGATGTTTCTTTTATCTAAAGTATAGCTAGTTAAATGTTTTACACAGAACCAGTCCCAAGAAGCATAAATCAGGGGATATAAGCTATGTTTCATCAAGACCTCAAAATATAAGTTCTTTACCTCCCACATTCTCGGGCCAAATATTTTAACTGGAAAAGCATGTGGGACAATCAGCATGCATATCACCCATGTCTTTAATGACCATTCCCACCAAGGTGATTTGTTCTGTGTTCACAGTTTGATACTTACATACAAAAAAAAAAATGAAGAATGTGGAAAAAAAAGCTTCAGAAATTCTGATTTTGGAAAAATTGTGGTAACAACTGACAATGTGGAAGTAACGAAATATGCTGTGATGTGACACCTGTCAGAAACACTTGAGACTTTTCTTCTTGGGGGGGACAGGGGTAGAAATTGTTCCTTCCATCTGCAAGCTCCAGATTACTTCTGATGGATGTCAAATATGAGCCAGAGCACCAAGCTTCATAAAGGGGGAATGAGAGAATTAAAAGACTTTGCTGAGTATATTCCTCATTTGCCTTTCCCTAATAATTTTCCAATGGCTTTGGAAAAAAGCATTTTTATTCTTGAATTGTGCTTCTTTGTAGTTCGCACGGAGAAAATAAAACTAATTCACCATGAATGTAAGGGCTGCGTCGTTTAGCCTAAATAAGGCCGAAACCCCAGGCCCAAGTCCTGCTGCTTGTGCATGTTGTTAAAAAAGCAGGAAAACCAGGATGGGTGTGCAAAGCAGGAGGAGAGTCCCTTGGGTTCGCCTGTATGCCATGTCCCAAGGCTGTGCTCGCAAGGTGTCGGACAGGGGTGGTCACAGGGGGTCCGGATGATGTCGCTGCCACCTGAGGGCTCGGCCTCCCTCCAGAGAGCTCCGTGATTTCCTCCTTTTTAGTCCTTGTGGCTGTGGCTCCTGCAGAGGCAGACAGCTATGTGCTGACAAACCTCCCTCCTTTGCACGACTTCCTGGCAGATCTTTTCCCCGTCTCTCGCACACTTGCTCCTCCCTTGTATTTTTCAGGGGCGTGCAGCGGGAGTGCACCGAGCAGCGCGCATCCAGCCGAGCTCCACTTGCAGGTTGGCAACCCCACCCAGTACAGCCATCTCCTGGATTTATTGTGTCTCCTTGCATTATCTGCCTCATTCCTGTGTCTGAGAAGGGAGGATGTGCTGAGAACCTTCACATGGCCGGCCGCACAAAACCACATCCTCGCTATCCCAAAGTTCAGAACATCTGTCTTAATTTGTCTGGCCCTCAGCGCTGCGCTCTCGCAGCCTTGCAGGATTTACTGCTTGTTTTTGCAATGAATCTCGCTCACCGAGAGCAGAGAGGGGAATTTGATGGTGTTAAAAAACATTGCTCTCTCCGTGGTTCTCAGGACATCTTGGACCAAATGCAGCCCTGCTGGTGTCAGAGCCTCAGACTAACCGAGGAGCCACTGGTGAGCCACTTAGTCCTCGTAATGCAGATGAGCTGAGAAGATTTGGAAACACTCAGCTCTTCAGATCCTTTGCTACCTCGAGAGATCCAAAGGGAAATACATGTGCTGCCAAAGTTGTTTCTATGGGTCATTCCCGAATTCCTACAGAAAATAGTATTTCTCAGAAGAACAGAGCAGAACTATTAAACCGTGCTGGTGGTCTGATGACATTCTCTGAAGTACTGTCTTTCAGCCAAAGTAATATAGGTTTCCTAGAAGCATGTGCCCCTGGAGGGAGAAATCACGGGCTTTGAAGGTATCCAAGACAATAGTCCAGATGCTGATTTCAGCTGTGCTGTCTTAAACCCCCTGTATTCCGTGAATTTACGTCAGAACGGATTTTTTTTACTGATGTGAGATCATTATTCCTTTATAAGAAGGGATCCCTGCGTACCCAGAGTAACTGGATGATGGCCAGCTTGCTCCCTTGGAGGTTTTCTTTCCAGAACTGCCGCAGGTTTGCTAGGGCAGGTCACCACGATCTGGATTCTTCCCATCTAATCTTGCACAATGAAAGCAAGTGACTTTAAGCTCAGGTTAAGAAGAGAAACAATGGGGGGGCCCCCCCCCCCCCCCGAGAGAGAGACTTGAGAAACTTCACCTCTTCTGAGCTGCTGCGCTTTTATCCCTCTCCATTTACTGAGAAATTCCTCCGGTGGTAGTTCCTAAATCAGTCAAACTCTTCATGCACGCCCGTGGAACTGGATCTGAGCCTTCGTGTGCAGCGTGATGCTTCGAGGCACACTGAGACCGGGGATGGTCTTCCCCCAGACGCCGAGCTGGAATTGCCGAGCAGGAACCGCGAGGCTGCTGCATGTTACACTGAGGCGTGCAGCCGAGCATCGTGCTGAAGGCGGCGTCTCACCCAGCGCAGCCGTGGAAACCCCCTGAGTCATCTTGTGTCCTGTTGTTCGTCAGTGGAAGGAAATTAACAGATACTGAGTGCGCACACTGAGAAATGTGGATGCGTCCCAGCGTATTTAAAGGGAAATATTCCTGTTCAGGCACTAGCGTGTACTGTTATTCTCTGCTTTGGCCCAGCTCAGTCCCTAGGGAGGAGATGCCCTGAGCCCCGCAGTGCGGGACCTGCCCAGCCCCGGGATCCCATGGATGAGCTCTGTGCCTGCAGAGCAAATGTGGGTTGGGGAGTCAGCAGAAGGTCCCTTGGCATCACCTGCTATTGCACCCTCAAGCAAAGAACGGAGGATGATGCCCATAGCAGAATTAGCTCAGCCCCAAATTGCCGGTGTTATGCACAGAAATAACCGGTCTCAGGGATCAGGCTGCCTGAGTCATTTAATAGCACTTCCACCAGTTTGACTCATGTCCAACTGCTTTTATTTCCAGTTTATGTTTACGGAGAAGTGTCCATGTCTGAGCAACTAAATGTGTGGGGATTTTCTTTCAGAAGCCACAGAAGGGATTAAAAACAACAATAATCCATGAAATTACTTCGGAATTTTTTTCTCCTCGAATGTCCTGAGGAATTCCCCAGCTCCTGACCTGTTCCAATTGGCACCATCGTGCACTTGAGCTCTAATATCAGTGCAGTTTGTAACATTTCCAGGTTTTCTGGTGAGGGATTACATGAAACCAAAATAATTCTTTCCGTGGGGGATTACATAGCCACTTTTGTTTCTAATATTCCAGTCCATGAGTGAAGAACATTTTCTTGGTACCTGTTTCTTCTTTGACTACAGGAGCTGGTGTCATTTAGAATATCTGGGCATAAATCCATTTCATTAATTTCATTCCTAATCATTTAGTTCCTAAAGGAACCCGATTAAATACCGTATCGTAAGGCCAGTCCTTACATTTTGGCTGAATGCTCTTGGACAATTATATTCACATAAATTATGTGATACGGCGTTACCCATTTCACTGATAGGAATGCATCTGCCTAGTTAATTAGATAAATCTCACCTGGAGGAACTGTCACCCACCGATGCAAATGACTCATATTTTTGGGAAAAATTGCTACTGATTTGCAAAAGTCTGGATCAAATGTCTGTTCTCAAATGTTTATATATATATATAAATTTATTTTTTTTTCTATTCAAGTACCAAAGTGTGCTTCAGGGATTTTTTTGGCAGTGGTTTTAGAGCAGGAAAGTAGGAAATGAACTGGAAAATTTGAAGACTACAGCAAACAAGAAAATCCTGGAAGGAACATACTCTATAGATCCACCCTAGCCATTAATAATATGGAAAGATTTCATTAGAAAAAGGAGAGGGGAAGAGAGCAAGAAGAATGTAAAAGGAGGCAGTGTTAGTAACAGCGTGCACAGGGCGTCCTCGCTGGTCCAGCCGCCAGGCAGGGCTGCTGCAGTGCTGCATGGGCAACAGCTCTGCATCACACTGCAGCATTACAAGCTGCGCCTCTCCTAACGCCAATAAACCACAAGCTCTAACACGTGGCAAGTGGCTCCTGGAACAGTCACAGAGGCCAATTTGCTGGGGACTGCGTGGGATGGAGGTGCACAGGTGAGAAGCCTGTTTGAGTCGGTCGTGTGCCAGCAGCGTTGGTGCTGAACTCGATCTGCCCTGGCTACAGCGTGCCTGTTCCTCCCCCTTAATCAAAACTTTTCCTTTTTTTTTTTAAATGTAAAGAAGTCCAAGGGCTCACATACTCGCTGAGCTGTGTATGGAGAGGTTTTTCGGCCTGAAAAGGCCAAGGTTTGCCTGCTACAACAGCAGGAGGATCAGGCCAGCTGCCCTCGGTCCGTTGTGTGATGCCCCCCAGCAAGTGCAGTGCAGGAGGCTGCGAGCATCAGTGAGCATCAGTGAGCATCCCTCCCGCTTTAACACAAAGCTCCCTCACCCTAACAGTCTGAGAGCTGTAGTTTAACTGTCCCTAAATGCTCACCTCTAGAGGGAACTCTGCAGAACCAATTCCGCTCTGCTTGATGCTCTGAGGACAAACCACCACCCCAGCTCCTCTGTTTTGTGCCAGCACATGGCGAATAAAGCAAACAATGTTGCCTTGCTGGCTCTGTGGCCACTCAAAAAAGTCATTTGTTGTGATGTCCCCCTTTCTGACCCACAGCCTCCGCGTGCCCTAGGTCACTGCCAAGCTGCTGACCCTCCAGCAGCACCCCTGTGCAGTCCCTGCTGGGACCGGAGCTGGTTCTCCACACGGAGCCATGTGTGGGCAGGCTGCTGTGCCCGCGTTAAAGCACAACGCTGTCTGCTCTGCTCTGGCGGGACCCAGGGAAATACACAAAGCCCACAGAATTGTTTTGTAAAAAGGAAATAAAGTTCTGTCCCCTCTCACCCCGCCGCTGCTCATACCTGCCACCCCGTCACCGCCACCTCCCTCCCGCGCGCCCTCGAAAGGTTTGCCAGTAGCCACAAAGCATCCATTACTGCGAGCGCTTCTGTTTGCTGTAACCTATGAACAGCGTACTGAACTCAATATATTTTTGTCTGGAAAATTGTTTTGTTCTTCCCTGTAACACATTCTAGATGATTGTCTGTTCTTTCATGTCAGTTCTAGGCAAAGTGCACTGCATTAAAACTCCCACCACAGCAAAATAGAGCAAAGCAATTTAAAATCCCTGTTTTTGCCAAAAGTTTTCACACTATTATGTCACATCCTATACATCAGCTTTTGCTGGGAAAGGCTTTTTTTTCTTCTTTTTTCTTTTGCAGTGTTCTTGCTCCCTTCTTGAAATAGAAATATCAGCAGGTGAAATGACATTGTGTTGTGTTTTGTGTATTTCCACAGTATGTAGGAGGAAATTCACTCTTTATACTTATGAAACATACAGTTACCGCAAATAAAAGAATCCGAGCTCTGGAAATGTCACGAGCATTGAAAGAAGACCCTTCGGGTTGCCTGTCAGCGAACTCGGCTCGGGGATGAGCTCTGCCCGCTGTGGGACACAGCCACCAGTGCTGCTCTTGTGGCCTTTTCCAAGTAACCACCAGCACACGAAGTGCGCAGGGGCTTCCATGGGTGCCACGCGATGAGCTTCACACGTCAGTGAACTATTGACCACCCACCTAGAATTCATTAATTGCTTGCTCTTTCGACTAGGTGAGCTGAACTGCTTCGAGATGGCCTCATGTCTCCCTTTGTAATGCCATAAATCCCCTTTTCTTTCTGACATGCAGCAGAAATCCATCCGCTTAACCAGGATGCTTGGAAAACGTATTTATTGGAGCAGAGTCATCTCATCCCTCTCAGTCACAGACAAATCCACGCAGAAATGCACTACGGGTGCAGAGCTGCTGTTTCAGGTGCAACGTGTGCTCGTTGCTCTCGCAGCACAGGAGCGGCCCCATTGCTCTGCACAGGGCTCCCCACAGCCAGCTGCAAGGAGACCAAGGCCCAGCCCCAAACCTGATGAATTTAATGAAGTCCACCTAGTTCCACTCACCCTAATTGGAGTACCTGTGGCAAATCTACTAATTCTATATAAGCAGGGCTGATCAACTTCCCAGAAGGGTTATTCTGCTGTTGGAGGAGGGCTTGCTGTCTCTGGAGTCCTGCTGTTTGAGGCTTCAGCAGGGAGATTTTGCCTTCTTTGAGGTCTGTATGCTCTTCATCTACTTTGAGGTAGTCAACTGAAAGCTTGCTTGCAATTAGAAGGAAGAGAAACAAAGCCATAACAGAATAGGAGCTGCTTTTATTTTCTTTCTTGGTGTATGTGTTTTGTGTATGGATCAGTAAAGCCTGTACTGAAAACACTGCTCATGGGTGGTGCACATCAGCAAAGGGCTGGGCAACCTGTGATTCTAGCAGGAACCTTCGCAATGTTTGTAGCTTTCTTACTGTGTTTAAAAAAATAATAAAAAAGCTTCCCAATAGGTTTTTAGAGTCCCTGCTTTTCTACAATACAGGCTAGGCTGTGCTGGGATTTGGAGGGGAAGCTACTCTACTGCAAGGAAAGAAACTGCTTTAGTCTGATGGGAAGCATTTCTTACAGGTTTGCTGGGCTCCAGTGTTGTTGGTACGGGTACCCAATTCCCATACAACAAGAGAAGGCTCTTTGCTGCAGTGGGAGAAGAAAACAGCAGGTGCAGACCTTGTAAGTAGCAGTTTCCTTTCTAGAAACCTAGAGCATACAAAGTAAAGGCTGAAAACAAACAAAAAGCGGAGGCAAGCGGAACTTCAGGATTAAGATAAAGTAACTTGGAAAATGTGAATTACTGCAGGAGCTTCTGTTATCTGCCCCAGCTGAAATGTTGTTGCTCCTGGGGTGGAGCATGGTGTGTATTCAACAGCTCAGAGTAATGGCTTTGGCCAGGTGGTTAGGGTGATGGTATCTGTTTAAAACATGAAATGAGCATAATTGGTAATGGTTGCTGGGCTAATTAGTGGAAATACCTGCTTAAAACTGCAGCAGGCTCTCCTATAGTGCTACTGAATGTACTGAGCCTGCTGTGATCTTAGTACTGCATATATGTTCAGAATAATTGCTGGAGACCTCTTAGTGTTCATCTGAACACTACCTGGGAGTTTGTGCACTTGTGGCTGCTGGCAGGTTGCTGTGAGGCTTGGGGATTTCTGAACTGAGTAATTGCAAAAGGCCTCGAGGCTTATCTCCAAAGGTGGCAGGTAAACAAAGCCGAGTGTTTGGTCTCTGGTTGCTGTATGGTGATGGTGGCCCTGGCTTTGCTTCTGGGGAGGGCCAAGTGTCTCTCCTCCCCTTCTCCTGTGTAGCCTGTGGGTAATGTGCAGAAGGGAGCTGAGTAATGTGGTGCTGCATGCAATGAAACGTGGGATTCCTTGATGGTCAATAGAGTGAACATTGAGGCTTTTTGTGATGCTAGAGGGCAACTTGCACCTGAGCCAAGGTCCTGGTACAGGGTGAAAGGAAAATGCTGTTATTATATGGGTGAGAACAAGCAGGAACTGTCCTTTTCTCTCTGAGAACGCAGCCATGTTTGAACTACAAATTCATCTGCTTCTATTAAAGAAAAATACAGCTGCTTTCTTACTGCATTTATTGTTTAATTCATTCATGCTGCTTGTTGGAAACAGCATCATTAAATTCCTTCTGGGGCATAGTTTGTTTTAAAGAAAACTCTCCATGGAAAAGGCTTTCCTTTAAATTTAGTACAAAAGAGAAGCCCAACTAGTTATATTTATAGATTGGGGCATGAGAGACTTTCAGTTTTCAAACAAGCTCTGTATCTCTGTTTCTCACATAAAAAAATGTTTAACATTTTTCTCATCCTTCCAGAATAAAATTCTTCTATTGTAATCTAATTTTCTTACTTAAATGCTGCCATTTTGGTGACCAAAAATGTTGGTTTTGCTTATTGAATAGGATGTTCTGTGAGTGGGGATTTCATTCTTGGATGATGTGTTCTGGGTTTCAGTTAATCTTTGAGAGACCATTTTGTGCTTCTGTGGGCTTGTGAAAGTGCTTATGTCTGAAGTTGTTTTCTGAGTATTTCCCAGATTTGGACCTCAGGTGTGACAAATTTTTGGTATATCACTGATAGAGAAGCAACCAGAATTTCACTGGGCACTATATGCTTAAATGGAAAGTGAGAAAATGGCTAAATTGTTAAAGGGCTAGAAATAGAAATTTCTAATAACTTGGGAGATGGGAAAATGCATGTGAACTAATGCTAAGATTGCTTAATGGGGGAAAAAATGCTAAAGCGTGGTTTGCTTGGAAAAGCAGCAGTGCCTAGGTGCACTGAGAATGTAAATCTTTTCTATTTTATATTAAGATGCAAAGCTTTAAATGGTTTTATTTAAAGGATAGTTTTTCCTTTTTGTTAGAATTTAGGCTGTGATAAACAGGTCCAGCTGTAGTAATTACAGGTTGAGGTGCAACTGAGGTGATTGCAATGCAGAAATGCTGACCTGCTTTGTGGCCAGTACTTTCATGAAGCTGAGTGTTGGTCTCAAAATGAGCAGCAATTCTTCATGACTTTGAAAAGATGTCAGACACTGGTCACTTCTTCTGTTTTAACTTCACTGATTTTACTTTTTCAGTTGTTCTTTATGCCCTTATTTTTCCCTACCAGCCTAAAGTGGTCAGTGTACTTGGGAATAAAATACTTCCCTGCCTAAATGGTTAATTTGACTGAGCTTTATGACAAAGTAATTAAAACTCAAATTCCATTGAAAATGTCAAATCCTTTTGTGATCTTTAATTGATTCTCACTCTGGGTTGCTTAGAAGTGGAGCTAAAAAGCTGTTGGGAACATTTCCTATAAAATTATTACTCCTACGAAAGAGCCCTGTTCCCTGTTGTAATGCACCCAAATGGCTGAAACTGAGAGACTCCAGTTCCTCAGGATGTACATGCTAAACTTCAGTAATGCTCTTATTTGAGCCATTTAAAATCATTGTATGGGTGATCTCACTCCATTATTTTTAAAGAAACTTCAGTTCACTCTATTTAACTTTATACTTCAGAGAAATGAAACTATTTCCCCATCTCATTTATACTGAAGGAACAAAACTGCAGCTGAATGGTAGTGAAGCAGCTCATGACACATCTGTTCCAGGGTACTGAAGCAATCTGGAGTGAAAATGAGAGACAGTCTTGAGGTATATATCAGGAACAATATTACTGGTACTGTGGTGAGATGGTAGCTAACAGCTGAGAAAGGCAGAAGCTCCCCTCTAACAGCAGTGTTGTGCAGGGCTGCTCTGTGGGGGCTCCAGATTTTGAGGGTACCCTGTTACCCTGGGTAACATCCAGTGCTGACTGCAGGACTTGAAAGCAGGGCATTTGCATTGCTGCTGGACCGTGCATTTGTTTTGCTGCGGAGTGCTGGCCTGCTCTGCTGGCTATTTGCTGTTTACATGGCAACTTCCAAGAGTTGTTCTGAGAACTTGGAGCTCATTTAGAGCATCGTGCATAGAGGGGCTGAGTCATGTGCTGTAATACCATTTCACTCCTGTATTCTTTCATTAGAGGCTCTTCCAGCCAGCAGAGTGAGCAACTCATGTGCAGCAGATGAATGAAACAAGCTTCCAGCAGAAAGGCCTGCAGAAAGGTCCTTTTCTCCTGGATGCTTTCAGGCTTGCAGCTCACTGTGCTTTTGTATCAGAACCACCTTGTACATTTGAGGGAACTTTTTGTCATGCGGTATTTCCTTCTGTGAGTGGTGACAGTCTAACAACAGTCCTGCCTCCCCTCGCAGGCTTAATCTGCTGACCAGCCGGGGCGAAGCAGTGCGTGGGACTTCAACAGCAGAAGGGTGAAGGCAATGGGCCTTGATACCAGGGGAAAATGAGAGTGGCCAGGATGCTTCCTGCCTTGAGAATATTTAAATGCTGCATTCAAGTCTTCAGTTTTGCAGCAGTTGCCCTGTTGAACACCCTTCCCATGGCAGACCTCAGGAGCAGCCTTCCTGCCAGGGCAGAAGCTGGGTTCTGCTCCCTGTGAGGTGCCTGGTGCAGGAGGTGATGTGGTGCAGGGGAGAAGGGCAGGGCTGGCAGCAGGTGCCTTGTGCCAGGCAGGGGCTCTGGTCAGTTGTTTAGGGGCTCTGCGTGCACAGTGCTTTGTTCATTACCAAGCATCTCAAATTGTTCTTTTGCCTTCTTTTGGTGTATAAAGATGATGTATGGTTGGAACTTGTCCTGAGAACAATAGCTTTGATTTTCTGAGTTGCAGCTTGTTAGTTGCAACCATTGCATGAGACGTTTCTTTTTGATATTAAGAGGATAACTAACTACTAACCTCACTGTGCAGATAGTGCTAGAGATGATAGATTTTTGAAGGCCTTGTTATTCAGGTACAGTTGTATCTGCAGGACTCTGCCAATGCAGATGTTTTGTAGTGGTTCGATATGTGCTGAAACTGAAATCCCAGTGCCTGCAAGGTGAGGGGCTTGAATGTGCACCCCTTGCACATTCCAGACTGCACAGCTGGTGGCTGGGGTGCTGTGCTGTGGCAGCTTAAGCTACTGGGCAGCTAAGCTGCATGCTGCTTTGTAATGATGAAGGTGGGGAAGAACATGTCCTGCAGAACCTAGGAGCCTGCAGCATGTAGCCAGGCACAGAGTTTTGCTTGCAGTGTGCTGGCTTGGGAGCTTCTGCTTGGAGACAAAGCGATAGGTGTTTAATTTCTCCTTGAATTCAGCAAATGCTGCCAGCAAGCAGTGGTAAGCTTTTTCAGGGAAGTTTGATTGGAAGGGCTTTGGATCAATAGCATGAAAGTAAAGTTAATCTACCATGCCTTGGCTGGGTAATTTATGTGTTTGTTTCCTCCCTGAGTGTATTCCTCTAGAAAGACTATATTTTAGGTATTGAGTAAACACTACTATTCAGCAAGGTTTTCTTTTGACCCGGGTATTGAATTAATTTTTACTTTTAATGCTGTACCAGTTGTAAAAGCTTTTCTCCTACACAGGATTTAAATCAGTGCTTTTGGTTTTTTGACAGGGAATAGTGAGTGTCTGGTGTTTTCCAAAATGTAGTGTTCCTGCCCCAAAGGTTCTGCTCCTTCCTCCATTTTAGCACAAGTCTTCACAGGAATAAACCCGATGGAATATGAGTCACTGTAGGAACAAGCAAATGGACAAGGTGGGCAACTGGCTTATAAATGGTACAATTGTAGATACAGAAGTGCAGAGGCTGCATTTGTTGGAAAGCTGGCTGGAAAACAGCAGTCATAAGGTACAGGGACATTTATATATATTCATAGAAACTGTTAAAAATTTGTATATTTGCATGCCACTTTGTAACCCCTTTTTAAAAAATGGAGCTTGAGTTCTTTTTAAACTATTTATCAATTAGCTTATTGCTCACTGTGTGTGCATTGTCTGCTGCTGGATTGCCACAAGTTCTCACATGGACAATTTGTGGAATAAAACCCAGAAAAGTTGAAGAGCCTGGTGGTCTTTGTAGATCTTCAATCTGCATTGACACTGCATCAGCATTTGACACTTGATCACTGATTGAGACTTCAACCCACCCATATCCCTTGAAGTAAGAAGTAGACTTCTTCCACCTGTAAAACAAAATACTGTTACTACAGGGAACATGCATGTGTGATTGGAGAAGCATTTCTCTATCAATTACTCGAACATGCTGCTTTTTCCTCTAAAATAGATTGCCTCCCTCTGTAGTGTAAGAATAGAGCTGGTTAGGAGATGCTTCAGTGGCTTCGAGAATTATCTCCTCCAGGATGATTAAACCAGAATCTTGTGATGGGGAGCAGGAAGTGTGGGTGAAGGAGAAAAAGGATTAGCAGAAGGACTGTCAGGAAGGTGGGTGTTTGCACTACATGGAAGACCCTCTGTTCCTTGCTCCCTGTTCCCCAGGCATGGAGCTGCCCTTTCCTGCACTGGGGTGCGTCTTGTGTGTGCTGCTGTTAGGCTGATGGGATGTACCTGATGTGGTACTGGGAAACAATGGCAGTTGCTGAATCATTGTTTTCCCATGATGAAAAGCAGTTTTAAGAATTCCCATCCAGCTCTGCCTACCCCAGCACACCACTGAAGATGATTAGCTGGATGTTACATGAAGCTGGGGGGAACAAAGTGATCCAAATTCATGCCTGGTGCAGTTCTCGTCAGTGAGTTTTGCTCGAGGAATGAGGTTGACTCATTCTTCCTGGATGCAATCCACCTCTCGTGGAAATTGATGAAATTCTTTCTGTTGCGTTTTAACACATGTTCTTACAGTTAGCTTCTACAGTAAGCCTTCATTAATTTGTAAATCTAAATGAACCCCTGGTTCCCTGTGGCTCAGAAAACTATTTCTGGTCCTGATGGCTTCCCTGTGGGCTGGGGTGTGTGGAGGTGACACCGGTAATGTCAAGGGTGCTGTACGCAGTTCCTGCTCCGGCTGTGATCTGCCAACTGAGGGCAGGAGCTTTTTGTGTTTCTGCTCCCTGACATTTCCTGGGGGGGCTGGCACCGCTTGTAGGGCTGGAGGGAAAAGCTTGGGGCTCCCCGGGAGCTGGGTTACACCGGGGGTGAGGATGGCGACAAGGGGCAGGGATGGGCCCTGCCGGGGTGCTGATGCTCCGCGGGTCCCGTGGGGCTGCTGAAGGCATCGCCGCGAGTTCTCCTCGCACCCCAGCAGTTCCCTTCCTCTGCCCCCAGCCCTCGAGACGTGCTCCGAAGCGCTTTTTTAAGCTGCTTTGTGTTACATGGATAAAATCCGTTGGTGTCCCGTCGGGTCCCCGTTTGCGCCCTTTGTGCACCTTTCCCAGGAGCGGGTCGTGGAGGTGCCGGGGGAGCTCATCCCCGGCTCGTGGCTCAGCTTTTGGGATCAGGAGGAAAAGAAGGGGGCTGAAGGAAGCGACCCTGTCGCTTTTTTTTTTAAAAAAAAAAAAAAAAAAAAGAAAGCTTTTGAAAACTCACTAGCGATTGTAGTCGGCGTTTATTTTCCGCTCGCAGAGGTGCTCGAGGCTCTGCCGGCTGGGGATGTCTCGCTGCTTCCATTCCCTCCGGTGGAGACGAGCGGCACCAAACCGGCACCCGGAGCGTTTTCAGGTGGATTTGTGGCAGATAAGCACTGCTGAAGCGCACAACTGTTAGTGCTCAAAGAAATAGGAGCATTTGGAAAAGGGCTTGATTTTTTTTTTTTTTTTTTTACTTTTCCTGTTTGCTAGTGAAAAAAAAAGTGTTCTTAATTATGACTTGGGGGGGGTATGCCTGCAAAGCTCTTCCAGAGAAGTAATTCTAAACAGCGCAAAAAGAAAAAGCTCTATGATGTTTTATTTTAATAATCTTTTGCAGGCATGTGAGTCGTGCTCGGAGGGGAAAAAAAAAGTTTTCAGGAAAAAGGCACGAACAATACAGCCTTTAAAACAACATCTACGAACTTCTGAGAATATGCCCTCTTATTGAATACACCGGATTTCTCTCCCGAGCAAAGGGGAAGGTTTTGTTCGTTTGGACAGTCTTTGAATACTGTTCTAAAACTTCTTTCAAGTGGGAACTGAAGAGAGAAATGTTAAGTTCTGAGAGGAGACAATGCGTTAGCATCTTTGAACAGGGTCCCTTGCATGCAAATAAGGCTTTTGGCAATTTGGGGAAGTTTAATTGGAAGGTGGAAGCGTGGAAAGATAAGGCTGGATGGAAACGGCATCCGAGGGAGCCCCGCAGCTCGGCGGGGCCGCGGGGAAGGCGCTGGCACCCGGAGCAGGAGGGGGGGACCCGGGGCAGGACCCCCCAGCCCTGCAGGGCTCCTTCGCTCCCTGGGGTCGCCGGTCCCGTGGTGGCGACCCCCGCGCACCCTCCCTGCCTCCGGGGGGACTCCCGCACCCCTTTCCCCCCCTCCCTAAGCATTGGAGCGTCGGCCCCCGAAGGGACCTCGTAAATAAATCCCTCGGTTTAAAGTTTCTATAATTTTCACCTAATGAATTTTTTTTGTCGTTAATGCTTCCCCCGCCCCCCAGGGGCATTGTGTCAGGCCGGGCCCAGCCAGCCCTGGATGGCTTTTTCATAGCTCTTGGCTGCGCGCAGCCCCTTCTCGGGATTAGTGGTCGGACTCCTCATTTCCCATAGCCATAAAAGGTCTTGAACTCAATTAATAGCTAATAATTACACGGCCGGCACCGCTGCGGCCATCGGCAGCGGGGGATGCGCGAGCAAAGCGGCCGCGGAAACAGCTCGGGGGGGGGGGGGGCGTGGGGAGCTGCTGGGGGGCTGCATCCCCCCAGGGCTGCGCTGGCAGCCCCCGGGGGGCTCCGTCGGGGCTGGGAGCAAATGAGGAGGGGGCGCCCGGTGCCAGAGTCGGGAACACGCGGGGCTTGGCAGGACAGCGAGGGAAATGGGGACCGGCTTCGGTTCGCTCGCCCCCTAAAATTGGATTAGAGGAGTCTCCCTCCCCGGGGGTCGTCAGCCCCCGAGGCTGTGCCGGGCCGGGGCCTCGCCCCGCGTCCTTCCGAGCTGCCGCCGCTCTCCGGGATGCTGCGGCTCGCTTTAACCTTTAGCGGGGGGGGAGGGGGAGTCCCGTAAATTTCCAGCAGCAAGCCGAGACAGCCCGGTCCGGCGTCCTCGGAAAAGCTCGTTTGGGTTGAAAAACGTGAAATCGAAAACCCCTCGGCCGGCCGCTGCCGCCCCGTGCCGCCGCAGCCGCCCCCCGCAGGAGAGGCGAGGGGAGCTGCCCCGGGCCCGCAGGCTGCAGGCGTTGGGCTTTGGGCTCTTTCCATCACAAAACCGCTCACTGAATCGCGGCGCCCATCGTTGCCATTTTGCTTTCATTTGGCAAGCGTTCTCCGGGCAAAAATATTTTGATCCGACATCTAAAAAAATTGCTATAACTCCTTAATTTCTCTTTATTCCAAGAGACCGTCGTGATTAAAACTGCTGTGTTTACACCCTCCGAAAAGTATTTCTGTTCATAGGCTGACGTTTTAAAGACAACAATGCGCGATCTTTTCCGATGGTAATTATAATACTGTTCAAGTTAGATATTCAAATGTAAATGTTGCTTTTCTTTTTACGACTTCTTGTTTTAGGGCGTGCGTTTTTACCTTTCCCCGGACCCGCAGCCCCGCACGGCGCGGTGTAACGAATTCGCAGGAATTCTTAGAGCTGGACATGTTTGTTGAAAAACCCTAACTGGCAATTTACACGGTATGTTCTCGTGGCCGGAGGAGCCGGCGTTTTCTTCTGGAAATAAGAGAGAGTCTGATAAACGTGTTTCGATGTGAGGGCTGATTTCAGCGCAGCTCAAGTATTGGGAAAGTGACTTTCGGGAGAGTAACACGCGGGGTTTTTGCATTTTTATATTAATCTCCCACCCCCTAATTTATTCGCTAGGAGAATCGGTAAGGTTGTTAAAACGCTCCGCACATTTCTACCTTTCCCAGCCACCTTCCTCCTGGACCTTCCCGAAGGTGTTGGGGTTAATTAAGCAAAAAATAAAAAAAAAAAAAAAAAAAAAAATCCCACCCTGAGGTGTGGGCACGGCAGCTGCCTCCTCCGGGGCTGCGGGCGGCGAGGGGCCGCCGGCCTCTGCCCGGGGCAGGGCGAGGGATGCTCGGGGCCGCTGACCCCGCGGCCGTGCAGGGCTGTCCTTAGCTGCCCCCTTGCGCCTGCCGCACGCAGGGAGCCGGGGCTGGAAGCCCGAGGCCAAAAGGTGTTGAAATTCCTTGGCAGCGGCGGGGACGAAAGGCAAACTGCCCTTCGATGGATTTGAGGCAGCCCCTAATTACAACGCGGTGGTTGTGTGCGCTTCTTCCTCCGCTTATTAATGGCAGATTAGGAAGGGAAAATCTCCAGGGAAGCGGGTGACATTCTTAGCGCCTAATCTGGCCGGGGCTCGCCGACCCTAAGGGAGAGCGGCCCCGTCGTGTGCCGCGGGCACCTTGCGCGCTTCCCAATATGAATTCTCGCTCTAATCTCCCCGCGACGCTGCGCGGAAGCAAGAAGCAATTTACGCGAAAATCCCGGCGACGGGAAAGGGGTCACTGGGTGTGCGGCAGCTCCCGGCCGAGCCGGACTCGTCTCAACCATTTTATTCTTCTTTAGCGTTTAAACACGGCGGCCGCACGGCGCCTTTCTGCGCGCTGCCGGGGCCCGGAGGAGCGGTCCGGGAGCGTTGCAGCTGCTCGGGAACAACGGCATCGATCGGGGAGGTTTGCACGCAAAGTTTCACCTGGAGCCTATTTTCCGAGCTGGCTTCATAAAATACCTGGGAACGCGGGGCTTTGGAGGGAAAATGCCAGGCGAGCCACCCGTAAATTACAGCCACTCCAGCGCCCCCCTTTAAAGCCTCGCAGTGAATCCCCGGTGAAACGCATGTGGCACGCCACGGAGTTTGTGTGTTGAAATGTATATTAGCTGGGCGAGGAAGCGGAGACGAAGGTGCAAACAGGAGCGAGGGCGGATTATATAAACTCTTAACAGGCGCCGCTCGCCGCCGCCTCCTCGCCCGTGCCCCCCGCCGGGGCTGCGCCGTGCCCGGCCGCGGGGGCTCCCCGGCCCCGTCCCCCCGCTGCTCGTGGCCGCGGAGGGCGAAACAATTGTGGCAGAGCGGCCACCGCCGTAGGGGAGCCTTATTTCCCCCCTCCAGCCGGCTCCTGGGGGGGCTGGGGGCTCCTTGGCCACCGCTTCCCTGCAAGCCGGGCAGGGGCCCCCGGCTCCCCGGCGGCCACCTGGGCTGACCCGGGGGAGCCGAGGAGCTCTGCGGCCCCTCTCCTTCCCTCCCTCCCTCTCCGCTAATGATTTTGCCATTCCCCGCGGCAGCGATAGGCGCTCAAACAGGTGCAAACTGAAAAAAAAAAAAAAAAAAAAAAAAAGGGGGGGGGGGTAGCAGCCGCGGGATGCTCGGCCCGCTGGGCAGCAGGATGCGCCGCCAGGAGCCGAGGGTAGCTGGGGAAAAGGCTGCGGGTTTTTTTCCTGCCCCCAGCTGCCCTCCTCGCTCCGGGGCTCGGCTGGGCACGGGGCTCCGAGCCCGGGGGCAGCGCCGTGCCCCCGCTGGCCCTGCCGCCCCGGGGAGCGCTCGTCCCGGCCGCCGCGGCTCTGAGAGCCTCCCCGGCTCGCTGCCCTGGCTGAGAACCGTGCCGCTTCTGGCGAGTTTTTGGCTTCAAACGAGGTTTGCGGAGCGGGACCCGGCTCCGGCCCGGGGGAGCTGCAGCCCCCTGCCCATGGTGCCCGGTGCCGGGCGGGACGCGCTGCTCGCCTCGGGGCTGTCCCCGCGCACCCCGGCACCGGGGCTTGGCCAGTCGTTCCCCTTGGGGATTTTTTAAAATAATAGTAATTTTACCAAACTGCCTCCCGGGCCGACACAAGCGGTGCAGCCGCCGCGGGAGCCCCGCTCCTGCCGCCGAGCGTTTCTCGCCGGCCCTTGAGCAACGTGGCCGGGGCGAGCGAGAAACGGCAAAGAGAAAGAAAGGAAGCCGAGAGCCGAGGGCAGCCCCAGCTCGGCCGGGCTGCCGCCGGCTCGGCCGGCCACTTTTCGATCCCTTCTCGTTGGCTTCGTTTGCAGAAGCCCCAACTCACCGCGGAGGGAACTCCCCCTGGGCGCATACACACCGCGCACCCCCCCGAACCCATTTTGCGTCTCTTCCAATATCTGCGAGCGGCCCCGCTGAATGCGAGATTATTTCTCGCACAGCTATGGGCCGGGGGGGTCCGGGCACGAGGGCTGCGGCAGCTTTTGGCCCAAAACCCAGCCGGGGGGGTGCTGCGGACGACCCCTGCGTCCGCCTCTCCCTGTGCAAGGCTCCGGGCCCTGCGTTCCCCGCCGCGCACCTGAGCGCGGCCCGGCCGGGGGCTGCCGCCGGCCCCGGGTGTCCTTTTCTCTCCTGTCCTTTCCTTTTTCTCTCCTGTCCTTCCCTTTCCTCTCTTTCCCTCTCCTCCCTTGCCGGCTTCGCGGCTTTTGCTCGGGTCCGGGACGCGACCGGCGTCTCCTGCGCCAAAACCGCGGGGCTAATGGGAAGGGGAAAAACCGGGACGAGGTTTTTTAAACTGAAACGTGCCCGTCCCATTAGCAGCTCGTTGGAGGCAGCCAGCGTCCAAGGTCGTTGGGAGAAATATTTCAATGCGCTGGGAACACGAGGGCTCCTGTTTCACCCTTGTTTTTCCAAGCTCGGGGTCCCCGCCACGCCGTGGGCCGGGTACCTGCGCGCAGCGCGGTCCCGAGGCAGGAATTGGCAGGCACCATTTCAACCTTTTGGGCGACACGTGGCCGCGAGTCCCCTTCCGACGGATTTATTTTATTTGGTCTCCAGCTCCGCCACCCTTCCCTTTAACGCCGGCTCCTAGGTAGCGTCTGAAAGGGCCCTGCTCCCGTTCGCAATTAAAGGCTTTATTGAGGAGGGGAAAACCGGTAATTAGCGAGAATATTCCCCCCCCTCCCCGGTTCCACCTGCAGGGCAAAAGTGCAGCTGGCAGAATGGCTTCCAGCGGAGACCTGACGCACCCCCAGGAGTTTGGCTTTGTTTTCGCGGTGCCCTTCGGTGAGAGGGCTCCTGGCTTTTCTGTGGGTTCGCACCTCGAGCGCGGAGCCGAGCGCTGCCCTACCCCGGGCGTTTCACCGAACGTTTAGGAAGGCGCGCGCTTTCTCTCGCTCCCTCTCTCCATATTAATCTCATTAAATCCTACCTTTCAACCTTCTTCCGTGACCATCTGACCTGGCCACTTGAATTAAAATAGTGCTTTCTCCGCAGTCAAAGGCAGCACATCAATCACCGGGCTATTTACACTTCGCTCCTTTCTTCAAAGAGGGGCTGCCTGCTCTCTCTCTACCTTCGCTTCCGGGGATGACGGGCAGGTCCTGCGGGTCTCGCCGGCATCGCTTGATTATTATTATTATTATTTTTAATTATTATTATTATTTAACGTATTTATTTTTTTTCTCACCCCCCTTTCCTCGGCTGTCCGCGCGTCCCTCGGCTTCCCCCAGCGAGGCGGCCGCCTGTCCCTCGGGAGCGCTCCCCGGCCGCGCTGCCTCGCACCTGAAACGCACAAGAAACGGGGGCTGCGCGGGGCTGGGGCACGCACCGGGACCCTCCGCGCCTCGGCCCCGGGGGACGCGGGAGGCGGGTGCCGGGCCCGCGGGGTCGGGGGCCGAGGGGCGGCGAGCGGAGAAGCGGCGGCGGCGGCGGGGGCTTCGCTGGGAGCGATCGCGGTACGGAGCGGGCGGCGCGCACCCAGCGCAGATCCGTATCGAGGAGTTACGCGGCCCCCCGAGCCCGAGGGGGGGGAGGCGGAGAAGGAGGGTTAAAAAAAAAAAAAAAAAAGAAAAAAATGGAAGAAAATAAAGAAAGTGATCGAAAAGTTACCGCAGATAAATATATATTTTTTTCAGGTTAAAAATAAAAGCGCGTCTAAAACACGAACGATTGCAGGATGACACCCGTTAACAAACTCTCCGCAGCATGGCTGTTTAGTAATGGTAGCAGTAAGAAGAAGAATAGCGATAATCACCTCTGTACGGGATGGCACCTCGCTCCTTAAGTATTGTCCGCTGTGCAGGGTCAGTGGCGGAGGGCTCGGAGCCGCCAGGGCTCGCTCCTGAAAGGGGCAGAACGGGGGAAGGCTGCGGCGGTGCTGGGAGAGAGGAGGGGGGAGAGATAAGTGGTCTGAAGAAGAGGATAGGACAAAAAAAAAAAAAAAAAAAAAAAAAAAAAAAAAAAA